>CM008283.1:34073612-34673612 GCA_002319775.1 Fagopyrum tataricum | reverse complement strand
TTATTTATTCCTTATTTTACATCACAAAATATATTAAACTATTTTTTTATTTATATCAAAACTTTATTTACGATAATAAAAAAAATAACAACTCAACTTTTACAACTCCCGTGCAAGTCACGGGTACTAAAACAAAAGTAGCTAATTCCACTTGGCACCCCGATATTAAGCCACCTCATCTTTGGCCACATGACGTCACCATATTAAACCACCTCATCTTTTACCACATGACATTATCGCATGAAGCCAACTCATTTTTTTTAACTAATGTTGCTCCCATTACGTCACCATCTATTACTATTTTAAGTTTAATTATTTTATAATGTATGATAGCAAGGTTTTTTAATAATAAGAATATTTATTTTTATCTCATATAAACTAATTTCAAGTCATATTTAATGTTTCGATGTTTCTTTTGTTAAGCTGTTAACCATAATATAAACTAATTTCAAGTTATATTTTATGTTTTAATTTTTTTTACACCTCATATTATTTATTATTTATTACTATATTTCATGGTGGAGATAGTTTTATTCCATATCTTTCCCTTTCTACCCCTTACCCATGAAAAAGAACGCGTCAGTTAACCTTCTTCACGCGCCCCTCTTTCCAACAATTCTTACCTTAACCCTAGCCAGCGACGGCTCAAAAAGCCTTTCGGAATCTCCGCCGGATCTTAGAAACCCGAACCAAGTAAAATCTGCCGCTCGTTTGCTCCATTCTGTGATTTTCGCTGGATCCCTGTTGGGTTTCTTGCAAGTTTGGGATGAATACCTTCTGTCAACTTTCAAATCTCTGTACCCCTCTATTGGAGAGCGTAAAACCGGTAAGCCTGGGTTGGTGTACCCACAAAGATAGCTTTCGATCCTTGGGGAGAAGGAAGTCGAGATGTTTTGGAGACTATCTCAGGCGGCTTTGTGGGCGGCGCTTGAAGATGTCACTACGGAGATGGGCGTTAAGGCGCTTGTTTCGATTGATCCTATTCCAACCTTTAAAAGTAAGTGCCTCTTCTGATTTTTCTCGAATTGAATGGAGATTCATGGATAATGTCAGTGTTTTATCTACGGTTCTAGTCCTTGGGGCTTCGACTGATTCCCGAACCTGCCTTTCGTCTATGCGAGAGGCATTGAACAAACTCCTTTGGAGTTCTGAAAATTCAAGGTTCTTAAACCTTTCGCTCAAAAATCTGGAAAATAATAAACCAATCTCCCCCATTGTAAAGATTTGAAATCTTGTTTTCTTCACTCTCGGATTAAACTGCTCTTTGTAATCTCGAACTTTTGTAACTTTCATCGTGTATGTCTAACAATTTCAACTGTGAACTGGTATATTCTGGGTTGTTTGTGCCACATTGTTAGTGAAATTAAAATCCTGTGGGTTTCCTTGTGTATCATGTATGTAAGGATAAACGCTATTCTGGATGAATGTATGCACAATAATGTTTATCAAATTAATGATCTATACTTGACCCTCCCGGAATGGAGTGGCCTGGCTTAATGGTTTGTGTCCTAGCGCAGGTTGCGCTTTTTTCCTGTGTCTTAGATATTTTTATTGATAAATTTGTTATGGAAAATAGCTATTCAAACAAAATTATGAATCTAACTAATAAGGATTGGAAGTATGTTCTCTTGGGGAGTGCTTGTCCCCGGTTGTTTGCGTGGTTGCTTGTTGGTGGAATGCTAACTTACTATCCCAGATCTAAGAGTGAAACCCGCCTGTTTTTAATTACTGTGTTATGCATGAATTCTAAATCCTGTGAATGTGAACTCTGCTATTACCCCATCAAGAGTGTTTTGGAATTTGACAGTAATATCTATGGAATGCTAGCTCTTTATTTAAAAATATTTGTATTTTTTCTAGGAAATACTTGTGTTTCTTAAGTATGCCCACATCTTTGATTGATGCTGCCGGACAGTTCTTATCGTGTAATAACTCTTTGTTTAACTGGCTGTTTGACCATGTTTTTTTGACTCTTTGTGCAATGACCGCCCTGAGCATCCTCTCCACATGTCTCCCTGGTAGTGTGGGGAAAAACTTTGCCCAGTTCAAATCAGATCACTCACCAAATAGTTCAGTCAATAGTCCTAAGAACTCGAAAGGAAGCTCATGTGATAAGCAGAATGAGGGTTTGAATGGTTATAACAACTGTTGCCTTTGGCCTTGGAAAGTTAAATGTATATGTTCAAAACTTTTCTATTTAATTTATATTAGTCAGTTGCAACCTTTCTGCTCTATGTATGGAGCCTGGCTGTCATGGTTTACTAAGTACTTTAAATCTAGGAATTGTCTGCTCTTGAACAAAGCTTGGCTCTGTAATTGGTTGATTTCCTTTATTTACATATGGAATTTTGTGAATAAAAATTTTGTTCTCTGGAATTTGTATGAACAACTTAAATGCCTCTTATCTTTTTGGAATTTCGAATGGATGTATGCCATGCTTATGCCTTGTATTAGTCAAGTCAGTGTTTTGTATGGCTGGTTTGTCATTCTTTTGGGTCTATGTGTTTATGGACCTATTTCTTCCCAATTAAACTAGTGATTATTGAGAGACGTTATGTTTGCATTTGGTCTTGCTTTACCTACAAGCACCAACTTTTTCAAAACCGTAAAACTAGGCTTATAAAGAGTAAAAGCTCGAAACTAAAATCGATTAACAAAAGTTCCTTTGCCATCCAAGTAATGTGGTGCTGGCTGTACTTGAGCTTTTTGTGGCGCTATCCAGTAGAGACTATATTCTCTCTTGGTTCTTTTAAGGTGAGATGGATGAGTAGAACTTCTATAAAAAAGAAAACCATTAATGAACAATCCACCTCAACCATAGTGATTAAATGAGATTGCTTATTGGAATTGTAGGGGAATCGGAAAAAAGAATTTTTGGACGGATTTAAAAATTACAGTTCTTAATAACCATATTGACTTGATCATGTTGGCTGAGATAAAATCGAGTAATGCACCAAATGAAAACAACTGGAGGATGGCTGGTTTCGATAACTGCCTCTTTATTCCTTCGATCGGGCTGGTAGGTGGTCTTTGTCTCCTTTGGAAAAATTACAAAATAACTAATGAAAACATCAAAGTTATCCATTTCGGCGAGCGCTATGTTATTCTCGAGCACATAAATAATGAAATTAATTTCAGATGCAACATTATTTTTGTTTATGCCCCCCTCTGGAAACAAAAAAAGATGAATTCTGGAACCAAATTATGTATATTACAAAAAGTCTAACTTCACCTTTTCTTATTATGGGTGACCTTAATGATATCATCTCTCCTTCGGATAAAGAGGGGGGTGTTTTTCCGAATAATCGCAGATTCCAAAGAATTAATAATTTAATGCAAGAGTGTAACCTTATGGACCTTATATCGAGAGGAAATGATTTCACTTGGAGAAGAAAGAAAGATGGGGATAATAATACCTTTGAAAAACTCGATAGAGTGTTAACTCAATTTGAAATTATAAACAAATATAAATCAATTCATACTTGGAACCATGCATTTACCACTTCGGATCACTGCTTGATCTCCATTAACTTAGGCCAGACTAACCATAAATATAAAAATAAACCTTTTAGGTACGAACTAATGTGGAATGAAAGAGATGATTGCAAAATTATTGTTAGACAAGCGTGGCGAGCATTTTTCCCTGGCACAAATATGTTCAAAGTATGCAAAAAAACTTAACTTGACTAAGATTAAACTGAAAGCGTGGAGTAAATTGAGTTTTGGAAACGTTAATAGACAAGTCAAGAAAGTAGATGAAGAAATTAAGAGGTTACAAAAGCTAACTTATAGCCATTTTAATCAAACCCTGAATGAGAAGTTAATAAGATTAAGTAAAAAAAGAGATTGTCTTATTGACTTCCAACAAAAATATTGGAGACAAAGAGCAAAGGCTACGGCGTTTGAAAAAGGAGATAATAATACAAAATATTTCCACCGAAAAGCTACTGGTAGAAGAAACAGAAAATGATCCATAGTATTAGAAAGAGTGATGTTCTGTGGGCTATTAAGGAAGAGGAAATCAACAAAGAATTTGTGAATGATTACAAGAATCGTTTTAAAGCATCTATGGGTAATCAAATCCTTTGTGAGCAATTACTCCGAGTCGTTAACGTTGAGGTTACGGATGAGGAGAATGTAAATCTACAAAACAATTCTCGAATAGTGACATCAAAAACGCAGTATTTAGTATTGGAAGTGAAAAGTCCCCCGGTCTGGATGATATGCCGGCTGTTTTTTTTCAAAAACATTGGGATATTGTGGGACAGGATATTTGCAAAGCTGTTAAAAGTTTCTATTTCTCTGGAAAAATGCTAAAACAAATAAACCACACATTCATTACTCTTATACTAAAAACTGAAAATCCAACCTCTACCTATGAGTTTAGACCTATCAGCATGTGCTCTACGATTTATAAAGTTAAAGCCAAAATTTTAGCGAAAAGATTAAAACTACTACTACCTAAACTAATTCATCCCCTTCAAAGTGCCTTTGTTAAGAATAGGGCCATCTAGGACAACATTCTGATTGCCCATGAAATTTTTCATGGTTTTAGAATGAAGAAGGGTAAGGAAGGATATATGGCCATTAAGTTGGACATGGAAAAGGCTTTGACAGAGTGGAATGGAATTTTATCCGAGCTGTTCTTGAGAAATTCGGATTTTGCAATAAATTTGTGAATTGGATTATGGAATGCATTTCTACCGTATCCTACTCTATTCTGATTAACGACAACTCCTCGAATATAATTTTTCCCTCTAGAGGGATCAGGCAAGGTGACCCAATCTCTCCTATGCTTTTCAACTTAGGGGCGGAGATCCTGGCTAGAAACATACAAGCAAGTGTAACTCCTACAAAAAAATGATAGGGTTCCCTATCTCTAAGGAAGGTAGTACCATTCCTTTTCTCGCTTTTGCTGATGATATAATAATCTTCTCAAAAGCCTCCACGGAAGTAGGATCAAAAATTCTAAATATTCTTGATGGGTATTGTAGAATCTCCGGGCAAAAAATTAACCTTCAAAAATCAGAATTCCAGACTTCTAAGAACGTTGATGAATCGTCTAAGTGTCAGATTGGTCACTTTTTGGTAATTAAATACACGAAGTGTCTGGAAAAATATCTAGGTTGCCCTATCATTAATGGCAGAGTCAATAAGGATATTTTTGTGAGAGCCTTAGTCTTTGGAGCCGTTTTTGGCCTTAGCCGCCCCCGCGGGTCTGTGAGGCCGCCCCTGCGGCTCCTCTGTTGTTCCGCCCTGCGGCCAGGAAACCCGCCCCTGCGGTTTCGGCGGCTGCAGCCGGTTTTGTTGACTCCTTTGATCCGTGCTTTACCCTTTTGCCTTACTGCTTTCTCTTCCTTGCTGAGCAAGGGTTTACTTCTTCACTTTCCAATCCAGCCTTCACGTCCTCCTTGCTTCTCCTTCATCCTTCTTGAGCTTGAGTTTGGTTTCCCTTGAGTTGGAAGAGTTTTGTGTGGTTTTGTGGTTGTTGATGAGCTATGTGCATGGCTGAGCTTGGAAGCCAGCTGAGGTGCTAGTGGTGAGCAGTTCCTAGTTAGGCCACAATAGTGGTAAGTCTTCTTCTCCTTCTTCTCTTCCTTCTTCCTTTGTTTCTTCCTTCCTTAGCTTAGGATTAGATGTATTGATCATAGGGTGATGTTGGAATGTGTATGTTTATGCATGTGTGTAAATCTGGAATGATAAAGACGTGATTGGATCACGAGAAGAGCCGAAGAGGAATCGCGGGTTCACGTTCTGCACAGACGCCGCCCCCGCGCCTATAAGCCGCCGCCCCTGCGGAAGCCGTGCCGCAGCGCCCGTGCCAACGCCAGCGCCGTGCCTGCGTTTGCCTGCAGCCTTGTCACCGCGCCCGCGGCTGAGTTCCGCCGCGCCTGCGGGTTGCTTGCTCCGCCCCTGCGTCCCTTGTGTCACGCAAGTGCGTCTTGTCCCGGATCTACCTAGAGTTAGGTAGATCCTTTCCTTTCCTAATATGAGCGGTAGTAGCATGCTAGGTATCGGATGTTGATGAGTATGAGATAGATATACCGGTTACGGCTTTGAGGTTTACGAGTTGGATATGATCCTTATGGATCCCTTGGGTCTAGGTGTGACCCTTTGTGTGATAGGAGTTTGATATATATATGTATGCCTTGTATAGGCCGTGTTGTCCTCCAGTTTGGAGTGGATTGAGTTGAGGGTTGATCCAGTTGAGACGACTACGAGGTTGAGGTAAGTCCGTGGGACTTACTTAGTTGCCATTCCTATATTGGATGTGTGCATGAGTGGTGTTTGTTATATGCTTTATAACATGCGTTATGATGGTCACCGACCTATGGTATATTGCTTGCCCATTGTAGGGCCGTGATAACTTGCCCTTTCATCCCGTTGGGAGTCTGGGAGGTTCTCTGTAGGCAGGCCAGACCTGGTAAACGGTTCGGGCACTCTCTATTCCCTTAAGGTACACTGGGAGGTGTTCCAGGCACCATTTCAGCTGGCTATTGGACCCAGAGGCGAGGATTATATTCCTCGTGTCACATATGTTTATATGGATATATATACGAGTTGATTGCTAGACTTTATAAATATAATGAACCGGGTAAATGTGTGATATCATGTTGACGTGTTTAGTATTATTTGATGTGTGGTTGTGCTCTGCATCTCTTATATATGTGTATGGTTAGCTAACGGTTTTATACCGTGTTGTAGATACTTTGCAGGATAGGAGAGCTGCAGAGTGATCCAAGGTGGGCGATCCACTGAGGGCTCCGTACACTGGGGCGTTATCGGGGTTATGGGACCTTTTTGCTGCACAGTGTGGTTTATTTGTACTCAGCGGTACCTTGTATTACCTTTTGATGTATATATATATATATATATATATATATATATATATATATATAGAGAGAGAGAGAGAGAGAGAGAGAGAGAGAGAGAGGGTTAGGATCAAGTAAGAATAGAACTTACGGTAAGAAATGAGAACAAACATCGACCACATGATTAAACCAAATCGACGTTCATGATTCAATATTATTTTTGTACACTAATTAACTACCTAGTAATTTTGGAAATATATATATGGTTACCATTTAAAAATTAGTAGTATTTACTACCAAATTAATTTCACACTAGTAATTACTTACCTCATTAATTTGTATACACGTGCATGAATATATTAACGTGCATATGCATGCATTACTAGTGCAACACGAATATTTCAAACTATACGTGCATGTGCATGCATCACTAGTGCAACAAATTCAAACTATACATGTTAGCTCCTATAAGCCCAAATACATCACAAGCACATATCACTAGTGCACAAGAAATTCAAACTACACGTGCATGACTAGTGCACACCAAATTCAAACTATACGCATGCACGATTATATGAAGTAGTAACTACACGTGCATGAAAATAACAAATAACAATAAGCACGATTTTATATAAAGTAGTAACTATGTACGATTTTTAATCAACCATGAATAATACAATCACGACTACATAAAATCTCATGCATATAAAACAATAACTCATGCACGTTTTTAATGTCAAAACGCCTTCTCAAACATTGAATATATATATATATATATATATATATATATATATATATATATATATATATATATATATATATATATATATATATATATATATATATATATTTTAAACTTAAATGAAAACCCCCAATAGGTGAGAAGATAGGTGAGAAGTACAAATTAATTAGAGTAGAAAATTTGATTTCCATATAAATGAATGTTGAGTATTCTTATTACCATATTGATGATACTATTTTAAACCAAAATATAATAATGCCTTATTTAGACGTTAAATCTAGGCCATCCGTGCATTGATCCAATGATCCTTAGTTGTTCTTATTTCTTACCGTAACAACTGTTCTTACCGGATCCCGACCCTATATATATATATATATATATATATATATATATATATATATATATATATATATATATATATATATATATATATCAGTTTCATGTTTTGTTTTAATCTATCTGTGTCTTGTTGTAAGATCAGTGAAATTGTTGTCAGGCTAGGGTCAGGATCCATTATGAGATCCTAGCCCAGTAGCACTCCGAGTCCTACGGATTTGGGATGTTACAAGTTTTGCAGACGTTATTTTCAAATCTAGACAACAACTTACCAAATGGAAAGCTTCTTCCCTGTCCCAAGAAGGAAGAACCACTCTCATCAAAGCAAACCTTAATGCAAAACCTAATTTCATAATGCAATGTTTCATGCTACCGGTCAGTGTTCTCAAGGAACTTGATCAGATTAACAGATGCTTCTTTTGGAATAAAGGACTTGGATACCACCCGTTGATCAGCTGGGATAAAATTTGTAGACCAAAGAAATACGGAGGAACGGGTATTAGGAAAGCGGAGGACATGAATAAGGTTCTTCAAATGAAACTTCTGTGGAAAATTCTTAAGGAACCAGATAATATATGGGTTAAAATTTTTAACGAAAAATATCTCAAAGGATCCCTACTGTGGAATTACGACCTGAAACAAAATTCATCTTGGCAATGAAGAGACTAATGAAATTGAGAGGAGAATTTGAACTGGGCTTCAGATGGAGTGTGGGGGACGGTAACACTGTAAATTTCTGGAACGATAGATGGATATTGAGTGAACCCTTGTTGAAGTATTGCACCCAATGATATCCCCGTTAATAATAAGATTGTAGTGAAACACTTTATTAATGAAAATAAATGGGATGACAATAAAATCAATGCGGAAATTGGGAACTGCTTACCACCAGAAATTATTAAAGCAATAAAAGCTTATCAACTCCCAAAGACTTTCATTCAGGATCGTCTCTATTGGGAGCCGGCTGAATGTGGGGACTACTCCACGAAATCTGCCTTAAAGGCAATTTATGCTAGAAGTGGTCTCCCGATTAACGAGAACGAATGAATTTGGGGCTTAAATATTATGCCCAAGATTAAAAATTTTCTGTGGAAGTTTTCTATCAATGGACTTCCGACCAAAGAAAACCTTGAAAAACAAAGGGTAGCAGTGCGCATGAACTGCTGTCTTTGTGATAATAATTTTGAATCGGCAGATCATCTCTTTTTCAACTGTCACTTCCTAATAAGTTCTTTGACCAGTAATAAAATTAAAAGTAGTTTAGAGACTACTAATGAACTGAACAATAGTATCACGGGTAAGCTGACTTGGTTGTGGGTAAATCTGGAGAAAAATGACCTTATCCTGTTAGTTTTGACATGGTGGAATGTTTGGATGACTAGGAACCAAAAAAATTTTAACAATAAAAAACCAGAAAATATCGAGAATAAAGTTAAATCTCATATTCCGGAGTGGAACTCTGTCTACAACAAGACTAGCAAGGAAAACCAAAGGAATAAGCATAAGAACAGGAAAACTAAAAGAATCAAGTGGGATAGACCGGAATTTTTTTTTTGTTAAACTCAATTTTGATGGATCGAGAAAAGTTTTTGGAGAAGCAGCATATGTTTTTATTCTTCGCGATCATAACGTTGTCTTGGTCTCCTCTGGTTATGGGCGATGTGGTAACGCATCGGCCCTGCATGCTGAAGCATGTGCGCTAAGAGAGGGACTTGTTACAGCATATGATATCGGAATTCGAAATATTGAAGTGGAAGGTGACTGCCTTACACTTATCAATTCTGTTAAACGGACTTGGAAGCCGCCGCCTTGGGAACTGGATCTTATGCTAACTGATATATCGGCTATTCTAGCTGGTTTCTGTCAGGTCAAGATCAGACACGTGTTTAGAGAGATCAATCGGGTAGCGGATCGACTGGCGGCGATGGGACAGGAAGACCAGCTGAATGTTAGATCATCTTGTGCTTCAGTTGATGATTTCATCCGGAAGGATGCTATAGGATGGAGTATCTGTAGAGGATAGTTTCTTCCTAGATGCTTATCTGTGTTTTTTCAAAAAAAAATAAAAATTTCATGGTGGAAATGTTAAGCCTGTGCTTCCTTCACCTGAAATTTCCCAATATCTTCCCCACTCTACTCCCAAAAGTCTCAATACCTCTCATCTCTTTCTAGAAGTTGCTCTTATTGCTGCGAAATCGGGGCTTTTTCGGTTCGTAGCCCTAAATCTAGATCTAGGACGTTTCATGCCGTCCTCTCCAAAGAAGACCTAATCTGGCACGCCGAAGGTCTGCGCAGAGGCTCTGTCAAACAAGGCGGAGGTCGTATGGCTCGTTTTCTCTTCCCTTATAATAAGATCCGGAAAAAAGTTGAACGGAGATCCTTCAACTCCAGTCCCCTGGCCCTGGTGGTAGACGGTGCTTTGGACCTTCGCGATGGGGTTCTCTTTTGGTTGCCCCAAGATTACTGAAATGTTGGCCTATATTGGCAAATGAGGGGATGCTCGATCCCTGCGAGTATCCTGAAATTGGATTGCTCCCCATTGGAATACGATATGAACCTGGTCTTATGCCATTCAAACAAGGAGGGCTCTCCTCCCGGATATCCTGATCTTGAAGGTGAAAGGTTAGTCATCTTTCTCCTATTGATCTTGAAACTTCCCATCTACGACTCAATGAGTTGTTTATACAATGTTTTTATGCATGTACGCAATTCGATGTTTGATTTCATTAACTCAGAGAACAATGACTCGAATTCATATGCAACTAGTTTTGATCTCTTGAACAAACAGAGCTTCAATCTGAACAAATATAGCCACTTACATTATCTTCATATTGTTTGCCTAGACAAATATAAAACCACAATCGTAACTCCTTGACTCCCTGTAATGGTTGTCATGGTTGGTATCTTGATGGTATCAAACATCACAACTATAAGCTTTATGCAAGCTGTACTTCCTACATAAAACCAAGAAGATATTTCCTAAATTTCTCTAAATGATTAAATATCTATGCACCCTCCCTCCCTCTTGTTGGTATATCTCCTGTGGTTTTCTATTGGTGGGTGCAGGTAGGCAATGAAGAGTGGAATCAAGAGGTCCCCCAAATGAAACGTGTGAAGCAACTCATAATCATGGATAGCAATTGTCTCAACCAGCTGCACAAGGAAGGTAACAATTATGAATAAACCGAACAACTTGATACCCCTTATCCAAAGCAGAACTCTAATATGAACAATTGCAAGCAACCATACAACACAAAGATAAGGAAAATAGATAAGCAAAGGAATTATGTAACAATGCAAATGATAGATAGATATGTTTATTGGCATGACTTATTGAATATACAAAATGATACTAAACAAGGATCATTTAGACAGTTTCAAACTTTCTGCTCAATTGAATTGAAGGCTTCTATAGCTGTTTATATTAAATTGACCATATTCATCATTCATTTCAAGTGTTATTTTGATGATTGGTGTGTTGATTCAGTTATGTGGTTTGACTACACTAGTATAACTAACGTAGATTGGATGACTGATGTTAAAAACATTGTACTCTCCTACTATATACGAACCTGTTCTGATATGTTTGAATTTTCTTTGGAAAAAATCAATTGGAAACAGGTACCTTTGGAGTTCTCTGTTTCTTTAATTTGTCGTGCAGAGCCAACTTACCTACGAAGCAACCAGACCTTAGTGACGATAAATCAACAAGCTGCAGATTGCTAAGAACAACAATCATACTCCTCTTTGAGGAAAGAAACAATTCTCCCTTGAACAAAAAGGATAAAGAAAAAATGGATCATTTTCATAGTGATAAAACGAAATTAGACAAAACTTTATTTCATTTTTTCGAACAACAATCGAACAAGCTTGTCTATACTAATGCTGAATTTGGTATACACAACTTGGAGCGGAAACATAAATGTACTAAATGCCGCGCTAATTGCATACAATTGAAGAATTTTCACAATCCTAGCACTTGGCAAAGTGATATCTAAAGTAGTTTGAAAGGTTTTCGCAATAACAAAGTCCATTGTTCACATGAGTGGGCAGTGAATAATTTGATGGCGAATCACATTTTAGTCCAACGAATAAGTAAGAAAACTCCCATTTGCACAAACACTAATAACATAGTAACAAATATTAAATCCCGGAGAGAGGAAAAATTGAGGAAAAAAGTTAGGAATATCGGGAAGTCTACCACCCAAAACATAACAATTTTAAATGAAGATAGCATATTGGAATTGTAGGGGTATAGGCAAGAAAATTTTTTGGACCAATCTAAACATCACCTGTAAAAACGAATGTATCCAAGCTATAATATTAGCGAAAACAAGAACCAATGTTGAACCGGACGAGTCAATATGGAAGAGCGCTGGTTTTGATAATATCTTATTCATTCCAGCAATAGGTTTCTCGGGTGGGTTGTGTATGCTTTGGAAAGCGTACCAACTACGAGATGAAAAAATAGAGATAAATAGAACACATAGTAGATACATCAATCTAAAACATACAAACATAAACTCGGGCTTCGAAACGCGGATTTTTGGGATCTATGCACCACTAGATAAACCAAAGAAAGATGAGTTCTGGTCACAACTTATAATGGATTTCAAATCATCAATTAACAGTCCAACAATAATCATAGGAGATTAAAACGAATTATGGGAACCCTCAGATAAAAGGGGAGGAGTTCCCATAACTAATAATAAGTATAAGAGGCTTCACAAAGTAGCCGAGCAATGTGGACTGATCGACCTCCCGACTAAAGGTAATGAGTACACGTGAAAAAAAAGGAAGGAAGGAGATAATAACACTTATGAAAAACTTGATAGAACAATGACAACTATGGAAGTCATACAAGAATACTCATGTCTACACACCCGAAATCATGCGTTTACCACATCGGACCATTGCATGATCTCACTAAATTTCAAAACCAATCCACAACATATAGAAACAAACCATTCCGCTTTGAATCAATGTGGATGCAAAGGCTTGATTGCGAGAACCTGATCAAACAATCTTGGAGAGCTCAATTCCAGGGAGCCAACATGTTTAACTTGGTTAAAAAAACTAACCTTTTAAAACAAAAATTAAAGCAATGGAGCAGCGATAGAAATTTGGAAATATAAACACCCAACTAAAATCTGTTGATGAACAAATTGAAGCCCTTCAAAAACAGCTTTTTGCAGCTTTTGATCAACAACTTAATGATAAGATTAATAGACTATGTCAGAAACGTGAATGTATTCTGGACTACCAACACAATATTGGATGCAAAGAGCCAAAACGACTAATCTCTGCCTAGGTGATAAAAACACCAAATTCCACCACAGAAAAGCCACTGGCAGAAGGAACAAGAAAATGATATCTAGTATATCAAAAAGTGATGGAACTATTCTACATAAGAACAACGATATCAACGACGAATTAATGAGTGACTACAAGGCTTGTTTTAAAGCTTCAAACATAGACAACCAGAAACTTCAAAAACTCCTACAAGTCATTCAACCAGAAGTTACGAATGATGAGAATATAGAGTTAATTAAACCCTTCTCTACGGGTGAAATAAGAAGCGCCCTGTTTGACATCGGTAGTGAAAAATCGCCTGGACCAGACGGAACGAATGCTGGTTTCTATCAGAACTACTGGCATATCGTCGGCCCAGCAGTTACAAGGGCTGTCAAAAGCTTCTATCGAGCCGGAAAAATTCTTAAACAACTAAACCACACGTTTATCGCGCTCCTTCCAAAGATTGACAACCCTACAACAATGGCCAACTATATACCTATTAGCCTTTGTTCAACAGTCTATAAAATCATAGCCAAAATCCTAGCGAACCGGCTGAGATCTGTCCTACCTAAATTAATACACCCCTTCAAAGCGCCTTTATCAAACAAAGGGCAATACATGATAATGTCCTAATAGCCCATGAAATTTTCCATGGATTTAGATCAAAGAAAAGGAAAAGAGGGTTATATGGCCATCAAACTGGACATGGAAAAAACATATGACAAACTAGAATGGAAATTTCTTAACCAGGTTATACAACAGTTTGGGTTTAGTGAAAAATTCATGAACTGGATCAATGAATGTGTAACAACAGTATCCTACTCCATACTTATCAATGACTCACCGACAACTCTATTCTGCCCGCAGAGAGGCCTACGCCAAGGTGACCCTCTCTCCCCGCTCCTCTTCAACCTAGGAGCTGAAATTCTTGCTATAAACTTACACAAACTATGTAGAGAAAACCCCCGTTCGATAGGATTTTCCATAACAAAAAAGGGCTCTCTTATACCCTTCCTAGCTTTTGCAGACGATATCATCATTTTTACTAAAGCAACCACTGAAGCAACAAATAAAATTCTTTCGGTCTAAATGACTACTGCGAAACCTCTGGCCAAGTAATTAACTACCATAAATTTTCTTTCCAAACATCGAAAAATGTAGATCATGTGAATAAAAGGCGAATACAAGCTCATCTTGGCATCTCATCTTCTACAAACTTATAACAATACCTAGGATGCCCGATCATAAACTGAAGGGCAAACAAGAAATTTTCAATTCAGTCATCCAAAAAACAAGACAACAACTTACGAAATGGAAGGCCTCATCTCTATCACAGGAGGGGCGAGCAACCTTAATTAAAGCTAACCTCAATGCCAAACCGAGCTACATGATGCAACCATTTATGCTGCCTACATGTATCCATAATGAATTGGACAAAATTAATAGAAACTTCTTTTGGAATAAAGGACCACACTATCACCCAATCATCATTTGGGATAAAATATGTAAACCGAAAGCTCTTGGTGGCACAGGTATTAGGAAAGTTGAGGATATGAATAAGGCACTACAAATAAAACTCTTATGGAAAATTATGGCAGAACCCGATAGCATTTGGGTCAAGATCATTGAAGAAAAATACCTTCGTGGACAAAACCTATGGGACTATGAATGTGGGAAAAATACTTCTTGGCAACGGAAAAAGTTGACCAAATTAAAGGAAGAATTCAACAGAGGTTTGAGATGGAAAGTGGGAGATGGAAAAACAATAAAGATCATGGAAGACAGGTGGCTATTAGAGGAACCACTACAATCTTTAGTCCTAGATCAAACTCTAATAAAAACAAAGGAATATGTGAGCGATTTTATATCGGACAAAAAGCGGAATGAAACACGCCTTAACCAATTAAGGAGCACCCTTCCGTCAAACATTATTAATCGAATAATCACCTATAATCTCCCAATCAACGACATAAGAGACAGAATCTATTGGTCCACAAATGACGATGGCTGGTATTCCACCAAATCGGCCATGAATATGATCCAAAGGAGAAAAGTTGGGGTATCTGAAGATAAAACTTGGATATGGAAGCTGAGCATCATGCCTAAAGTTCAAAACTTCATGTGGAAGATGGCTCTTAATGGGCTCCCAACCAAAGAAAACCTTGACAAACAAAATATTCCTGTAGTAATGCCCTGCATCTACTGCAATTACCATACAACCGTCAAACACCTTTTCTTCGAATGCCATTCTACCCTCAGATCAGTGGATTGCACTAAAATCTCTGGTATCATAAGTGATTCCATAACAGACAACTACTCTATATATGTTATACTAAAAGAAAAAATAACTAACTCGGAGTTTAGATTACTGGTTATGACTTGGTGGAATATCTGGTTAGATAGAAACCAAAGAATTTTTAATAATAAAAGAACAACAAAAAATATGAAACAAATAGCCACTAAACAAATTGAAGAATGGGAACGAGCTAACACCAAGCACACGAATATTAAACAACTCAAAACAAAAACAAGAAGAAAGACTAAGAACATCAGGTGGAAAAAGCCTAAACCAAACTTTGTTAAACTTAACTTCGATGCGTCATCAAACAACGCTAATCAATTCGCATATGGTTTCATCATTCGTGATGAACTTGGCCATCCGCTGGCATATGGAAATGGGAGATGTAACGCAGAATCAGTTCTTGAGGCAGAAGGTTACGTTTTGCGGGAAGGCCTACAAAAGGCCAAACAGTTAGGGATATCGGCTATTGAGATAGAGGGGGACAATCTGACTCTAATCAATTCGATCAACCACACATGGAAATCACTGTGGGAGACGGACATGATTATCTCAGACATCTCCACCACCATCTCAAGTTTCGCCCAAGCAAGCACTTCACACATCTTCAGGGAAATCAACAAGGTGGCGGACGAGATCGCAAAACACGGCTTCTCCAACACTGAAGATCATGATACCCTCTCAAATGATGTTGTTGTACTTATCCGTAAGGATGCCATATGTTGATCGGTTTCTAGAAGCTGACCCACCTATTTCGCTTACCTTGTATAAAAAAAAAAAAGATTATATTATTCAAATTGTGGCTATATCATTGGAAATTAAAGGAATGACGTAAATTACGGATTTTGTGTAAACAAAATTATTCTAATTGTGATTATTGCCTATAAAACTTATTGATTATTTAAGTTTTATTTAGATTTTTTGTTCTAAAAAAGAATATAGAGGGGTAAATTTTATTGTTAGAGTTAGATTTTTAGGTGCGAGAGTCTCAATATGACGAAAATTGTTAATTATAAATGAATTATGACAATTCTAGAGATAATATTCAAATACAATGTTTTTATTAGTTTTATATTTTATTAATATTAGATGATGCCTCGTTATTTGGCAACTCGATGCGTGATGCTTGTTTAAAAAGAAAATTGAAATCTATTCACAGGAAAAGAAAATTACAAAAATCATTGAATCAGCAAATTCTGAAGATCGAGAAAACCAACAAACACACATACGCAAAGGGAGGAGAAAGCATGGAGACGGCCAAAGAGGTAAAAGATGAAGAAGACCAAAATCGATCGGTAGTTCGAAAGGGAAAATCATGCAAGGGAACTCTCTACTATTCTTCCATTCTCAAATCCAAAGGTCGTAATCCTCGTTGTTTTGGCCTCGCCGGTACCTTTCCACAAGGTTTGCATTTCCAACCTACAAATTTGTTCTAGGGTTTATTTTCAATTTTGATTTTTGACCATAGTCGCCTGTTTTGTGGAATTTTTTTCGGCTTAACTTGTAATTCTGGCTTAAGAGGCGGAGAGGACCCCAAATTTTGTCTTTTGATTTGGACTAGGTTGTCACCCTCATATATGCTGCAAGGTCGTATTTGGTACAGAAGAAATATGATTAGGGAACCTTAATTTCTAATTAAACCGCAATCTTAATAATTAGCATGAAGCTGTTCCATGTTGTAACCATTTTCAAGTGGACTGTCAATTTGTTTTGCATTTCTTGCTACTTATGAGTAATCAATCACCACAGTCCACAAGTTACCTGCTTCGGTTTCCATTAGCCTAACTGGGAGTGGTTCAGATGGTATATATGGTCATATGTCATGACATTTCTTCTTGGAAGAATTATCTTTGTAACTGGGGGATGTGTAAGGGCGTACGTAATGTTCTTGCAAAATTATCCTCAATTTTAGAATCATCTACAAATATTTATAAATACAATGCTTTTTGTAATATTCTTTTTGTCTTTTGTTGGTGAATCAGTACCCAGCTTCCTAGTTAGTAAATCTGAGGTTGAAGCGTCTAAAGAAGGGCGAAGTCTTACTGATTTCAGATATGCTTGTGTTGGGTACTCTGTGTATCTAGAAAACAAAGATGGTTCAACTGATGACCAAAAATCTACACCTGAGTTGCCTCTCTGTAGTGGCATTGAGGTTCAAATCTCTTTTTGGTTTAATTTTTCAAATTTACCTTGTCCAAATAGCTTTTCATTATATGTTTCTGTGTTTGTATTTTTGACATCATTCATTATGATGGCAGCTTTTAGTGGATAAAAAACCAGCCGGTGATCATGCCTCTGCCCCTGCCCCTGCCCCCTCTCATAGCAGACAAGGTAATATGGTTGTGTAATTGTGTTCTTTTGTTAGCAATAGTCCAACTTCAGGATGTTCTCTTTTCGCACTACTTATACATGGACATTGATAGGCCTCTTTTATTCGGTTTTACTTGATCTCTCCCTTGTCTTTTTCTTAATCAGAGAATTAATCATTTCATCCTTGTTGCTAGAACATCTTTTTGTATGTGCATGACCCTTGTCTTAGACACGTTGATCACAGAAACACTCGACATTTGGTTAAAAGAAAACCTGATATCATAAGTGACCTTGCCATTTACTCTACGATAAATAATTCAATTGCATGGATGGGGATGTTCGGTTTTCAGATAACTAACTTCTTGTCATTGCCAAACTTGATTGGACTCCCTTTTAAATGTTAATGCCTGTTATATTGATACCTGTGGATGCATTCCAGCACCATCACACCAACGGGTGACGACTACTTTGTTGTAAGTATCTTCAGTCGGTTGTCTTCCCATTTTAATATCTGGTATTCATCATCTCATGGATGGCTTTATCTTTCATACCATATGAGTAATTTGGTTTTTGATAAGCTCCATTTAATTTCTTACAAATAATATTTCATTTTCAAGTCACCACCTAAACATGAAAATTGCTCAAGTTTATCATCTTGTGAAAAGTTAATGGTTTTAAAATAATATTCCCTTCACTTTTAGGCTTGGTTCTATCAATGGGGTGTATGTGACTTTGAAGATGGATATACGATGTTTGAAGGAACAGTTGTTCCCACAAAAAATGATGTAAAAGTTTATAGAGCCATAGCCTTGAGCCTAATATTTAAGGATCCTCTTTCTGCTTGTATTTGATTTATTCTTAATCTACGATGAAAAAGCATTTTTACATATGAATTGAGATTCACGCGGTCTACTTATTGTTAGTATATCAAGTCATGGAAAATGTATTCAAGTTTCTCAGTTTGGAAGCATTAAAATAGCAAGTGGCATTCTATTTCAAAAAGATTTTTGTTCACTGTCATGCCCATGATTGATTGGTTATAACCAATGATTCATTTATTTGGAATTTGATATTTCTCATCTCCTAAAGAGAGAGATTTTTGTTTATCTGATGCAGAGGATCGTGGTGTTCCCCAAGCTCAGCCTTACAAACCTACTCAACCTATTGGAGTCGGGGATGAGTTCCTTGCTAAGTAAGCTTGATTATCTGATCACAGCGCGTAAACATAATGGTTAATGTTCTATTGCATATAAATAGGCAGCTAATATTGAAGATACTAATACCTTTGAATGACCTAAAACTACTGGTAGGTTTACTCGTAATGCCAGCCTAGTTGCAGCAGGCGTGGGAAGAAACATACGAAAGGTGGGAAACCACATCAAAGATAGCATCGATGACATTCTTTATCCATACAGAAGACGGCCCAAATGACAATCTATTGTCCAAGTAAGAGGGAAAGGAATATACAAATTGCTTTTGGAGTACTAGTTGGCTCTTCTTACCTGCTGATTTTCAAGCTTTGTCTTTGCTCTATTTTAACCCTTTTTTAAAGCTCTTGACATTTGTTCAGTTGATTTGTGTTGATAAGGCCACAAGAATTTTGTCATAAAGGTCTTAATCTCGTACATGAATACACAATGTAAGATATGCAATCTTGAGTTGTTCCATTGTGTTTGTAATTTTATCATCAGGTTGTGTATCAATTATGAATAAAAAAATTTACTTTATGAGGTGTTTCCTACCGCTGAGAGTGTTGTGGCACTAGTGTGGACTCTTGCTATGCCGGCGAAATTGAAACATCTATAGCATAGTTGTTTTTGACAGCAGAAGAACATGAAGTTTTAAGTGTGACAACCAAACCATTGTTCTTGCCTAGGTATGTATCCTTTATTGTCCAGGACAGTATGGAGATGGTTGGTTTATTTGCACATGTTAGAAACTATGATGCACAGACACTGATACGAAAAACGAATACGGCGAGAAACAGGGAAGCAACAAACCTCAAAATTATAGGAAACGGGGACATGGCGAGGAAACAAATAATATATCTTCATATTATTGAAATGTAGAATTCATAGATCATAATGAGATACATGTCTATGAAAAAACACAGTGAGAGAACAAACAAATTATTGTAATGTAGAATTCATAGATAATAATAAGATACATGTTTATGAAAACACAAATGATATAACAAATGATATATGAGTAGATAAAAACATTATGAAAACACAAACGATATAACACAAATGATATAACAAATGATATATGAGCAGATAAAAACATTAGGATGACGATAAAATAACCGAAACAATAACTTAGAAATAATAATTTTTTGTCTTACAAAACTTGAATAAACATATTTAGTCTTACAATTTTAAATAAACATTCTTAGTTTCAAAATTGAATAACTAACAATCTGTTTTGCAAATCAACGATAACCAAACAACATAATCAACCAAGGAAAAACTATAATAAAAATTTGTAAATCGGAAAAAGTGAAAGAATTTAAACGACACACTCAACAAAGAAATATTACCCGGTAAATTAGTAATCAAAGGTTCAAAATCAATGTATGAAATCATAAGAAAAATGGAGATAAGAGTCAACCGGCGGAACAACAACATTTTAACACTAGAACGAAGGAGGAGGAGGAGGAAGAAGATCGATGTTTTTTTTCCGGCCACCACAATCTCGCAAGTGGTCATATGGGTCTGTTTAGTGTGGAAAAAATGGAAGAAAAGAAGAAATAGTATGGTGAATCAATTTTTTTAATATAAAATTTTCTTCTCTTTTTTTTTTTTTTGTAAACTTACAAAATAGGTTTAACCTTGTCTTGACCGGAAACAATTTGTGTCCCGCCGTGTCCTAGACGTGTCATCCCCGTGTCCTACCTCTGAAACGTGTCTTGACCGTGTCCCCGTGTCCGACACGGTAGGACACGGACACTCCACCTTCTAGAATTGTCCGTGCATAATATGTTAGAAAGTTTCATTCATGTCAGGAGCGGGTAGTAGATCAACTCTTAGTTCTAAATAGCGCAATTCAGGCACAAGCGTGACGCTCGCTGAGGGTTGTGCCTCCAAGCACCTAGACACAACGCAAAACACTAGGTGCGACATAGCGTGCACCTTTAAGGAGTGACAAAAGATTTGGGCGACTATCAGAAGAAGACTAACTAGGTTAGAATATTATTCATATTTTCAATATCAACAACCTTTAATGGTTAAGCTATTTTATGCATTAAAGATTTTAGGGTTCACTTGATACGATTGTATGAATCGGATTGACAAAAAGAATTTGATTTTAATAAAGAAGCAGAATAAGCGATTATTGAAACAAATAATTCTAGAAAAATGCTATTGATTTTATATGACATTGAAATAAATGATTCTAAAAACATGTTATTTGGGTTTATATTTATATGATGTTATGATTTTAATTTTTATTAACTTATTAATTTTAATAAAAAAAGATTATAAAATTAAAGATTTTATGGATTCACACTGATATCCAATTTAATTTAAAAAGAGATTTGTAATAAATATTGGTTCAGTAAAAAATATTGAATTTTTTCTCTTAATACTTTGAAGGTTTTAATTTTTATTAATTTTAATAAAAAAAAATTATATAGTTTAAAGATTTTATGAATTTATACGCTAAACTGATATTCAATTTAATTTTAAAAAGTGATTTTTAATAAACAGCGATTTAGTAAAAAATGATTGAATTTTTTCTCACCCTCAATATTTAATGTTTTCAAATAGCTTAAAAATATACGGTAACGTGATATAATATTTTTGTTATGATAAACTCATAAAATACGTACATTAGGCCAGTTAAAATATAAATTCAAAGTTTATTATCGTAAGTCTCCAAAAATCGAAAAATCAATTTCAAAAAATGTCCGAAAATAAGGTGGCCATTAGGAAAGTCCCGTCACCGTCGTTTCTGGTTAGCGTCAGCCGGCCAACAAAATGAAAAGTCAATAAACCTGTCAAGGTCAAATAGCCTTCACGTTCTTCGTCCCCAAAAGCTAATCCCCATTCCAAAACCTTATTCTTCTCTTCCTCCCTCAAAAATTCTGTCCCTTTTATCTTCCTCTCACGTTTAAATTCTTCAATTACTTTCCCCTTCTATTGCAATTTTATTTTCTTCCTCAAACGCCCCAAATATCTAGGGTTCCTGTGATTACAATTTCAGTTTGCCCCTCAAACGCCACATCGGTAGAAGTTCGTACATAAATTGGAGGCGGATCTATGGCTATTCGTAGGATCTCTAACCGTTTTTTGCAAATTGGTAGCAGTCGGTATACAAATTGTACGAATTCGAAGGGATTGGAATCATCCGGCACCACCCCTCTTATTAGGAGATATTCTTTCATGCCTTCCAATTCGATGAAATTGAATTGCAGATACATTGATAATAGGCATATTTCTCAGATTGTCTCTCCTGTCGGCAAGCAGTCGTTTAACGTTGACACTTTAGCACTAGTAAATTTTTACTCCTCATTTGAATTGAACACAATATTCTTGCTGTGAATATTTACTGAATCCTTTTGTTATATCATTTTGTTTCTTTCTGTAGGTGAGAAAATTAGAAGCACAAGGTGTGCCTACAAAGCAAGCTGAGGCAATTACAGGGGCATCAATCCAGGTTTTGAATGATAGGTTGGAAGATGTGTCTCATTGCTTTGTATCAAAGGTAGAAATGCAGAAGGTTAGTTGTTTCTTTTTTATTACTTCTAAATTCATTACTGTAATGTGTCTTCTCTTGAATTCAACTTGAAATTAGTTGTCCATCATAATAGTTGTCTTCTCTTGGACTTGATTTCTCTGTCTGTTAGTAATGTCTTCACATGGGTGATATGAATAATTGAATAAGTGATTCAAAAATCTGATTTACATCATATATCCATCAAATCTTTCAGCGCCCTTTAGTGATTGCATCTAGAATTTGATTAGTTGTATGCCAGAAGTGATTTGGTGTAAGAGGACTAAAATAAGTGTAATAAAACACTTCAGAGTGTTTTTTTTTGCGATCTTATTGCCTATGATCAAATGCCTAAAATATTTCCAACATTTGCTCCATGACTCAGCTTGATGTAAACTTGATAATAAGCCCAATTCTTTTAGTAATGTTGCTATGTTAACATACTGATATAGTTGGTTTAGGCAGATAAAATTCCAGTATTGAAAATATTATATCTATTAGAATTAGCATAATTTATATTTTCTAGTTTTCATATATTTTAGTGTATAGTTTAACTATCTTTGAAAGAGTTTTAGGGATTTGTTGTTAACCTATACAAGGCATTTTCTTGTTAAATAAAGAGATAAGTATAATTATTATCAAAATGAGACTTGCATTAAACCAGATGGTTTACACTACAATCTATCTATCTACCACCAATCCACTTTTCACCCTTTTACCAATTTATGTCTAATCTGATATTCGATCTGGGACCCTAAAAGATAGTCCAAGACTCATTACTCTTGTTACCTTGTCTTTGTGTGTTTGTTCATATTGTACTCAACTTCGTCCATGTGCTATCTTGTATTCATTATCAGTTGCCGATTCAGTTATCACAAAACATGTTTTGTTTGAAAAAGTTAATATCTTATTACTAAACCTACTCTATGCTGAGATATTGTATATTTGTTGCACCTCTTCTTATTAACATCAATAATGTTAACATTGTTTATAGTTTATTTTTTCAAAGAAAACCAATATGAAATTGTTCAGTATATTATTTTATATGCAGATAAGCTTGGAACTGAAAATTGAGGTTAGATGCACAAATGACTTGGTACTTTCTCACTTTGTTATATATTTTTGTATAGATTGAAATAGGTCAAGAATCCAATTTGTCAAAATTCAAGTCTGAAGTAGAATGCAGTTTGTCCAAATTCAAGTCTGAAGTAGAATGCAGTTTGTCCAAATTCAAGTCTGAAGTACAAAGCTCACAGGTACTTGTTTTTTTATTCTTTTTTTTCCCCCCTTATTTGTTGTGGATCTTATTAGTTTATAACTATGTGTACTTTATTTTTATGCAATAAAGTATTTGAAGTGGTACAGTGACATGAAATATGGCCTGGTTTAATTTGGATGTTTGCTTGTATGAAACTTCATATTGTAGGAACATCATTTTGGGATGCTGCAACGGGAAAATGAGAAACTTAGAGGCGATATAGAGAAAATGCGCAGTGAATTTAGAGGCGATATAGAGAAAATGCGCGGTGAATTTAGAGTCGATACAGAGAAAATGCACAGTTTATTGAGGTTAGCAGCATATAGCTATCACAACATAATTTATTCCGGACCACATCTTTCATAGATTATATTTCTATTCTAATAATCATGAAATGAAGAATGTTCACAACAACATAATTTGTTATACCTCCTTTATATTACTGTCACTATTGATTTGTTTCCAGTACTCGGAGATGCGGACATTTTTAAGTTTCACTTTGTGCTACATTTGTTCTTTTATTGAGTTCGGGTCGTAATTGTTTGCTCCAAATCTGATGTAGGAATGAAATTGACAAATTCACCGCTGGCCAACGATTGGATTTAAATCTAGAAAAAGGGTGAGGTCAATTTGCATCTTGTAATTTGGTGTTCTTACTTTTGACAAGAGTAAGTGTACGATTTGGTTAATCATAATACAATAACTTTATAATCTTACTTGTTTTACAAATTGCAGGAAAATAAGAGATGAACTTGCAAAACAAAATACGGAAACAAGCAGTTTGACAAACAAGCTTGATCGGGTATGAACATATTAATAACCAAAATTTTCTTTGTTATGTCATGTACTTGTATTTTTATTTTCTTTCAATAAACAATTTTTATTACTCTTGTTTGCAGGAAATCTATGCATTAAAGGCTCATTTAGAGGGAGCAAAATATGACGTCATTAAGTATTGTGTTGGTACCCTAGTCTCAGCTGCCGCCGTTGGTCTCGCCGTGTTGCGAACCTTAAAATAATGAACTATACCTTAGTTGGAATGATTATTTCCTCTTACAATGGGAATCTGGGAATCTGGGAATCAAGTTCTTTTCCTTTTTTTGGAGCATGAACATGTATCAGCCATTTCAGATTAACGTATAGTGCAAATTGCATCTACATTTGTCCAATGTATTAATACTTGTTGACAATTAATTCTTTTGTACCTAAGTGAGTGATTTTACCTTTATGACAATGACCCATAATTATATATTAATTCGATATAAATAAATACTATATTTGATATTAGCTACAAATTTATCAAATCTTCAAACCTTCTCATATTTAGGGATGAAAATGGGTGTACACCCACCCGATCCAACCGACCCGAATTCGTGGGTGAAAACCCGAAGATTTTCGGGTGGTGGGCGGTTGACGGGTAAAATTGACGGGTGGTGGGGCAGGTATGGGTGGAGGTACAACCACCCGCCCCACCCGACCCGCACCACCCATATAAATTATTAAAAGTAAATAAATAAACCCTAAATGTTGCCATCGCGCTTCAACATCTAAATTTGTAAAAAGACTTGTAAATCCGCAAAGTGCGACCACACCCCTACCTCTTCCCCAATCTTGATTTTTTTTTATATCAATCTCTTCAACCTTCACCGTACCTCAGTCCGTCGTCGGCGAGCCACACACCCCTTTTGTTGCTCGGTTACTTACCGCCCGGTCACTTACTTCAGTGCTCGCTTGTTTCTTTCATCAAGTAATCTTCACTTGGTAGTGGTTCTCTTCATCCTCTCCTCATATCTATATTCGAGTTTAAAGTCTGATTTGAAGATACATTCAACTTTGGATTTTCTTCTAAAGTATGTAATATCATATGATTCATACATCTTAGTTCTTACGCTATTTTTGGATTATTATTTTAGTTTGATAATTTTGGATTAAGGCATCAAGTAGTTTTATTTGGCTTTGAATCACGCTCGATTCACAAATTGTTGATACTATATTAGAGAATGCTGATGTGGAAGATTCCTCCATGAAATCTTATAACCGTGAATGTATAATTTTTACTTTCAAAATTTCATTCATTTTAAAATTAATGTTCTAATCATTTTTTCTTAAATCTTTGTATTATTTTAGGTTGTTGAAGTAGATCGCTACATCGATCTCTAAAGGAGTGGTTGGAATACATGTTGATTTAATGATTTATGTTTGTTGCGTGCAAAAAATATTGCATTTATTTTCATCGTTTGGATTAATTAGAATTGACTTCGACATTAGTTTGTAATGTTGGATACAACTCCATTTAGTAGATTTATATTTGTGTTACTTTAAAATATAAATTTACTTTATACTTGTAAATGTTTAAAACATACAATATACTACACAATACACACCCGATTATTTCACCCTAACCACCCGAACACCCGGTGGGTGATGGGTGGGTGGGTGATGGGTGAAGTGTTATACGGGTGGTGGGCGGGGTGGGTGAGAGTTTAAGTAAGGTGGGCGGTTGGTGGAAGTGCAACTTCCACCCATAAACCGACCCATTTCCATTCCTACTCATATTCTTCAAATTGACGGTTCCTTAAAAAACCGATGTGGGACAATTCTTAAATTGGTGGCTTTCCTTGAAAACCGATGTGGGACAATTCTTAAATTGGCGGTAGGGCAATCTATCCATCTACCTCAGTTTTTTACCAATTTATGTCTAATATGATATTCGATGAACCTAACAAATAGTCCAAGGATTGTTACTCTTGTTACCTTGTCTTTGTGTGTTTGTTCATATTATACTTAACTTGGTCCATGTGTCATCTTCTATTCATTATTAGTTGTTTGATTCACAAAACATGTTTTATCTGAAAAAGTTAATTTCTTATTACTAAACCTACTATATGTTGAGATATTGTATATTTGTTACACCTCTTAATTCATATTAGCATCCATAAAGTTAAGATTGTTTATAATTGATTTTTTCAAATAAAACAATAAGAAATTGTGGTTAGATGCACAAATGACGTGATACTTGCTCACTTTGTTATATATTTTATGTAATATACCCAAATTCCATTAATACCGATTAGGGTTTTCCTGAGTCATGCTCATCAGCGGCGGCGACTAGATCCCGGCGATGGCTAGGGCGGTGGAGCTTACTTGGGGCCGACGAGGGTCCTGACGGCGGTGTGGCTTGTTCCCGGTGGTGGCAACGCAATCATTGTCCTTGTCCGAAAGTAAAAGAGCCGATGGACAGTTCCAGGGGCAGAGCTAGAGGGGGTACGGTGGGAAGAAGGGGCCCTGTAGTATAGGGTTTGAGTCTTGGAAATAGTAAAAATATTCTTAGACCTTTTTGTAAAGAAGAGCACTAAGACGGCTCATTCTCTTTTTAAGTGACAAACTATGCCCCTTTTTTATTTATAAAGATAAAATAGAAGGGCAAATTGGTAATTTCAAGGTAAACTCAATCCAAAAGAAAACCCAACCAAACCCAAACCCGAGCGAACTAGAACCCGAGCCGACCCTGAACTGAACCAGAACCCGAGCCGACCCTGAACCGAACCGGAACCCGAGCCGACCCTGAACAGAACCGGAACCCGAGCCGACCTTGAACCGAACCGGAAGTTGAACCCGAGCCGACCCCAAACCTGAACCGCAACCCCGAACCGGAACCCGAACCGATACTGAACCCGAGCCGGAACCTGAACCCGAGCCGACCCTGAACCGAACCAGAACCTGAACTCGAACTGGAACCCAAACCCGAACCCGAACCTAGATAAATCCTATTTATAGGGTTTTATTTTAACTTTTCTCTAAAATTCCCTTTATACCCTTGATTTTGAAGTTAAAAATAAATGTGAAATTACTAAGGGCCTAAATGGTATCAACAATACAAAAAAGGCTTTATTACCTCATTCTTCTCTAATTAATACAATCAACTCAATATAATTTTTAATATATTATTTTATCAACCATTAATTAATTTTATTTGACAATTTATTTATAAAACACAGCTTTAAAATTAATATATACAAACAAACCTTATTTTTGAATTGTATATTTTTTTAAATTAACTTTTACTTAATCTAATATAATGAATACAATAATTCGTCAACCATTATCTAATTTATTTGAAAATTTATTTATAAAAATAAAATAAATATATAAATTAATTTAACTATCATCTAAATAAATAAATATATACAACGAAAAAACTCTAATTTATAGTAAGAAAACTTTAGTATAATTTTTTTCATTTAATTTATAGATTTTAGTGTTTAATTTTTAACATAATTTGCGAAATAATATTCGAAATGTTTTATACGAAATTATTTTTGTGCCCCCTTTCGAAAAATTTCTAGCTCCAGCAATGGGCAGTTCAGTTCTTCGATTACGAATCTGGGTGAGCGAGGTTGAGGACGAGTTGGTTTTGGACATTGATAGCAATAACGGATGGTCTGGTGCAGGTAACGGCGGTGGAGAGCTCGCGTGAGAGGAGGCAACTTTGGTTGTGTGGTTGCGGATATGGGCTCAACGGGGTTGGAGTAGATTAGACGGGATTGGAGAGTTTCCGACAGTTAAGGCTCGCGACGGTGTGGTTCGATACGTCGGGGCTCACGAATGAGGTCGCGATGGTTTGGTTCGAGGCGATGGTGGAGATATCTCCAAACTAGATCTAGCTCGAAGTGGCTCAACATGATCGAGCCTAGTTGCTTCGTCTAGATTCCTTTCGAGTCGAATTCACGAGTCCATGGTAGGTTACAGGTAAGTTCAACCATGGCGGTGATCTAAACAGTGCTTCCGGGAGAAAGAGAAGGGGTAGGGAAGGTTAGGCTTAGGATGGAGAGGAGGGCGAATAGTACTTCTTAATGGAAATTTCTAATCCCGTAAATAGAATCAAATAATTTTGTAACATAATACTCTAAAATCTCTAATTAAAACATATTTAAAAATATCGATAACTTCCGCAACCTCGATTAAATCGAATGAAGAAAGTTATATAATTCGGCTATTACATATACTACCACTTAAAATAAGTTTCGTCCCGAAAATTAAAATAGATCAATAAATAAGAAGATCTCCAAGGTATTGAAACGATCTTGCTATCTCGAGGGATTTTACATCACCTCTCCCTAAATTAGACTCTTCCTCAAGACATGATCAGTGTGTATTTAACACAACTATCCCGTTAAAAAAAAAAGAATTTATATCATACTTGGTGTAGTAAACATATACTTACTTGCCCTTTTCATATCCAACACTTGAAGTTGACCAATCCCCGCTCTCCTAACTTCCTTTATACTACCTCTAACATAACCCTATTTGTGAGTAAATTGTCTTAGTTGTTGTCTTTGTTCTTTATCACCTAACATCAGGGGAAACCATGTGACGGTGCACTAAATCAAGTATGACAATATGTATCTTAACATTCTCTTTGACCGCAAGTGAAGCAGATGACTATATGCCTTGGACAATCTATAACATCCCAAATCTGTAGGACTTGAGGTGCTACTGGGCTAGGATCTCACAATGGATCCTGACCCTAGTCTGACAACAATTTCACTGATCTTACAACAACGCACAAATAGATTAAAACAAAACATGAAACTGATATATAAAAATCTCAAAAGATTATACAAAGTACTGCTAAGTACAATCAAAACATAACGAATATATACATGATCAAAAGGTCTCAAACCCACGAGGACGACCTAGTGTACGGAGCCCTCAGCAGATCACCCTCTCTGGTCACTCTGCAGTTCTCCTAACATGCGAGGGATCTACAACACAGTATAAAACCGTTAGCTAACCATACACATATATAAGATGAACATAAGCACAATCACATATCAAGAATATTAAACACCTCATCATGATATCACGCATTTACCCATTTTATAATCTTTATAAATATAGTCCAACACTCAAATCGTATATATAAGGATATCGATATAAATATATGTGACACGAGGAATATAACCCTCGCCTCTCGGTGCTAAAGCCAACTAGAGTGGTGATGTGGTCACCAACCCCGTATACCCTATGGGAGTGGGGAAAGCCCGCCCCACAATCCAAAACCGACCTGCCCGTAGAAAACCTCCAGTCTCCCAGCGGGATGAAAGGATAGCTGTCACGGCCCTACAATGGGCAGTCACTAAACCATAAGTTGGTAATAAAAGTATCACATGCTAGCAAGCATAAACATACACCACTCATGCAACATCAAATATAGAGATGGCAGCTAAGTAAGTCCTATGGACTTACCTCAATCTCGGAAGTAATCCCAACTATGATCAACTCTCAGATACGTCCACTCCAATCTGGAGGACAACACGGCCTATACAAGGCATACATTTATACATATCAATCTACTATCACACAAAGGGGTCACACCTAGACCCAAGGGATCCATAAGGATCATATCCAACTCGTAAACCTCAAAGCCCTAACCGGCATATCTATATCATACTCATCAACATCCGACACCTAGCATGGTACTAGTTCCCTCATACTAGGAAAGGAAATGAGCTACCCAACTATGGATAGTCCCGGGACAAGACGCACCTGCGTGATCAAGGGACGCAGGAGCGGAGTAGACAACCCGCAGGCGCGGCAGGGATCAGCCGCAGGCGCGGTGACACGGGACACAGGCAACGCAGGCAAGGCGCTGGCGCTAGCGCGGACGTTGCGGCACAGCTTCCGCAGGGGCGGCGGCTTCTAGGCGCGGGGGCGGCGTCTGTGCAGAACGTGAACCCGCGGCTTCTCTTTGGCTCTTCACGTGATCAAATCACGTCTTCTCTCATCCAAAATTACACACATACATATACATACACATTCCAACATTAATCTATGATCAATACATCTAATCCTAAGCTAAGGAAGGAAGAATCAAGGAAAGAAAAAAGGAGAAGCAAGAACTCTTACCACCTTTGTGGTCCTAGGCTGCAGGGAGAGATCACACACCTCAGTAGCTAGCTTCCAAGTTCAGCATACACATTGGCTCATCAACCACCACAAAAACCACACAAAACTCTTCCAACTCTTAAGAGAGATCAAGAACAAGATCAAGAAGGGTGAAGGAGAAGCAAGAAGGACGTGAGCAACTGAGGAAGAGAAGTGAAGAAGAAACCCTTGATCAACCAAGGGAAAGAAAGAAGTAAGTAAAGGGTAAAGCACGGGTATAGGAGTCAACAAAACCGGCTGCAGCCGCCGGAAACCGCAGAGGCGGTTCCCTGAGCCGCAGGGGCGGAAACCCGCAGGGGCGGCAGTCATGCCCGCGGGTGCGGAAAGGCCAATCTCGGCCAAAGCCAATCTCGGCTAAGGTCCACTCTCGGTCCGAAAGACTAAGGCTCTTACATCTCACCCCCCTAAAAACAAGTTTCGTCCCGAAACTTGCAAAGTCCTGAAACCACTCGGACTCCAATAGCCGAGGTACAACTCTCTCTATAATCTCAACATAAGCATGGATGAACTCATCAACTCCAGCAATCAAAACACTATCCAAATCCTAAAGGAAAACCATCTCTAGCTAAACCATAAACATATCACAAGGCATAGAGGAATCACATCTCTAGCCGTATCATACCCATAATAGAAAGGCATGGAGGAAGAACATCCCCAACACTACTATGTCCATCAAAGTAGCATGAAGGAAAGAACCATCTCCAGCTAAACCTATCATATCACCATAGCATGGAGGAAAGAACCATCTTCAGCTATAAACAATAATCATACTAGCACAACAAGATCTAATAAGATCATAATCACATCAAATCTAGTATGAAAATAAACACATCATAGCATATAAGCATATAAGCACATAACACTCACCAAGGTAGTACTAAGATCTACTCGGTGATCCTACTGGTGCATCTAACTCAGCATAGAACTCGGGATAGTTCCTCTGGATACTATCCTCAGTCTCCCATGTAGCCTCATCAGGTCCTCGTCTCGACCACTGTATCCTCAGCATAGGAATGTCCTTCAAACGCAGGCGTCTCATACCTCGTTCTAGGACTGCAATTGGGTGCTCAACAAAAGTGTGGTCCGGCTCGACCACCAAATCCTCATAACTCACAATGTGTCTCGGATCTGGTATGTACTCCCTCAGCTGAGACACATGAAATACAGGGTGAACACCCTCTAATCTCGGAGGCAAAGCCAATCTGTATGCTGCACTCCCAACCCAATCCAGAATCTCGAACGGTCCGACATATCGGGGGCTCAACTTCCCCGTAATGCCAAATCGTCTAACACCCCGTGTCGGGGACACTCTCAGCCACACATGGGCTCCAACCCTGAACTCTAGAGGTCTACGCCTCCTATCAACATAAGACTTCTGACGGCTCTGAGTGGTCAGCATCTTCTCTCTAATCAGTGTTACTCGAGCCATATCATCTTGAATCTGATCAGGTGCTAAACCACTAACACTGCTCTGCTCATCCCAGCATAACGGGGTACGGCATCTCTGTCCATACAGTGCCTCATAGATGCATGCCAGCTGTTGTTTTATGAGAACTCAACAAGTGGGAGATGATCTGTCTACACTTGTCCCCAATCCAACACACAAGCTTGCAGCATATCCTCCAGGGTCTGAATGGTCCTCTCTGACTGACCATCTGTTTGAGGATGGAATGCAGTATTAAAGTGCAAACTCGTCCCCAAAGCAGTCTGAATCTGCTGCCAGAATCTCGAGGTAAATCGTCCATCTCTATCTGAGACGATCGTCCTCGGTACACCATGGAGTCTCACTATCTGCCTAGTGTACTCCTCAGCTAATCTGCTCACCAGCCACGTCTCCCTAATAGGAATGAAACGTGCCGTCTTCGTCAATCTGTCCACTATGACCCAAATGGCATCAAAACTCCGGCTCAGCCTCAGTCCAGTCACAAAATCCATGGTGACGTCCTCCCACTTCCTCTGTTGAACAGGAAGTGGATGGAGCTCACCTCCAGGTCTGCTATGCTCTATCTTGACCTGCTGGCAGGTCGCACACTGTGCCACAAATCTGGTCACATCGGGCTTCAGCCCTCCCCACCAATATAAACGTCTCAAGTCCTGATACATTTTACTCGTACTTGGATGTACATAGTAAGGTGTACAGTGAGCCTCCTATAAAATCCTCTGTCTCAGCTCTGTATCAGCAAGTATACAGACGCGACCGCGGCGTCTCAAAACTCCATCTGCTCCTAGCAGGAACTATGGTGCCTCATTCCGAGACATTCTATCTCGTATCCTCATCAATGTCGGGTAGGTCTCCTGCTTCTGTTGGATCTCGCCCAACAGATCAGGAAGGACCTCTAAAGTACGCAACCGGGCATCCTCATCAGGAAACTGGATGTCCAACTCTAACCAGATCAGATCTCTCTGCAACTGATGCTGAACTGTCAATCTCGCAATCGCCTGCTCTCGAGGCGTCTTCCTGCTCAGGGCGTCGACGACAACGTTCGCCTTCCCTGGATGATACAGGATCTCTAAATCAAAGTCCTTGATTAGCTCAAGCCACCTACGTTGGCGGTTATTCAATTCCCGCTGCGTGAAAATATACTTCAGACTCTTATGGTCTGTGAAGATCTGACATGTAGCACCATACAGGTAATGTCTCCAGATCTTCAGTGCATGAACTACCGCTGCGAACTCCAGATAATGAGTCGGGTAGTTCTCCTCATACGTCTTCAACTGTCGAGACGCATATTCTATCACTCTGCCCCACTGCATCAATACACATCCCAAGCCTAGCTTGGATGCATCACTGTATACCACGAAATCCTCAGTACCCTCTGGTTGTGCCAAAATAGGAGCAGAAGTCAAACGCCTCATCAACTCCTCAAAACTCTGCATGCACTGATCATACCACACAAATCTGGTAGTCTTCCTCAGCAAACTCGTCAGTGGACGGGCAATCACAGAAAATCCCTCCACAAAGCGTCTGTAATAACCGGCTAGGCCAAGGAAACTACGTACTTCCTTGACGTTCGTCGGTGTAATCCATGCTGCTATTGCCTCTATCTTTGCTGGATCCACCTTGATCCCTTCAGCTGAAACCACATGACCCAGGAATGCTACCTCTAGCATCCAGAACTCACACTTAGAGAACTTAGCATAAAGTTCTCTATCCCGCAAAACCTGCAATACAGTCCTCAGATGTCCTGCATGCTCCTTTCTTCTGCGAGAGTATACTAGAATGTCATCAATGAAAACCACCACAAACTGATCCAGGAAGTCGATGAAGATACTGTTCATCAACTCCATAAAGATGGCTGGGGCATTTGTAAGCCCAAATGGCATCACTACAAACTCGTAGTGGCCATATCTGGTCTGGAATGATGTCCTGTGCACATCCTGCTCTCTCACCCTCAGCATGTGATACTCGGAACGCAGGTCTATCCTGGAGAACACATTCGCTCCCTGTAGCTGATCTAACAAATCATCAATACAAGGCAGTGGATCAGCTCTCTGTAATCTATACATAACCTCAGTGATCCGTCCTTCTTCCGTGCGAAGAGGATAGGTGCTCCCATGGGGACACGCTAGGGCGAATGAAGCCCTTCTCAGCCAACTCCTCGAGTTGCTTTTTCAGCTCCAACATCTCGACAGGCGCCATCCGGTATGGGGCCTTCGAGATGGGTCTCGTACCAGGCTCTAACTCAATCCCAAAATCCACACTCCTCTGAGGCGGCAAGCTGGACGGCTCAACAAACACATATGTGAACTCACAAACAACTGGGATGTCCTCTACAGCTGGACTCTCCCCCTCCTTCATGGCATAACACCAGAAGGCCTCGCAACCCTGTGCAATCAATTTGGTTGCCCGTATAGCGCTGATAACCGTACCTGTCTTTCCAAGGTCCCAACCTCGGAAAACCTCTATCTGGCCTAACTCGGTAGAGAGGGTAACAGTCCTCCTACCTACATCTAGGACTGCAGAGTGTCTATCCATCCAGTCCATACCTAAAATGACTTCTTAATGCTCTAATGGCATGACAAAGAAGTCAACTAGTAACACACGGGTCCCTACAAAAATGGGACAACCGTGAATCTCACGGGTACCTCTGACCCTACCACCATCGGGTAACCCTATAATAAAGGGCATCCCCTCAACTATATCTAAACCAAGACGCTCTACACAGGCATCAGAAATAAAAGAATGTGTAGCTTAAGTATCAAATAAAACTCTAACAGGTAAACCATGAATCAGAATGGTACCTGTAACAGTCGGTGCAGTTGGCTCCTCTGCACTCCTCAGCTCAAAAACACGACCCTGTGGGCCTTTGGTATCAGTGGTGCTCCCACCACGACCTCTGCCTCTACTCGGCCCAGGAGCAGATCTTTGAGTCGTAGGGCGATCTGGGACTCTCTGCTGTCCCTGTATCTGTTGTTGCTGCTGAGGTGGCCTCTGCCCACCTCCCGCTACACTAGAAGGAGAAGAACCCTGCTGAGATGCAGCTCCGCCCTGGCGGCAGTAAATGGCTCTATGACCCTGTCTACCACAGATAAAACACGTCACTAATGGCCTCGTGCACTATGGCCTCATATGTCCTGGATCACCACAGTTATAACACAAACGTCCTTTCTCTGTAACTGGTGCAGATACAAAACGACCCTGGCGTCTCTAACTACGCCCAACACTAGCAGCTCCAGCAGTACCACTGCCCTGCCCCGTACGTTGTCTCTTCTCAGACCCTCCGGCCTGAGAAGCTCTCCTTTGCCCAACTCTCTCTCTCATAATCTGCAGCTCTGTCCTGATAGTCCATCAAGGACTCACAGTGAAAAACCGCCATATAGGCTCGGGTACCATCCCTTAATCGTCGAGAGAAAAGATAAACATGCTGATCAACAGGAGGTGCAGCTGGACCCAGTAAAGCCAGCTCCTCTTGAAACCTCCTGATGGCCTCTAAGACTGGTACATCATCAAATCCATCCTCAACAAAGTCACGCAGTTTCTCCCTCCTCAGTGAGGCAGGGCAAAAACGCTCTCTGATCATGGTCCTCATCTGGTCGTAACTGAGAACCTGACTCCGTACTGACCTCCACCAGTGTTGTGCCAGATCTCTGAACAGTCTGCACCAACTCTATTTGCTTGTCAAAGTGACATCTGATAGACTCTAAAGCCGAGTCCACATGCCCTATCCACAACTCCACCTCTAACCCCGCCTTCCCAGAGAAAGGGGGTACTCACAACTGATGAAATGCCTTCAACCAACTGTCTGGTCGAGGCCCTCTATGCTCCTCTCGAACCAGAGGAATCCTCAGCAGCAGGTGCCGGTATAGCTGACACCTGAGTCATTGTATGGGATCTCCCAATGGATCCCTCATGTGCGGGCAGATCAGGAGCACGTCTGCCTGCCTTGGAGGCCTCCTCTACCCGTCTGATATACTCTCGGAAGGCTGGTCCATCCATGGAGACACGATCTGATCCATCTGACCGGGCTCCCTGTGATTCCTGCCTCCCAGCTGCCCCGTTCCTAGTCTCGGGAACGACACTCTCAGCAACGTCGTCGTGAATCTCCTCTGCTGCACGTAGATCAGTAGCAGGAGTCCTACCCCGTCCTCTACCTAGAGGGGGTCTACCTCTACCTCGTCCAACTGCAGGTAGGGCTCTAGTATGAACCATTTGCGGAGGACATAAACCTAACTTAGAAGGCTATATATATGCCGTATGTATAGATATATATATATCACACATCACATCAGATAGTATCTATCTATATATATATACCTATAATGTCGAGATCTTCAAAGGGGTGATGGCTTCACGTACACACTAACCCAAAACATTTGTACTCATTTCAAACCAAAAATCTTTTGAAAGTCAGACTCCTTTCGGGGTTCTATTTATTTATCTATTCGACCTTTATCGCAAATTACAAGTGCCATTGTTGTCAACTTGGGCTCTGATACCAACTTTGTAACACCCCAAATCCTTAGGACTCGAGGTGATACTGGGCTAGGATCTCACAATGGATCCTGACCCTAGCCTGACAACAATTTCACTGATCTTACAACAAGGCACATATAGATTAAAACAAAACATGAAACTGGTATATACAAATCTCAAAAGGTTATACAGAGTACTACTGAGTACAATCAAAACATAACGAATATATACATGATCAAAAGGTCCCAAACCCACGAGGACGACCTAGTGTACGGAGCCCTCAGCAGATCACCCTCTCTAGATCACTCTGCAATTCTCCTAACCTGCGAGGGATCTACAACACGGTATAAAACCGTTAGCTAACCATACACATATATAAGATGAACATAAGCACAATCACATATCAAGAATATTAAACACCTCATCATGATATCACGCATTTACCCATTTTATAATCTTTATAAATATAGTCCAACACTCAAATCGTATATATAAGGATATCAATATAAAGATATGTGACACGAGGAATATAACCCTCGCCTCTCGGTGCTAAGGCCAGCTGGAGTGGTGATGCGGTCACCAACCCCGTATACCCTATGGGAGTGGGGAAAGCCCGCCCCACAATCCAGAACTGACCTGCCCGTAGAGAACCTCCAGTCTCCCAGCGGGATGAAAGGATAGCTGTCACGGCCCTACAATGGGCAGTCACTAAACCATAGGTCGGTAATAACAGTATCACATGCTAGCAGCATAAACGTACACCACTCATGCAACATCCAATATAGAGATGGCAGCTAAGTAAGTCCTATGGACTTACCTCAATCTCGGAAGTAATCCCAACTATGATCAACTCTCAGATACGTCCACTCCAATCTGGAGGACAACACGGCCTATACAAGGCATACATATATACATATCAATTTACTATCACACAAAAGGGTCACACCTAGACCCAAGGGATCCATAAGGATCATATCCAACTCGTAAACCTCAAAGCCCTAACCGGCATATCTATATCATACTCATCAACATCCGACACCTAGCATGGTACTAGTTCCCTCATACTAGGAAAGGAAATGAGCTACCCAACTATGGGTAGTCCCGGGACAAGACGCACCTGCGTGATCAAGGGACGCAGGAGCGGAGTAGACAACCCGCAGGCGCGGTAGGGATCAGCCGCAGGCGCGGTGACACGGGACGCAAGCAACGCAGGCAAGGCGCTGGCGCTGGCGCGGACGTTGCGGCACGGCTTCCGCAGGGGCGGCGGCGGCGTCTGTGCAGAACGTGAACCCGCGGCTTCTCTTTGGCTCTTCACGTGATCAAATCACGTCTTCTCTCATCCAAACCCACACACATACATAACATACACATTCCAACATTAATCTATGATCAATACGTCTAATCCTAAGCTAAGGAAGGAAGAATCAAGGAAAGAAAGAAAGAGAAGCAATAACTCTTACCACCTTTGTGGTCCTAGGCTGTAGGGAGAGATCACACACTTCAGTAGTTGGCTTCCAAGCTCAGCATACACATTGGCTCATCAACCACCACAAAAACCACACAAAACTCTTCCAACTCTTAAGAGAGATCAAGAACAAGATCAAGAAGGGTGAAGGAGAAGCAAGAAGGACGTGAGGAAATGAGGACGAGAAGTGAAGAAGAAACCCTTGATCAGCCAAGGGAAAGAAAGAAGTAAGCAAAGGGTAAAGCACGGGTCAAAGGAGTCAACAAAACCGGCTGCAGCCACCGGAAACCGCAGGGGCGGTTCCCTGAGCCATAGGGGCGGAAACCCGCAGGGGCGGCAGTCATGCCCGCGGGTGCGAAAAGGCCAATCTCGGCCAAAGCCAATCTCAGCTAAGGTCCAATCTCGGTCCGAAAGACTAAGGCTCTTACACAATCGTCCTTCATGTATTAGGTATTGTACTTCCACAATCATAACATCTCCTCTACTCATCTCTTTCTAACTAGTCTGACCGATTTGTACGGCCGTTAGTGAAACTACCTCGAGTAATTGGTCTCAATCTATCATCCCTACTAACGCCAAACACAATCTTCGACTTCTTCTTTGGGTCAAGCGGGCCCTCCAACCTCTTGTGCATTGAAAGATCCATCTCATAAGTCACTGCAATGTTCAGGCATTGACATCAACATCATACACTTAAGTTCCAAATACATATTTACAAATATCTGACCTCAAACGCCTAGTGAAAGCTTGGATCCACTACCTTTCAGTCAGGTACTCATTGGCCACAAATATCAAATCTCTTTGAAACTTCCTCGCAATCTCTACTAGTATGTCTTCTTACTCAGGCTCTTGAAAGGTATGTGTTGGCCCCTCTAATAGAATTGGGGTAGAATATCTCCTTCATCAACATCTTAACTCCTTGAAACTTGTCACTTTGTGATGATGTCGGGAGAATCACAAGAAAAACACATATCCTTCTAATAACATATGTAATGACTCTAATCTTCAGCCTGCTGTTATATCTCGTCGAATCAAGGTTAACGATAACTCATCCAAGTCATTACTCTACCTCCACTCTATGTGTTCAGGTTTAGGGTGTAAACTTCAACAACTAGAATGCCCTTAGGTGCTAATTCTTGCCATCCCATGATTTGAACATGGATCGAGATGCTCTAGACAATCTATCTCGGTCTTGACTGATCACTTCTTGCATTTAGGTCAACACTATATCGGATTCCTTCAAGGTGGTTCAATCAACTCATCGGAATACCATTCACAACTCTCTCCCACCAGGTTATTACTAATTCCAATCTTGGCAAACGTATTAGTTCTTATGATTTTCTAAAACATATAATCCTCACCAATCGATGATGCGCCCTTGATTACTCCATTGACTACATTGACCGTAGATGATGAGAACGAGGCTTTGAGGGTTCGCGGATAGACTGCTCACCTGTGCCCGAGCCAAAGCCATCGCCCAAGCTACCGACTCTATCATCACCCGCACCATTACATCACCTGGACCCGTTAGTGACATGTCATGTCTCCACACCACCATGACATAGACTACCTGCTCCGTCCACGCCTCTGAGGCCCGTTAACAGTTAACACATTTTGGACTATATTTTCCATGTTTTTCTTTTATTGTAATAAAGGGATATTCATTATAGAATATTCCGTTTTTAAACTTATTTTTTAGGTTTTCCCATTTTGGGCCCCCCGTTTATGGATTGTTTTGGCCCATTGGCCCATAGTTAGGCAACACCCTCTACATAAGGATGTGTTGCCACACTTGTTTTTTGGATGTTCATATTTACCAAGTATTGAGACGTATTTCCTCCTATTTAGCTTGGACATCAACTCTCTCTTCCATCCTCTCAAAGTTTTCCTTATATCTAATATTTGATCCAAGAAACCCACATTCGAGGATTCTTCTCAACAATCAACCCTCAATCCACATCAAAAGGTTTATTCGATCTCTCTAGATCGAATGAACCTTCACTTCCGCATCCATCTCCATTGCTTTCGCTGCATTTCAATCCAAAGTTACAACGACGCACATCAACAAAGGAGTCTCTAGCTTGATCTAGATCCGAAGTTTATCCTTGAATGTCTCCAAGGACGCATCAAATTAGCATCAGAGCAAAAGGATCGAAGCTAAGTTCTCTTTACTCTTGTTTTTGTGCGTTATTACTATCAACCTTTTTAGCCTTTTATTCATGATTTTCTTCATTTGTTCTTCATGATCTTCATGTTGTTCATCATGTTCTTCATCCGTTCATCATGTTCTTCGTTGTTCATCATGTGTTCATCCATGTTTCCTTGAAGTTTTTTTTTTCTTTGATCAATTTGCAAAGCAAACTTAGGAGATATTTGATTTGCCATCAAACAATTTATCAAACCCGTCTTACTCTTAACCCGACCCAATCCGACAACTTTCTCCTCTAATGTTCTATTACCATTACGTCTCAAGAACATTTAGTTCCATTCCTAATTACCTATTACCGTTACGTTGAAGGTAAGGAGGGAGAAATCGTAAACGAACCTTATTGCTTAATTAAGGATTAAATAACCCTTTACGGTTACGTCTCAGGTATAACTTGCCTGAAGGAAGGAATAATGACACATTCTATCCAATAAAGGTTTAACCTTTATTACCTAGGATCAGCTCTCTTATGTATCTAAGAAGGAATATCACAGTTACGAATCAATTCCAACTTAGTTTGCTAGTTTAGAAGGTTTCTAAACCTGCCTAAATCCAAACCATTCCATAGGATTTAATGCGATTCACACCAATTATAGGGCACAATCAATCCATCATTGTCCAAGGTATAAACAAATCTCTAATTACCTTGGAACCACAAAGGTTTCTAGCCACTCATATTCATAATCAAAGCTGAATTCAAATTAATCAAACAAAGCATAAAAATGAAATAATAAAAGGGATGAAACAAGTACTCAACTTTATTGAATCTGAATATGAAAACAAAGTGTTTCAATCTTACCAATCGTATCTGAACTCGAACTAAACTAAAAGGCTGGATCTTTCCTAAAAACTAATGATCTAACAATGATCAAGGAATAGAAATGAAGTGAGGTAGGAGACGACTTCTCCTACAATCTTGACGGCTGCGAGCTCTCTGGAACTTAAAGTGACTAAAATGCGGATAAACGAGCACCACCGAACACCCTCTTTGAAGTATTCGGAACCCTTCTTTTATAACCAACAACCTGTCGAAAGATGCGGGTTGGGCATAAAAGTCCGAAATAAAATAAAATTGACGCTCAGGGAAGAATCTCGTCCGAGATTTGTCATGGTCGTGACCGAGATTTCGTCTTCGATCTTTAGCGTTTCTAGGATCTCGGTCCAAGATGCCAAACGAGATAGAAAACAATAGCTAAATCTCGGTCCGAGATGTATGGATCTCGGCCGAGATGGCTTCTTCTCTTCGGGAACTTGTCTCGGCTTGGATACCTCGGCCGAGATGCCTGTCCATTGTTGCTCAAAAACGTCTATTTCGTTCCTAGCTCGACTTCTTCGCCTTTCCTTAGCTCATGAGATTGCTCCTAGCATCCACTCCGAGACTTAGTCCTCAAATGCATCGTTTTAGCTCCATAATGCGCCAAATTACCTACAATGACACCCAAAGTGTGTGTAGACATCCATACTTGCAAAGTAGAACTAAACAAGCATAAAAGACACAAATATGCAAAAAGGAAAAAACTACCTATATGATCATCTAAACTAGGTCGATAAATCATGTTATCAGGTCCTGTGAAGAGTGGTTGCATGGACTGGATGAGTAGTCTAAGGTTTTTGATGTGAGCTGAGGCAACCGGAATTGGGTCTGACTAGAGACCCTAAACCAAGCGCTTCTCGGGAGGCACCCCGAGTTAAGAGTCTTTTTGCTTTTATTTTTGTTTTTTTTCTTTTGCATTTCTGCGCGTTTTTGTTTTTTGTTTTTTCAGGTCTTAGGTAATAAATGAAGAAAAAATGTTTAAAGAGATTTGCATAGCCGCTTGCTTTTCACCACCACTTCCATATGGATGATGTATTATAAGGTGGTTCTTGTTTATGTTACTAGGCATTTTTTCGGTTCAGTAATGTTGGATGGGGAGGTTGATCTGATCATTGCTGTCTGGGTAGACCAAATGACCATAAGTTTGAAATTTATTTCATATCTCTGCCATAGAATGCAAAGTTGTTTTTGTTTGTTTGTGTATGTTTTTGTTTAAAAAGAAACATTATTATTTTTCTTTCTGAATTACATATTGAGTACCATAAGATTTGCCTTAATTGCACATCTCTTATTAGAGCAGTAGCATGTAAAACACCGAGAAGCTGCATGGGATTCCTGAAGGTTATATAATCTATAGAAGGATCCTTACAATATAGATTATTTATGCTACTGGTTGATTTTATGTAATGTGTGAATTGTTTTGGCAAATTCATCGAGCTCGTCTTCATCTCCTCTGCGGCGGGCAGACGTATTCAGCATCAGCGTTTTCAAGAAACAACTCCAAGGTAGAGAAGAATACGCCGGAGCACTTAAAGCATGGTACGCCCAAGTAGTCTACGTCGTCAGCTAGGAACGTATCGACGAGTACGCAAGGCTCGTCGAAAGTGAATTGGTCGTCGTTCTGCACGCTTTTACGCAGGATGTAGGTCGAGAATGTTATCGTAAATTTATCTCTTTCTACTTATAATTTTAAAAACCGTTTTAAAAAATTCTTTGATATATACCTTTTAGAAAAAACCTTTGACATATAAATTATTTTATGTATGTATAAAAATTTGTTTTGACTAATTTTTATTTTTTTATAAAAATTATCTAGTTATAAGACTATATATATATATATATATATATATATATATATATATATATATATATATATATATATATATATATATATATATAAATAAAATTTAACATGTCATCCATGATGAAACGCCAATAAATTGTTTTATATATATTTTTTTTCTGTATATTATTACTATTTTTATATCGTAAACTCAAATATTTTTTTGCCACGTGTCATTTTCTTAGATTTTTGAGTTTTGATAAACTAAAATAAACATTAATATATTGTTTCCATTTATATACTTATCACAATCTTCAACATATTTTTGAGATTCCAAAAAAAAAATGTTTTTAAGATATTCTTATTCATTATTTTTGAAAATTATTTATTTACTTTTATTTATAAGATTATTAGATAATTTATTATTTTATATTTAACATGCAAATATATAGTTCTTATATTAATCAGAAAATAATAACTAAATCAACAAATATATTATAAGTGTTACATTTTTTTTCCAAGACAATTTTAAAAACTACCTACTATCTTTTTTAATTGAAAATTTTAAAGTACTATATATTAAAGTTTATATTTTAATTATAATTTATTTTAAGTTCTTGAAAAAATATCATTTCACTTTACCATCTTAAAAAATGGTCTAATTGAATTTAGTTTTACACTTTTGTATTGTATACGAGACGCAAAGTTATAATATGTAATATTTTTAAATTAGTGTTTTTTACTGTTGATTTAGAATTATCTATATCTTATATATATATTAAAGCGGATGCACTTTTTGCCACGTGTCGCCGCCAAGAAACTTTTTTTAATTTCAGAATTTAAATTTATTTGTTTAAAATCAGTATTTATTTTAAATCAATTGTGACCCATTTTTACGTTAATTTTTTAATCAAGATTTTTTAATCAAGATTTTAAATCAATTGTGACCCCTTTTACACTGATTTTAGTAAATGATTTTTCTCAAATTTTTTTTAAAAATTCAAAATTCGAAATTTCCAAAATTTTAAAAATCAAAGATTTTTCACGAACCTTTTTTAATCCAATAATATCTCTTCAAAAATATAAATTTTAAAAAATTAAAATGTTATTTAAAAAATTTTGTTAAAGTACCCAACAATATTTCTTAAGCATAAAAGTTTTAAATTTTTTTAAAAATATTCAGCAAAAATAGTCTTCTAAATTTTTAAATAAATTTCGTTAAATGTCATGCCTTTAATTTTGTACGTGATTTTTTTTATCAAAGTATCTATAGATTTGATTCAATAATTATATTTTTAATTTAAGTAATTTATATTAGTAAATTTTTTTATAATTTGTTTTATCTTATCTTATATGTTTTATGTAAATATTAAATCGTAAATACGTAATTTAAATTATTATTTTAATCGGGTAGAAAAAAACAATTGCCTAAAATTGATAGCATTAACAACCATTTTTGTAAATCGTAAATACATAATTTAAAATTTTATTTTGTAAATCAACCAAAAAATTAACTATGCAATGGAATTAGTTTTATTAAATTATCTTATGTCAATTAGTTATATAAATATTAATATATATTTCAAAAACAATAAAATGAGATAATAGATAACATCTAATTATAAATTTATCAAATAATACTATAAAAAATTCTTTTTACTATTAATCTTTAATTTAGAAATATTTTATCAATCGACAAATTATTTGCTAAATCAAAAATTTTCACATTTGTTGAACAAAATTGTACCTTTACTTTTTTACCTACAAATATCTTTTAATTTTTGTTCAACTTTTCCCCGGAACTAATATATAATTATTTATCAAATTATTTATATATATGGAATTAAAACTATAAAAATATATAATAACACATTGTACATCTAACCAATTATTATTCCAAACCCGCACAAGGTGCGGGTATTACACTAGTACTACTATTAAAGCCAAAACAGTTTCTTTTATGTGGTGCTTCCTCAAAGATTTTTTTGCCACATGTCATTTTCTTAGATTTTTGAGTTTTGATAAACTAAAATAAACATTAATATATTGTTTCCATTATATACTTATCACAATCTTCAACAAATTTTTGAGATTCCAAAAAAAAAACATGTTTTTAAGATATTTTTATTCATTATTTTTGAAAAATGTTTATTAAATTTTATTTATAAGATTATTAGATAATTTATTATTTTATATTTAACATGCAAATATATAGTTCCTTTATTAATCAGAAAATAATAACTAAATCAACAAATATATTATAAGTGTTATATTTTTTTTCCAAGACAATTTAAAAAACTACCTATTATCTTTTTTAATTGAAAATTTTAAAGTACTATATATTAAAGTTTATATTTTAATTATAATTTATTTTAATTTATTGAAAAAATATCATTTCACTTTACCATCTTCAAAAATGGTCTAATTGAATCAATTTAGTTTTACACTAATGTATTGTATACGAGACGCAAAGTTATAATATGTAATATTGTTTAAATTAGTCTTTTTATTGTTGATTTATAATTATTATTAGTTTAATTTTAAAGTTTAAACTTCTCTCTTGAGTTAATTAATTAAGACTTTATGATACATCAATTTTTTTAAAAAAATTATTTATTAAATTTAAAATTATACCCGTGCCTTGGCACGGAAACTACACTAGTTTGTATAATTGCCGTAAATTATTTCACGGAAAAGTTTCCGAATCTAAACACTCGTTCCGTATATTTTTATCGAGTTTTATTTTACCTTGTATATTTTATTTTTATTTTTATTTTTTTCTTTATTCTTTTTCCTTCCTCCTCTCCCGGGCCATGTTGGCCTTTCCACGCTGGCACACCAGATGGCGCCACATGGGCCTCCTTCCTCTCCTCCACGCTTCAGCTTGTTCTTTCCCTTCTTTATTTTCTTCCCCTGCCCAGCTATCCCTAGCCCTGCATATTGAGCTCCCTGTACCACTCCTATCTCTCTCTTCTTTGTTTCCCTTGTCCCTCTGGCCATGCTACCTAGCCCCGACCTCTCATCGCTTCACTTCCACCTCCATCACTCCTCACTCTCTCACTCTCCCGAGCTTCTCCAACTGATGCGTCATTGGAATCGTTGAAGAATGAACGCCGGATCTAGACCAAGCTAGAACTTCAACTCCTCCTTGTTGATGTGCAAAAGGGACTTAGATAGAATTTTGGTAAGGCGGAAGCGATTTGAGATGGATGCGGAAGCGAGGGTTTGATTCGATCTAGATAGATCGAGCAAACGTTGTAGTGGATTGGAAGGTCGATTCTTTAGAAGAATCCTCGAATGTGAGTTCTTGGATCTAAGACTTGATCCAAGGAAGAACTTAGAGGGGATTGAAGGGGAAGTGATGCCCAAAATCAAGAGAGAGGATTTTCCCTCAAATAACTTGATTAATATGGAACATGCTTTACAAGTGAGGCCAAACATCCTTTATATAGTGGATGAAGGTCACACCAAAAGTCGGAAATTAAATGACGGAAATAAAGTCGAGGCTAACTCCCGAAATGAAAGGACAAGACCATCAATGGTCGGAATTTAACTCACAGAATTAAGTTCCAGAGTTAAGGTTCCGAAAATTAAAAGTCTATTATTTAAATTGCAAAATTATAATAAAGTACAATAATATATGCTAGCTTAATGTCGTGGCGCCGGAAAGACGAGGCATGCCGCTAGCAGGCCAAGTGTGGACGGAGCCTGCAGCCTATGCCATGATGGAGTGGAGACATGTCATGCCACTAATGGGTCCGAGTGATGCGATGGTGCGTCTGATGATTGAGCCGACAGCTTGGGCGATGGCTTTGGATCGGGAGCGAGTGAGCGGTCCATCGGAGCGAACCCGCAAAGCATCGTCCTCCTCATCTGCGGTCATGGTGGTCAAGGGAGCATCAGTCCCCCTCTCCCCATCTTGGTTGTGAAACGTCCCCGTTTCACCTTCGTCAAATAGGGGCTCAACATAAGGGGCCAGATCCTTGACATTGAACGTTGGGTGCACGCCGTAGGAATCTGGAAGCTCTAACTTGTAAACATTCGGACCGTAGTGGGATAGGATCCGGAATGGGCCGTCACCTCGATCCGAAAGCTTGCCTTTGCGTTGAGATGGAAAGCGCTCCTTCCTTAAGTGGAGCAAAACAAAATCGCCAGGCTCGAAAGATATGTCGCGACGGCCCTTGTTGCGTTGTTCGGCAAGTTGGGCGGCACGGCATTGGAGTTGTGCTCTAGTCCGCTCATGAAGTTCAATGATGGAAGCGGCTCGACTTGCGGCGGTGATGTGTTCACCGTCCTTGAGTGGGCGTGGAGTGAGTGTAACACCCCAAATCCGTAGGACTCGAGGTGCTACTGGGCTAGGATCTCACAATGGATCCTGACCCTAGCCTGACAACAAGTTCACTGAATCTTACAACAAGGCACCAATAGATTAAATACAAAACATCAAACTGTTATAAAAGTATCAAAAGGTTTATACAAGTACAACTGAGTACAACAAAATATAATCATATACATAATCAAAAGATCCCATCCCACGAGGACGACCCAGTGTACGGAGCCCTCAGCAGATCACCCCTCTAGATCACTATGCAGCTCTCCTAACCTGCAAAGGATCTACAACACGGTATAAAACCGTTAGCTAACCATACGAATATATAAGAAGATGCATAAGCACAATCACACACCAATGAATCATAAACACATCACCATGCTATCACACATTTACCCGGTTTATTATCTTTATAACGTCCAATCATTCAAGTGTATATATATATATATATATCAATTTGAACGTATGTGACATGAGGAATATAACCCTCGCCTCTCGGGAATGGTGCCAGCTAGTGTGGAGATCCGGTCCCACCTCCCGTGTACCCTATGGGAGTGGTGCAGGTGGCCGGCCCACTGAGCTAGACTGGCCTGCCCGAAGAGAACCTCCAGACTCCCAACGGGATGAAAGGACAAGTTGTCACGACCCTACAATGGACAATCACTAAACCATAGGTAGGTAAACAACATAACTCGGGCTATGAATCATATAGAACACACACCACTCATGCACTCATCCAATATATGGATAGCAGCTAAGTAAGTCCTATGGACTTACCTCAACCTCGGAAGTCTCAACTCAACTCAAACGGCTCCAACTCTGGAGATCAACACGGCCTAAACAAGGCATAACAACATATATCATACTCATATCCATCACAGGGGTCACACCTAGACCCAAGGGATCCATAAGGATCATAACCTAACTCGTAAACCTCAAAGCCATAACTGGCATAAACGATAACGTACTCAACATAATTCTAACCTCATACACAAACCTAGCAAGCTACTAACCCGCTCATACTAGGAAAGGAAAGGATCTACCTAACTCTAGGTAGATCCGGGACAAGACGCACCTGCGTGACAAGGAGACGCAAGGGTGGAGCAAGCAATCCGCAGACGCGGCAAGACTCAGCCGCAGGCGCGGTGACAGCGGCCGCAGGCAACGCAGGCACGACGCAGGCTCTGGCACAGGCGCTGAGACAATGGCCGCGGGGGCGGTGGCTTCTGGCCGCGGGGGCGGCGACAGTGCAGAAGATGATCCCGCGGTTCTTATTTCACTCTTCAAGTGATCAATTCACGTCTTCTTTCATCCAAAGTTACACATATACATATACATACATAAACCAACATCAATCTATATCCAATAATCTAATCCTAAGCTAAGGAAGAAGGAATCAAAGAAAGGAAGAAGAGAAAGAGAAGATTACTCATCACACCTGTGGTCCTAGGCTGCAGGGAAGATCAACACTCACAGCAGCTGGCTTCAAAGCACATCATACCAACCACTAGCATCCACATCAACATCCACCACAACAACTCTCTTACAAACTCAAGGGAAAACCAAGCACAAGATCAAGAAGGGGAAGGAGAAGCAAGAAGGACGTGAGCAACTGAGGAAGAGAAGTGAAGAAGAAATCCTTGATCAGCCAAGGGAAAGAATAAGAAGAAGAAAGGGTAAAGAACGGGTCAAGGAGTCAACAAAAAACGGCTGCAGGGGCGGTTCCCTGAGCCGCGGGAGCGGGAACCCGCAGGGGCAGCACACCCATCCGCGGGTGCGGCTAAGCCACAACTCGGTCAAAACTAGTCTCGGCCAAAGACCAAACTCGGTCCAAGAACTAGGGCTCTTACAGTGAGGTCCATTGGTGTGTGTGGATTAAGGCCGTAGACAACTTCAAATGGTGAGAGTTTAGTTGTCTAGTGCCTAGACCTGTTATATGAAAACTCCACAACCGAAAGTAAGTCCCCTCACCTACGTGGGTTGTTCATAAGCATTGCTCTAAGTAGAGCACCGAGAGTCCGATTGGTCACCTCCGTTTGACCATCGGTTTTGGGGTGATAACTACTTGAAAACAACAAGTTGGTTCCAAGTTTTCCCTATAACGTTCTCCAAAAGTGACTCACAAACTTCACGTCCCGATCACTAAGGATAGAACGTGGTATCCCATGTAAGCTCACCACATTGCTAAAGAATAACGTGGCGACATCGCTAGCATTTTGGGTGCTCTTACATGCGATAAAATGAGCCATTTTCGAAAAATGGTCGACTACCACAAAAATGGAGTTGTTGCCTCGTCTAGACATTGGTAGGCCAACCACAAAGTCCATGGAAAGATCCTCCCAAGGTCCCATTGGTATAGGTACAGGAGAATACAATCCATCCGGACCTTGACGCGATTTTGCATGATGACATGTGATGCAACTTGTGCAAAACTGTGTCACATGCTTGCGCTTTTTGGGCCAAATGAAGTGCTCTTGGAGAGCGGCAAGAGTCTTGGTAGCACCAAAATGACCACGACCCTCATGGGTTTCCTTTATCAACAAGTGGCGTATGGATGAACGCGGGATACAAAATTTTCCCGCGCGGAACAAGTAGTCATTATTTATAAAGAAGGTCTCATGCTCTCGAAGGTCGTGCATTTTGCAAATATATCCTTTAAGTCAAGATCCGTGGCTAGGACTGTTCATTTTCCGGTCCGGTCCGGGTTTTGGACCGGAACAAACAAGTCCGGTCCTCGGTCCAAGAATTCCGGTCCAAAACCGGTCCGGTCCGGTCCGGTCCGGACCGGACCGATATTTTTTTAAAAAAAATAAATTTTTGAAAAAAAAATAAATTAATTAAAATTTTAGTGAAATAAAAATATTAAAATTAACTAATTAACTCTCGGTCCGGTCCGGTCCGCAATAGGCTTGGTGCGAAAAAAATGGGGAAAAAAATTAAAATTAAAATTTTAAAAATAAAATAAAATTTCCGGTACATCCGGTTTTGGACCGGACCTTGACCGAATTTTTCGGTCCATTTCCGGTCCTCCCTTTTCCGGTCCGGTCCGGTCCAGGTCTGGACCGGTGAACAGCCCTATCCGTGGCATATAACTCTTTGATAAGAGCAAATCCATGGATCTTGGCGTCCATATGCACGAGAAGGATATATCGGCGAGAAAGGGCATTGACTACCACATTCTCTTTGCCTTTCTTATGCGAATGACATAAGGAAAGGTCTCTAGAAATTCTACCCAATTTGCATGGTGCCAAATAAGATTAGTTTGACTCTTGAGATACGAAAGAGCCGCATGATACGAATGAATCACAAACTCCTTCGGCCACAAGTAGTGTTTATTTGTTTGATTTGAAATTGTTGAAGTGAAGATAAGTTTCTTATAATTCAATAAGCATCTTGCCATGTCTTTATAAACAACGAACTAAAGCATATAGTTCCTTGTCATATGTTGGATAGTTGAGTGGAGGACCGGAAAGCTTTTCGCTAAAGTAAGCAATGGGCCGATTCTCTTGTAGGAGAACCCCCCCAATGCCCATATTTGATGCATCATACTCCACCTCGAAGGTTTTTGAGAAATTTGGGAGCTGGAGTAACGATGCATTGCAAAGTCAGTCTTTGAGCGCATCAAACACTCGAGCATGGGTATCACGCCACTCAAACGTGACACTCTTGGTAGTGAGCTCATGTAGTGGCGCCACTACCGAGCTAAAGTCTTTGACAAAGCGTCGGTATAAGCCTGCTAAGCCGAGAAAGGCTCGGACCATGGTGACCGTACTAGGTGTAGAGCACTCCCGAATCACGCGAACTTTGGATTCTTCTACTCGGAGTCCGTCCTTAGACACGACATAGCCAAGAAAAATTGTTGTGTCCGAGCAAAAGACACATTTTTCATAATTCACATATAATTGCTCTTGCTAAGACCTTTACGGCATTTTGGTCTATGACCTTTACGGCATTTTTCCTTATTATGATTTTATGAGATACTTGGTCTATGACCATGGTGGCTTTTAGCCTTATTACGTTTAATTGAGATACGGGGTCTATGACCGCGGCAGCAATTCATGAGCCGATATTGTGTTTTCATGATTTTTACGCTCCTCGGTTAAGGAGATCTATTGTACCTATGGTACTTGGTTTGAACGGGCCGTTGATTGTGCCCGACTTTAGTGGATGGCGAGGACTCACTTGATCCATGATTGTCGTGCCATCCCATGGTTGGGGTTTAGGAGGTACCTTCGTGTTCAACTAGTTTACTGTCTGTTGGTTGCGCCCGACTTTAGTTTACTGATTTGTGTCTTGTTTTTGTTCTATTAACTATTTTATTGTCCCTTTTTTAGTATTTTTATATGAAGAAATATATAATTGTATGTTTTAAAAAATAATAAATTAAAATATATGGAGTACAAGTATTTCTCTAGTGTGATTGTTTGTAAGAAAATCTTCATAAAGATCACAACATTTTAGATGGATCTTAAACATAACAAAAATCTTATATCTATTAAAGCAGAGACCTCTTTTGTCACATGTCAACGCCACCTTTAACGCATTCCTAAAAAATATTTTAAAAAGTGGTTTTTGAATGTCGAAATTAAAAGAAGTATATATATTTTACTAAAGCAATATACATTAACACTGACGTGACGTGTTGTGAGAACATTATTTTAAAATGAAGCTATCACAATTAACGCTAATAAAAAAATTTTAATCCTTATTTATTTATTTATTTTCTCCCCACCGATTTTAGAAATTATATTTTATACAATCTTATTTTGTTACGTGTATCCAATTTTTTTTCCTCTCCACCTACTTTAGAAGATTTTCTTGGAACGTTAAATATTTTCAGTAAGTCTGATAGTTTGAAATTTTGTATAAATAGATAGATTGTTTGAAGACTAAACAAATCACACATTTATTAGCCTTTTGGCTAAATTCAAATATATATTTTTTTTAATTAAAATCGGATTAATATATTTTTGTGGTAGTTGACCTATTGTTTTGTGGTTTGTTTACCTATTGTTACCTACTGTTATTTTGTGGGTCATTAACCTACTAAACGTTAAATATTTTTAGGAATTTTGTTATTCCACGTCGATTATTTAGTAAGTCTGATAGTTTAAAATATTGTATTAATAGAGGGAGGGTTTGAAGATTAAACAAATCATACATTTATTGACCTTTTGGCTAAAGTCAAGTATAGTTTTTATTAAAATCGGATTAATCTCCGTTTTGTAGGTAGTTGATCTACTATTTTATGGGTAGTTCACCTACTATTTTGTGGGTCGTTTATCTATTGTTTCCTACTGTTTTGTGGGTAGTTGACCTACTGTTTTGTGGGTAGTTGACCTAATAGTTTTGTGAACCTACTATTTTGTGGGTTGTTGACCTACTAAACGTTAAATATTTTTAGGATTTTGCTATCCCACATCGATTATTCAGTAAGTCTGATAGTTTGAAATTTTGTATAAATTGAGGGAGAGATTGAAGATTAAACAAATCATACATTTATTAGCCTTTTGGATAAATCCAAGTATAATTTTTATTAAAATCAGATTAAAATCCATTTTGTGAGTAGTTGACCTACTATTTTTGGTCGTTGACCTACTATTTTGTGAATCGTTGACCAAATAAAATTAAATCCAAAATGCAAATATCAAAATCATTCCTCAAAATAATGCAAGTAAAAAATTTCAATACCCATCTACCATCGCTCAAATTAGCACTGCCATTTCCCGAATTCATCATCTGATTCAATCCATACCCGTTGAAGAAGAATCCGTTCTCGAAGCCATAGCTGGGGTTTGTTAAATAAGGACGGACGAACCCCTCAACCATGGGATTAAGCTTCGAAAACGTCTCCTCCAACTCTTTTACACCATTGGCTCTCGGGTCGGGGGAGCATTTTAATCCACCATCATGGTAGCGTTTTGATCAAATCCTCGTCAAAAAATTCTCTTCTTATTTTTTGATAAAGATTCTCAACAACCCCTAAAGGCAATGCTTTATATACTGAATAACAACAAAAATATTGTGTAATGACTAGAAGAGAGCAGAAAATATTATAAAAAAATCATAAATTAAAAAAAATTAAATGCAAGATTATAAACCTAAAACATAATATGTATCTTTATAATTTTGAGAAAATGGAAAAAAAATCAATGAGATGGTTTGGATGAAATTTTTATATTTGTCAAAAAGGAAAAGAGTATAAAATTATATATATATTTGGACATATGCAATTTCAATAGTTGTATAAAGGCATATTTGTTTTAGATATTTTTTTCAACTAAGACCATATAAATTTAATGTTGTTAGACGTTTTAAAATTTGGTGATATTATTTTTCGTTGAACGATTGAAAAATTAGTATTTAAATAATAAACTATATATTCAACTAAAGCATTATACATTAACTCTGATGTGGCGCGTTGTGAGAGTGTTATAGCTTTCACAATTAACACCAATAAATCTTTTTTAGTCCGTTAATTATTTTTGTATTTTTTTTCCATCGATTTTAGAACTTCTTCTTTATACAATCTGATTTTGTTACGTTATCCAAATTTTTTTCTCCCCACTGATTTTAGAATATCTTTCTGGAACGTTTGTATAAATAGAGGGAGGGTTTGAAGACTAAACAAATATATATACCCTACTAAAGCAGTATACATTAACGCTACCTTGGTGCGCCATAAGAGCTTTATTTTGAAGTGGAGTTGTCACAATTAACACCAATAAATCTTTTTTTTAAGCCATTAATTGTTTTTGTTTTTTTTTCTCCCCGCCGATTTTAGAATATCTTCTTCGAACGTTAAATATTTTCAGCAAGTCTGATGATTTGAAATTTTATATAAATAGAGAGAGTTTGAACACTAAACTAATCATACATTTATTAACCTTTTGGCTAAATTCAAATATATATTTTTTATTAAAATCGGATTAATATCCGTTTTGTGGTAGTTGACCTACCGTTTTGTAGGTTGTTTACCTATTGTTACCTACTGTTATTTTGTGGGTCGTGAACCTACTAAACGTTAAATATTTTCATGAATTTTATTATCCCACATCGATTATTTAAAAGTCTGATGATTTGAAATTTTGTATAAATAGAGGGAGAGTTTGAAGATTAAACAAATCATACATTTATTGGTCTTTTGGCTAAATTCAAGTATAATTTTTATTGAAATCGGATTAATATCCGTCTTGTGGATAGTTGACCTACTATTTTATGTGTAGTTGACCTACTATTTTGTGGGTCGTTTATCTATTGTTACATACTACTGTTTTGTGGGTCGTTGACCTATTGTGTTGTGGACTTTGTGGTTAGTTGACCTATAGTTTTGTGAACCTACTATTTTGTGGGTCGTTGACCTACTAATTAAACGTTAAATATTTTTAGGGATTTTACTATTCCACATCGATTATTCCGTAAGTCTGATCGTTTGAAATTTTGTATAGATAGAGGGAAAGATTGAAGATTAAACAAATTATACAATTAATAGCCTTTTGGCTAAATTCAAGAATAATTATTCATTAAGTTTGATAGCTTGAAATTTTATATAAATAGAGGGTGATGTTGGAGATTAAACAAATTATACATTTATTAGTAGTTTGTCAAAATTCAAGAATAATTTTTCATTAAAATCGGATTAATATTCGTTTTTTTGGTTAGTTGACCTACTAATTTGTGGGTCGTTGACCTACTCTTTTGTGAATCATTGACCTACTGTTTTGTTAATCGTTAACCTGTTGTTTTGTGGGTAGTTGACCTAATAAACGTTATATATGCTCATGGATTTTGCTATCTCACATCGATTATTTAATAAGTTGATTGTTTGAAATTTTGTATAAATAGAACGAGGGTTTTGAAGATTTAACAAATCATACATTTAGTAGCCTTTTGTATAAATTCAAGTATAATTTTTATTAAAATCGGATTAATTTTCGTTTTGTGGATAGTTGACCTACTATTTTGTGGTTAGTTGACCTACTATTTTGTGGGTAGTTGACCAATACTTTGTGGGTCGTTGAGAATGCTTTTTAATTGGTTAATGCGGGTTTCATTCCACTTTTTGTCCGATATGAAGTCACACATGTATTCTCTCTTGTTAATTATAGTGTTATCCGGGACTAAAGATTTTAGTGGTTCACTCAATAGTCATTTGTCTTCCCAGATGAGAAGTTCAACTTCTGCGTCTTTTTATGCCCCTTCATCCCCGTAAACGTGATATGATTTTTTTAGATTACGGGATGGAGATTGTTGGATTGTTAAAATTGTAAATTTTATTTGTTTGGTATAAATTTATTGATTGAGATTATATATTGATAGTTTACCAATACACCCTTTAACCTTAAAAAAAACCCTAATTTCATCAAGAAATTAAGGGGTCGTTTGGTATCGATACCCTGAATAGGTATGTGTATGAGGTATGGATAGGTATCAATTTGATATCCTGATATTCCGTTTGGTAGATATAAGATATAGATATAAGATATCAGATTGAGCAAGAACAAAACAAAACAAAACTATAGGCTTAGTGGAGATCGAAATGAGGGATTTTGAAGGAGAGCAAGACTGTTTAGCAATTTGTCTGCTATTCATCATCCCAATTTTAGCCCTATCCATATGTTTTCATATATCATATTTGCTCTCCTTCACAAACTCTAAATTTGAGTAGGGCGGGCAACAATGGCGATTTCTTGCTCCGGTTGGCGGCAGTAGAAGCAGGCGGTCGACGGTCGGCGGTGACTCTCCCGGTTGGCGGAGGCATGAGGTGGGAGAAGGTGTTGATGCTCTCTCCTGAGTATTTGTGTGAGGAAGAGAAAAATGTCGAGGGAAGGAAGGGAAAAAAGATTTGATACCTCTAAAAATATTCCGATATTAAAATGGAGAGATTGAAAAGAAATTGGATATCAATAGGTATGGATATAGCTCCTCTATCTTTAATTGAGATATGAATACCAAACGGCCTTAAACAACTCCCCCATACTTGTGTCTTTGAACATACTTGTGAGTTGTGTCTTTGAAGGAACTTGGGCAGTATAGAAAAGCCCTAATTTCATCACCTGGATCAACTCATTTTTAGCAAAGTTCATCAAGCTCCTTTCAAACCAAGCAGAGGTTGAGCCACTCTCGAGCAACTTTCAAATATATTCACACAATACCATCACTTCTCTAGCACTGCATGTCACCAGCTCTAACATCCAGATCACAACAACCATTCCGGAAATGGTATGAACAAAATTATGATTTGAAGAATCGGAATGGGAAGCAACATAACGCAATTTGTTGTAAAGACTCTAGGGGGTATAGGTGATTCAGAATGGCGGTAAAATTTCCAATTGGGAGAAGAGAAGTTTGTGTTTGGTTGAGATGTTGCCATCTAGTTCTTCTTCAGACTAGTGGCTTCCTGAGATAGAGAGGAGGAGACGAGAGTGGAGAACCAAGAGAAGAACGGTGAAGGAGTAGCAAGACGGAGGGGAAGAGAGGAGAGGATAGCGAAAATTGTGAAAAATATCGTAAACCGGGGAGAGGGAGAGGAGAAGAGAGCTGGGAATTGCTTGATTTGCGTCCTTGTTTGTCTTCCATTACGATTCGGTAAATTTCAACTCGTAGTTTGTTAAGCAGATTCCCAATCAACTGTTTTTTTTATGTTGATTGGTTGTTTCTTGTTTGAATATTTCGGTAAATGATTCTTATATACTCTTTTCTAGGGTTTGCAACTGATTGGGCGAATTTTGGTTGGGGGTTGAGGCTGGTGATCATCGGTGGAGGGATAATGTTGGAGAGTCTGATGTTTAGATGGTTCTGCGGTTGAGGTGATTAGAGGGGTTTGTGTGCTTCTGAATTTCGGAGTTAAAGACTGTTCATCTTTGTTGTTTAGGTTTTGCTATTATAATTTGTTTATGGTCGAGTAATTCGTGCAATTTCGAGAAATCTGCCCAAGCTGATGAAATCACTTCGTAGCAGGGGATGGTTTTGTCTGCAATGCTCATTTGCTATATAAGGATGTGATTCTGGTAGCTGTAAGGCTGATTGGCTTAGCACTACCAGAAGACTGTAAACATTATTGAGTTTGCTTATGTTGCTGGTTAATGTTTTATGTTCATGATTTTCTTAAGATGACAATGAATTTATTCAAAAAAGATTATTTTTGGGTATCATTGTTGCTCTACTTTTCCTGAATACTTGTGTATGTGGTAGTGATTGATAAAAGCTGCAGTGAAGATAACATGCCAGGTTTAGATTTAGGAAGGCTTTCTTGCTCTGGTTTGGTATCCTTAAGATTGTAGGAGATGCTAGCAAATTTTGTGTTTAGCATTCCAATTTGTTTCTAGAAGCACTTAATGGCTTGATTATTCAAGCATCCATTATGAGGGTTAGTGTTCTTTTTTTCTTGGATGATGCTCAAAATTTTGTGTTAGTATTCTAATTTTCTTGAATGATGTTCAAATTTTATCTTAGATGATGCTCAAAATGTTAAATACAGATACTTTGAAAGAGCAGATGGAATTGGATATTTCCGACAGTTGTTCAACGTGTTTTCATGTGGAAAACCATCCTAAAGAGATGTGCAAGGAAGATAAATAGACTACAATTGAGGAGGAAATGAAGAGGATGCAGCAACTACCAGCCAGCTGTGCTTATGCTATGCACCGTCGACGCGTACTTAACAAAATTATGCACCTTATGTCCATTCAGGTAACGATTCTATATTCTTGCTTGCTTTGTAAGATAGACCAAAACAGAATGAATAGAGTTACCCTTTTGTTTGTTCATCAACATGATGCCTTGTGTGTTTTTTTTCCAGAGATCTGCATCAGAAGATCAGGAATTGGACCTCCTTTTTGCCCAATTATCACTTTGAAGTTTGTTCTATTATTCCATCAATCTTTCTATAAGAGTCCTTACCTTCTCAGTATTTTTCAGTGATCGACTCATCAGAAGACTACTCTCCTTGAGTTGTCTAGCCAAACCAATTATTTCATCTGTCAAACCCTCCTAAAGTTGTCTGCAACAAAGAATACGAATAAAACAGGGCTTACATAAAGAAAATAAACATTTAGAGCCATACCAATATATCAAAAAACTTTATACTAATATATAAATGGGTTAGAAAATAACCAGTATATAAAGATGCAATCACTCCCCGAAACATTCCTCATGGATATTGTTTGCTATATATCTCGGGCCACATCCGGCTTAAAGGTACTATATACCCTGAACGTTAGGTTTATACATCCAGCGTATATTTTATGTGGGTTTGAGAATCCGGCGTATTTGGAATTACATGCTCATATACAAATATCTAGAGTATATACTATTTGATATATCTGGCGTATTTCGAGTAATATATCCTAAACATGGATACATCTAGTGTATTTCCTTTGTTATATACCCGTGTTATATATTATATTATATCTAAATGACTTAAGTAGGTACAGGGTATTAAGTATCCTTTTTGGAAAATAGTAAGGTTCACCTATAGGTGGGTGCATCTTACTGTAATATGCACACCTTAAGGTGTCGAGCTTGTATTTGTATTTGTATTTGAGAAGAAGACGCCTTCGATATAAAATAACTAAAAAGAAAATATAAGGCATTATATTTCACCGTGTGCGCAATTGTGTGTACAAACACATATGTTTTTGAATAATTATGTTGAATCGGAAAATATGGGAACCAAAACAAAAGAGCCTTTTTCCGATCTATTCTAGTGATGACTCTCTATACAAAATCATTGAAACGTCGATATGGGGTAAAATGTTAACCAAAACAAGAGTCTTTCGCGTGTACTTCGATATGCTAAATTCACAACTATCTAATAAGAACTATAGTGCCTTTTTGATGGAGTATGGTCGTGAAATGCAAGAATAAGGTAGAATATTTCTTATATATAAACTATGAGTCATATTCCACTAGATTACGTGCGAATATAACTCATAGTTTATATATAAGAAATATACTAAGTAATCTAGTGAAATATCTTCCCACACTCGTTCTAGAATAGATTCAAGGGTATAAACTATGAGTTTTACCCTTGAGACTTGAGAAGTCCACCTATGAAATCTAGTGAAATATCTTCCCACACTCCCTTTGTAGAATTGAAAGAGGATTAAGCTATCCAATTGTTGCCAATGTTTCATATTTATTCGTTTGACATGTCAAACATTCAATCATGAATTTGTGAACTTGCTTCATCATTCTTGTCCAATACAAACTAGCGGTGATTCTTTTGTATGTTCTCAAAGCTCCGGAATGCCCTCTAGTGGGAGTGGTATGAAATTCATGCAAGAATTTGAAAATCCACCAGGAACGATTTGATATCACTATCCTTCCCTTATATAGCAATATGTTAATCACTAATTGAAACAATCTGCAGGTATTGTCCTACAATGTTTTCTGCTTTTTTCACTAATCTTTCAGACTTCTTTCTGAATTCCTTCCAAACTAACCCAACAGGGTAATGACAAGATTTGCAATATGCACCTTCAGGTACCTTGGACAACGCATATGCCACTCTGTTAGTCTTCTCGGTCTCATATTCAATCCCAAAGTTGAACCCAATGAGCTTGACAATCTAACTTTGTTGTGCAGGAGTAGTGATGGGTTGTTTGAGCAGGTGTCTCAAGCTGTTGTGATCATTCTAATCACAAACTTTCTTCCTAACAAATATGGTCTTCAATGTTGGATCGCTTTTACCAAGACCATCATTTCTTTCTCGTATGTAGATTTGGTAAGTGTTGTAGCAACCAATACCTTGATAAAATAGGCTTTTGGTATCCCTTCCTGCATTAGGACAACCCCGACTCCAACCCCTGAAGCATCACACTCGATTGTAAAAGTCTTATGGAAGTTTGGTAATGCCCTCGGGACCAATAAGGGGTAGTACAAGAATATTCACCTAATATCCATCAACTACGCCTTTCGGCCTGATGTTAGGCCTTGATTCACCCTCCATGGATGAACCTTGCGGAGTAACCCTTAGATTTTTGGGGGCATTGAATTATCACCCATACAAGAGCGCTTGTAATTGCATTTTATGGAGTAGAGAAAGTTGTTTGAGCTTCCGGATTCCATGTAAACTTGCTCCCTTGTTCTTTCTTCAACAATTGAGTCAAGGGTTTAGCCCAAATCCCGCAGTCCTTGATGAACGTTTGTAGTATCCAATGATTCCGAAAAATCCTCGAACTCCCTTCTCTAAATCAACTTAGACCAAGAAAGGATTGTAGTAATCTTCCCAGATCCATGGATACCCCTTTGAGAGACACTAAATGTCCTAGATAATCAAACTTTTTTTTTCAAAAGAACATTTCTTGTAATTGAGTATGAACTATTGGTCACTCAAAATGCTCAACACCGACGACAAATGTTACATATGCTCTATGATAGTCTTGTTGTAAATCAAGTCATCATAAAAGTACTAACACATACTTCCTTAGAATCTGAACAAACTATTCTTGACCGTTTGAAATGTGGAGGGGAAATCATTAAGCAAAAAGACATAACCAAGAATTGGTAATGTCCAAAATGCGTTCTAAAAGTTATTTTTGGCATATCTTTCATTGCGATGCATATATGATGATATTATGATCTTAAGTCCAGTTTTGTGAAGACCGTGGCTTCCTCCAATTCATTCAACATCTCTTGGATAACCGGAATGGGGTACTTATTCGGTATGATTGCGTCATTGAGAGACACGTAATCCACGCAAATTCTTCAACTACCATCCTTCTTCTTTACTATAAGTACATGACTCAAAAATTGACTTTGATTGGGTTGGATAACCTACCCCTGTCTATAGCATTTCAAAAACTAATATCTCAATTTCATCTTTTCGGGAGTGACTGTATCGATATGATTTGACGCTAACAACTTCAACCCTTTGACTTTATATAGATCTAGTGATGTGCAACCTCAAACAAATGCTTAAACTTGTAAAGTGTACTATTGAAAATTGGATTTATGTTTGCAACTTCACAAGGAAACTATCCGGGTTATCTGCATTCTATAATTCCCATAAACCAACTACGAATTCGACTCCTACAAACCTACAAATGGCTTGTACTGATATTGGTAATGATAGAAAGAGATGGATCTCCAACTCGTTTTACCAACTTTTTTCTTGGGTAATATTCCATTGACATTTAAGGCTAGTTGACTTTAACATCTCCTAGAGTCTCTAGCTATGCTACTCTCAAAATCATATCAATTTTCTCCCGGATTGAAAAGGTAACAATCAACCATCATCTCATACTAATCCAATTTGAGTTCCACACCTTTTCCACACACCACTTATTTTTATGCGAGTCTCATCTTCCAATTTCACCCAAAATATAGACGTAGGAGAAACGAAGAATTTGGTGTCAAACTTCAACATCATTATCGATTTTATTGTTTCACTTTTTATACTCTCCGACTCTTCTAGTTACATGTCTTGGATTTCTAAGCATTTTCTAGAAGGCGGGTCAACTCTATTTGCTTGGAGGTGGTCATCGATAGGTGATAAAAATCCGACGACTAAAGATAGAGTCCAAATAAGAGTTTTGGGTGCGTTTAGCTATTTGAATCGATATGGAACTTGAAATAAAATCTAGATGAAAAAAATGAAATAATGAGTGACATAAACCAAAACCGACATATTGAAATAAGAATTGAAGACAAATTTTCAAATCAAAATGCAACCTTTTGCCTTGAATAAACAACACCAAAAACATTCGATCCACTCTCGAGTCTTCGCTAGTTGGCTTTTTTGTATTTGTTTTTTTTTAGGGTTAGAGCAGCATGCTTAAGCTACTTGCAGATTTATACTAGACATTGCAAATAATACTCTAGCGAATAGTCCATAATCCACAAACATTCGATTTAAAAATCACATAGATGCGATATCGATGTTGATGGCAAATCCCACAATTGACCGAGCATTGCAACACTCAAAAAGGGCCAAAACAATGGAAAGAAAATGTATCTAGCTATGAAAATGAAAGATTAGTACAAGAAAAGGGGAATATTGTTCGAATAGAAGAAAGAAGAAGAGGTGCCTCATTTGTAATTTCCCGCAAGATTTGCTTGTCTTACGATCCTTATTCTACGAGATATCTATTAAAGGTGATAATGATGGCTTTCATACTCTTCGAGCGCAATGCAGTGATTGGTTGGTTCCAATTCGAAAAGGGTAGACTGCCTGGTCGAAGGGGCAGTACAGTAGGTAGCAAGCGTGGACAATCTTGATTCAACAAAGAAGAAGAAATCTTGATTCAAAGTATTGAGAAATTGAAAAAGAAGAAAACTAGGGGTACTTGATAAGTATATCAATAGGTGTTACTGAACTTATTCATTGAGATATATCCAATGTTAATCTAGTGCCCCACTTATTTTGGGGCCCTGGGCTAAAGCCCACACCACCCAGTACTAAGGTCGGGCTTGCCTGGTATCTCATGTACACTATCTTCGATTGCCATGTTCTCGTTATTTTTTCTTCGCACTTTCTGTATGCATTTTCCTCTTTCACTCAAATCATGAGATTGACTTTCCTAGCGTATTGTTAGAGATGATAAGTTCTCACATCGAAAGTGAAGGACGTTCCGAGCCTGGTATATAAGGTCGGTGGACTACCTCAAATTGTAAATTAGTTTTAGGACGTAACTTCATCGAATTTATATTTTGGCCTTAGACCTAACACTCATATGCAGGAGTTCGTATAAACGTGACCCACTCTAATACTTTATATGTATTAGACTTTGACACCTATTTCTTTTTTGACGCTTTTGGTTTGTTCTTCTCTCGACTACTTATCCTTATGTTATTTGTTATTATTTTCCAATACACTAAATACGTGGATCTAGTACGTGTAGATTTTAAAACTGTTTTAGTAAAAAAAAAAAATAGAAAAACAACTTCTTTTAGCGAATAATAAATGAATAATGCAACCTGCAGAATAATTGACTGACACAAAGAAGATAGGCCAAGGGGCTATATATACCTAGCTAGTCACGTTCTTCTCCTTCAACTTTGTGGTAGTGCAACCGATGAATGAGATTTTAGGCGAGTGTAAAAGTAAATAAAAGGAAAAAAAAAACAAAACAAAGAGAAGACAGTAGATTCTCGGTGACAGTTTGTGGTTATAATTTGAAATTATCACGTGATGATGATGGTGAATAGATGTTCATCGATATTGTGACTGTAATTAACCTGAGCACACAGTAATAACATACTGATCGATTTGAGCAGCAGCAGAAGCAGCTAGCTAGGGTTTGTGGTTTTGTTTGTCATCTGCTGCAGAAAGTGTTGGTGGTTAGATTGAGACTTAATTAAGCTGTCTCAGACCTACTACTGCTTCAATTCTCTACGAATACATCCACCCATTTCTGTTAAATACTTACTATTTTAATTATATTTTCTTATAAAGTATCACTACTTAAGGCTAAACATCGATTCAAATTTACCACAACCGAACAGCAAACCAAAATGCTAAAAGATAAAATATGGCCAGATTATAGAACCAATTATTGTCGGTTTTGTTCAAGTAAGACCCATTATTTAACTTTATTTTATAAATCACAAAAATGGCAATATGAGAGAGCCGGTTTAGATCCAGATATGAAGCAACCCATAATACACAATGATTTTTGGTGTGTTTGGTGGGTAAAACAAAAGGAGATAAAAATAATCATGTAAAGAAAAAGTAATAAATTTAAACTATAAAAATTAAATTTATTTAAACTTTATAAAAAAAAAATGTTAATTTTAAAAGAGAGGAACCAAATTGTTATACGTTCCTAATAAGGAAAAAAACTATATATTCGAAGTTTTGTTACATTTTTGTTGGATCATCCTGGCAACTTGGTAAGTATTCATAATATGAATAGTTTTTGAGCCTACATTATGAAAACATTTGTCTTTTATTCTTTTATACATACTAAAAATCTTGTTTGAAACCAAATTTTCGAGCATATGAGAATGGATTTCTAGTTAATTAACTTTATTATAGACTTTCTCGGTATCTTTCTCTCTAACAACACATCCTTTGTTTCTTTTTTTCTTTTTTTTTTTGTCTAAAAGAGTGGATGAATCTGTAGGGCATACAGATGTTATCTTGTACATATGTTTGCAACAGAAACGTTTTGTAACGGGTGAGTAAATAGTTGCACAAAGTCTTATAGACCTATATTGATCAATGGTTTTGACTTCTTGTTGTATGTTGAAATCAGGACATATGGTTAATCTATTTTTAGTATTTTTTTTACTACTTTAGCTGTATGATTTCCAACAGTATGTCAATACTTTTTGAACCTTTTAGTAGAAAACCTATTAGCATGTGGTACGAATCATTACGGTCCGGATTTAGACCGGATTTTATGCGCTATTACCGACTACATGTGTTTAGTTAGTATCGTTAGTAATAATGTAATGCGTAACATTCGGTTTCACAGGTCATTGCTTAAACTTGATTGGAGAGAAGATAACCGACGACAATGACTATGAAAGTGACAAAAAATATCGATTGGTTTTGGTTACACCGGTCATTAGGGGATTTTTAACGATATTTCAAAAAAATCAATATATTTATGGTCCGACTCAATCCACCAGCTTTTCCGGTCATTAGGGGACCGTGGAGTGGACCTGATACAGTCGCGTCTGCGTTTAGACCGACCGTGAGAAACCAATCCGGTCTAATTTTAAGTTTCAGTTCTAAAATACACATCCCTAAGTGAAATGGGTTCTCCATTTGAGATCAAATAGTCATAATACATAAAATGATAAACAGACAGTCTTCTAAGAAAATTTGTGATCAAACCAATACTCTATAAGAATAAAGCTAGATGATATGATATCAAAGAAGGGTCATATGATTCACATCAATCATTAAAGAAATAAAGAGAAAGCAAATATTTTTATTTCTTCTCTTTTCTTTTGTAAGAGGAGATTCTGAAAATGAGTATATGTAGCTATGCAGTGCTAGCTAGTAGCTTCACTATATCAAACACTTGAACTGTAAAGAGAAGAAAGCAACTCCTCCTATGGTTTTTAATTTGTAGGAATACATTAATCATTTGAATGAAAGTTAAATGTGTGGAAGTAGATTCATTTTTCTTACAATTAGGGTTCAGTATTCAAACAAGATTATCTGTAATTAGTATCACTATCATTATAAAATCACATGCATAAGATGAATGAGCGAAAAAGCCAGCTTTGAAGATCACCCAATTACCAAATCCCTCCTGTGAGTCTAGACTCTATAAATTACTTCTTTTCTTCTCCCCCACTAAATAATTTACTGTCACAAAATGAATGTAATTCATGAGTTCAGCAAAAGAGAAAAGAAGCACGCTTATTATATATATATGTTTGTATAGCTATGTACATCCTGTATAATTGATGGCAACTCTAGGAGGTCAATATTCTTTAGGGTAATAGTGCAGATTCAGCTTTTTACATTCTTAATAAAAAGGCATCCTACAAGCTATACATGTTAATAACCTTAAATTAGGCTTATGTTATGAGTCACTCAGCTCGGTTTGGATTTGACCCATATAAAGTTCATTCATTTGTCTAAAATTCTAAATAAGTGAGTATGTGCACATTTTAAGTTCGTGATACTCAGCTCAATTCTAAAATATATGCATATGTAAATGTTTACATTTCTTCAATCTATGATTCATTTTGTATATGAATGACCATGTGGATTGCAGTTTACAAAGAACAAGAAGGTGGGTGTATATATATATATATGGTACAAGAAATAATGCTGCAGCATATACATATACTTTGATGGATAAGCTAATAAAAAAAAAGATAATATTAGGTATCTTCTTTGAAACTAGTTTCAAAAATACTAGGAGAGTGTTATGATATGAAAGCCCTTGGAAATGGAAGTTCAAAATGTAAATCCATTTTAAGGCCTTGGATTGGGGAAGAACTGTGTACCGGCCATATAAGAAGGCAAATGGTGAGTACCCGGATAGTACATTGAAGGATCAAGATAAGTAACCATAGTTGAGCTCCTTTGATCTCCATCAGTAGAACCATGATGAGCAGGAGGATTATTAGGGCTTTTATCAGGGCCTTGATCATAGAGTAAACCCTTGAAGACATGTCCACCTATGCTAATTGATGTTTGATATGCCACTTGGTCATCTCCATCCTCCTCCATTGAGCTCACCTTTACACACCGGAACACTGCTTCCGAGTTCACTTCTGTTGGGAAACCCTCCTTTCCTGTTAAGCCTTCAATTTCCATTTAGGATCATATATCTAACTAACAAACAAGCTTAACTAGCTTATATGTATATACTAGAATACAAATGATCATATATAGCAAGTTTTTTTGCTGTTATAAAAGATGCTTAAATTGGTACAATGACAAAAATTCTGGACAGGCATGCAATTTTTTACATACTGACAAAGAGGTAGTGCAACACATGTTCAGATTTTACCCTTTTACTTTTTTGTAAAAAATTCATCTTCTTCCCTTGTCTTTCTTTCAGGATATGTCAATCCATTTCATAGTCAGTACTGCTGAATAACAATCCTCTCCCTATCCCCAAAAAATATTCAAGAAAAATTATATAAAATAAAACAGCAAATGAGCTGAGAAATAGATGACCCAAGGGGTGGTTGAAACTTGATCTATATATATATATTGTATATATATTTCAAGTAATCAACCATGAATATAGGTATAGCTGTTGACACAAAAACCCTCCTTGTATATCTCTAGCTACTTCAATTTTTAGGGTAGAGAGAGAGAGAGCAATCAAAGTTCACATGCATACATATATGTGTATATATATGTTAAAGAAGATAAAAGAGTAGAGTACCCGAGGAGGAAGAAGAAGGGTTTTTTGATTGTCTGCGCTTGGACGCAGGGACCCAGGTGCTCTTGACATGGGTGGCGCAGTGGAAGCCTCGGCTAAGGCAACAAGTCCTACATCTCATGTGTCTGCACTCCTTCTTAGCCTGGTTTCCACAGTCTTGACAGTGAACCCCAATGGGTCCCACTCCTAATCCTACAGCTGTCCTCCTCTTCAGCTCTTCTTCATCATCATCTCCACCTCGCAGCAATTCATAGTACTCTTGAGTACTAGGGTTTGTGAAATATCCAGCCATCTTTGATTTTTCTCCTCACTTCACCCACAAATATTCTTTTTTTTTTATATATGTTTATGTTTACACAATTGAATTACATACACCAGGAAATAAAAAAATAAAAAAGGGGTTTTTTTAATCCAAGTTTACAGTCCAATTAAATTGGGATTCAGATTTATTTTCTTGGGCTGTGTGTAAAAGAGGAACCAGGAAGAAGAAGAAGAAACCGGGGGTGGTTTAATTTTTGTGGCAGAAATCCAGTTGCCTTGAACTAAGTGCTTCCTTCTCTCTCTCTCTTTTTGCCCCCTTGCTTCTATCGATCTCTATGTATATTGGACGGATGGATGGATGTTTGTTTAGGGGGCAACAAATAATAACTAAAAGAAAACAAGAAACAATTGATGTTGGAAATAGAAGACACCTTGGGACAGTGAGAATGTTGTTATCTCAATCTCTAAATTCTTCTTTGGAAGCATTTAGCTGAAAGAGAAGGCTGCCATGGCCACCATCATCACATCACCTTCAACTCCTTTACTCTCTTCAAGAACCTTCCTTTCTTCTTCTCCTTCTTGACTTCTTCTCTCTCAGAATCTCAGTGTTTGTTGGTTTCTAATTATCCTTTGCCCCTAATTCCCAACTGAACATTTGTTATCTTGTTAGTTAGCTCTCTATTTGGCAACAATTATTTCTAGGTTCATTCTATGACCAGGGTAAAATTACTTATCATTTTTACTTTTAACCCTTAAATGATTTGCTTTAGTAAAAAGGTCAAAGATCTAACAAAATCTCATATTATTAAAGAGTTGAAACTAGACGGCAATAGAATCAAAGTCGAAATGGACCACATAAATGTGGATGCTTTGATAGTTGCTACAATATATTAATAATCATTTGTTTTTTTCCCTACAGAATGTGTTATTATTAAGACGCGCGCAATGAGTCGGTAATGGGTGGTTATATCACTTTTATTGGGTGACCTATATTGAAAAACAGCTCACTGAAATATCTCTCACCCAAATACCCTAAACAATAATCACGGTTATTCGGGCAAGTCTTCAGGTTGTTATGTTTGTTAATCCTAAGTTGTTTAATATGTACATTCTTGGGTTTGTAAATAATCGAGATTGTGATTATATGTGATATTTGATGATCTATGTTGTTCAGATGCATGTAAGGGAAGAAAATATGTCCCATATCGATAACGCAAGACGTTGTGAAACTAACATATAAGTTTATGGGTTACTCCTCCTAATGTCAATTAATTTGAGGATGGAATCCCGTGTGTTTGTGTGTGTCTGACTCACCAGACGTGTGCCATCCATGTCATGTGGTCCCGAGATAGATATAAGAGATTTTAACATGGTATCAAAGTAGGTCCGACCCGGTTTACTCCTCTTAATGTCAATTAACTTGAGGGGGAGTGTTGAGATGTAAGGGAAGAAAATGTTTCCCACATCGAAAACACAAAACGTTGTAAGACTAGCATATAGGTCTATGGGTTGTTCCTCCTATTGTCAATTAATTTTAGGATGACACTCGATATGCGTATGTGTGGCTCACTAGATATGTGTGCTTTACGTCATTTGGTTCCGAGACGGATATAAGAAGAAAAAAAATGTATAGCACAACATTGTTGTGAGCAATTTAAAAAAAGATCATTAGTGGCTAACCATGACATGTCCAATGGCTAGCCTTTTCTCATTTGGTGAACTTTGCTTACATTTGATCAAATATGTACATGTCCAATTATGTTGCACTCCATTCTAGGGATGACAATCTCATCCGCATCCGATGTATGTTCGAAAACCCGCCCCGAAAAACGGGTGAAAACCCGTTAACATGCGGGTGAAACTCGGTGACGGGTGCAACGGGTGATGGGGCGAGTCAAATATGGGTGAGTATCTCAGGACTCATCACCCGACCCATCATCCGACCCACCACCCGTACCCATCACCCGTACTCATCACGTGCACCCATTTACCCACACTCATCACCCATTCTATTATATATATTAATGATATATAAGATTTCATGGCTAAAGTATTTTTTTAATATAAATAATTTTAATACCTAATAATATATGTTTACATTAAAATTTCATGAACTCTATATTTCAGAAACTTTTGTTATTTTATTTGCCTTTATGACCTTATCGACACTACTAATTTTCATGTTTCATGAATTCGAAGGAAAATTTTATTTTTGTAACATAAAAATTATTTTACTAAAGAACTCTAGTCAAATAGGGTGTGACAACTTTGATATTATGACGAGAGTTAAAGACAATTTTGTGTAAAGCTACTTGTTTTAACGATTTATATATTTTTTTAATTTTGGTTCATTTTATATTTTGGATGTATGTAATATATTCTAATTTATTTTTTTGTTTCAATCATGTTAGCTGTTAATGATTAAACCCGATTAAATCGTATATTTAATTTAGATTGCACAATTTCACTTTGTTTAAAATTTTGGTTGAAAACTAGCTTTTAAAAGTGGTTAAATTTCACCCAAAAAAAACCGATTCACCCGTTCCCCCGGCGGATACGGGTAGGGTGATAAAAGCTACGGGTTGGGTGATGGGTCGGGTGAAAATTTCAGGTGACGGATCGGGTGATGGAAGTAGTACATTCACCCATCATCCGACCCATTGCCATCCCTACTCCATTCTTCTAGTTTATTGGATCACAATAAATGAATAAGGATGGGCTAACAAACCCATTATGAAGTACACTTCTATCTTAAAATCTACCCCACTCAAATGATGTGAATTTCATTTAGTGAGATGAACATTGTTTTACTTGATGAGATATAAGATACTCATTCTAAATTGGAAGACACAAAGTAACTATTGTTCATCTCATTTAGGTTTTCTCCTTCAAATTCGGAGAGGAAGAGAAATGTTACAAGAGGAAAAGAAAAACGAGAGTATATCTTCTTCTTCTTCGGTTGCTTTCGTAATTCGTACTTTATTCTTCTGTTTTGTTACTTGTTTGTTTTGAACCATTTGTAAACTTGTGTTTGCTTGGCTACTTAGTGGATTTTGGGTTGGATCTCCCATCTCGAGATCATCACGTAGATCAGAGTTTTAACCCTCGAACTACATCATCATCCATGTGTGTTATCCTCCTGTTTGTTTTTTCCAAAATGGTTTATGATCGATATAGATATGATTCGCTTGAGTCATATTTGATTATCCAGATTTTGAATCACGTTTTGGTATTAGAGCTTTTGGTACTTTCTTCTTCTGATTTTCTAAGGTTTATTTAAACTTTGAATCCCTAGATATCATATACGTACAAGTAGTTAATAGCGAAGATCCTTTTTTTTTTTACCTGTTTTTGAAATCTCGGCTTTTCAAAACCCTAGCTTTTGGTATTTTTCAATTTCAAAAGGTTAATAAGTTTTTAGATCGGAGGATCGAACTTGAGTGATCTTATATCTAAACCCTAAGAACCTATAATTTGGACTTTTTAAGGTTTTTTCTTGGCCTTGCTTCCGTTGTTTTTGACCCTACATTGACCTTGGTTACTTCTGTGATCAAGTCTCACTTTCCAGGTAAGAACAAATCCTAAAAAATTAAGGGTGTGTTTAGTAAATATTAAATGATGTTAGATTTATGGTTCGTAGTCGTGGTTTTATAATAGATTTTTATAGATTTAGATTCTTAAAAAAACACTTTAGTAAAATGGGTGAGGTGTTTGACAAAATTAGATCTATGGGTATTTCAGTTCTTATAAAATATGAAAATACCCCTCAGTATTACCCTCAACAATCTAGTTTTCAATTCAAAGAAAATTGTTGAACTTTCATTTTAGTTAAAGTGTTACAAAAGGATTTGTCCCTAAAATCAAGATTTGCCATTGAAGGACATTTTTTAAGAAATTAACAAATTAAACAAATTATAAGATAAAATTAACAAATTAATGTTTCAACCGAGGTACCTGTAAGTGGATTGAGGTAAGCACATACGTTGAAAACGAATTTTGAACACTTATTTGTCATTTTATATGAAGGGGAACATGATCCAACCCTTCATATATATATACTCTTGCATGAAAATGTAGCAGCTCATGCTCATTTTACCCACAAAACACTCTCAAACTTTAGATCAAAACTAGCTACTTTATTGTTCTTGAGACTTTTGAAGAGAAATGCCTAACTTTGTTTAGTAATAGCTTCCTCTATAATTATTTTTTGCAAAAAAAAATCAATTTATACTTCCATTACCTATACTTTGATATGTTGTTTATGTTTTTTACATTATATTTTATCATGGGTCACTAAACCCGTTTTTTAGAATCGGGTTCTAGAATCCTAATGTACCACACTATGGTGAAAGCCCCGATCCATGGTTCCTGGGCTTGAATGAGTATTTTTTCATGAATGTTGGGTGATAAAAATGTATAATTTAGTCACAGTTTAGGATTTTCAAACTTAGGGGTTGTCCTACAATTTTGGATTAGTCTCATGAGTTAGCTTATCGATTTTTAGTTTTGCCATAATATACTTGCTTTATGATGGTTTTATATTTGAATGTATGTTTGAATGTTAAGTTTCTCATCTAAACCTTAGCCGAGAGGTAAACACTTAGATGATTTGCAATGTTAGACATCTATATTATGTGTTAGGAGTTATCAAAAGCGAAGCATGATTCAAATTCCTAATGTGTTGTTTTCCTCCATAACTGACTTGATTTTACTTATAGCTAATGCATGTGAGAGCATGATGCAAAATGAAAATGTGATCGATTCTTTTAGCTCTTATATTTTATTGATCTACATTAATTATGAGAATGTATATGTGAATTGATTGAATCTCTCCAAGATCCTACAAAGTGATTGGACCCTTAGATGAAACCACCACAATGCACCTCATCCTACACGATTGATTAAATTCTTGTTTTAGTTAAGAGCCACAGTTTGGGAGGATTAGACACCAATCATTGATCCTTCCATTAATATTCTACTCATCCTTGATTTGAACTACTTAATTGTTACGTTTTACCACTTTTTATTGACTTAGATTCTTAGAATTGAAAAATAACATTTCGAAACATACTCTTCTACGAGGAGGAAATATGTTCAAGATAAGTGATGGACAAGCTAGAAATGCAAAGGTGGATGCTCTCACAAACCATATTAATGAACTCAAGGGACAATTGGAGGAGATGATCGACTAAGAAGGTCAATTAATGTGGCAAGCTCAAGGTCCATAATGTCTTTCCGATTTTATTAAGCATGAAGCACACCATCTCCACATATGACTCATGAAGCAATGACAAACAATCTCAAATAGAGGAGTAAGTGAATTACGTTGGGAACCACTACAATGATAATTACGGGACTATAACAAGTTGAAAGATCACCCGGAATTCTCATATGAAAATTCAAATGGAGCAGATATGCCTCCAGCTCAACAAAACTACACTTTTCTACCACACATTCTATTCCCAAGCTCAAACAAGACCTTCATTCCTACAAAACAAACCCACCACCAACACCTTTTCAAAATGGCTACATTTTCCCACAACAAAGACAAGCTCTACACAAGTCCAAACTTGAGCTGATGTTGGAAAAAATCATGGTGCAGGTTGGCAACAAAGGTCAAAAGATGTTGAATGATTAACAACTAGATCAACAAGCATCAAGCTCATCAAGACAACTTGAAAAGCTTTCCAAATATATGGAAGTTAATCCATGATAGAATTACAACATGTCTAAAGTGGAGAATGTCAAGGAGTGATCTTGAGGAATGAGAAACAACTTAAAGCTCTCCAAAAGGCTCAAGTCCCTCAAACACTAGACAAGGACAAGGACTAAGGGGAAAGTCATTGAGATTGAGGAGGAGCCAAGAAAGGAAGATGAGCCAAGATATGTAGCTCCATCATGTACCATTCAACCCTCTACTACCTTTTCCTCAAAAGAAGGTTAGAGCATTGCTTGACAAACAATTTAGTCTAAAACATCATTGCGGATGAGAATATGAAGTTTTGGATCATTAGAAAAGTTGGTGTTGACTGTTGAGGCTCGAGTGTCACAAATGGGTTAGACGGTCAACACAATAAATTTATCAGAAAATATGTTTGATTTGGACTTCGTTGGAAAAATGAAGGTCCACTAACCACTATAGAGTCGAAAATAATCATCTCGGCTTTCCATGTACAACTCCAACGACCTTGAAGTGTGTGGATGACCGTCCTTAACAATAATTTATTTTATTTTTATCTTAATAGCATCTTGCAACAACAACTATTTGCAGTCTAATGACAGTACGTGCATAATTGCATGCTCAACAATTGTTGAAAATACATTGATATAATGTTAACATGTCAACTAACTGTCTATAATTTTTTTAAATAATATTTTTTTGTTGAGTTGTTAAAAAACAAGAGATAAAAATAATTTTATAAGTTAAATTAATTATAAAATTTATGATAAGATCAGGAGAAAAAGTTAATCAAGTGCATGACACGGATCTTATTCGATAGTTATCAATCTCAGTATTCTATTTGTTGACGTGGATGCTCTAACTAGATACGTACATTATACGGTAGTGTGGAGTTTAAACCCCGTATTTTTGAGACCATTGCCAGACGCAAAATCCCACACAAGTCGGGAAGAACATTGTGAAAATGGACCGAAGAAGAGCCACCACTTTCCTCCTTCGATCTTCCTCAAATTGTATCTTTGATCGTCTTTTCCGCCATGCCTCCAATTCTTCAAGCGCTCATTTCAGCTCAGGTAGTGTTTTAGCTACTTAACTTTTCTTACTCGTTAATCATACTTACAAGATGTCTTTCTGCAAATTTCATTGATTGTTTTAGGCAAGCCACACTCCATGTAATCACATACCTGAATCGAGAATTTGGTCTGGTTTTGTTTTGTTTCTGTAACTCCACGGCCTGAATCAGGATTAGGAAGTGTGATCAAAATCGGGTTCACACACCTGTCTGTGAAACGAATTAGGTTTCGTCCGAGGTCTATTGTTCCAAAATTGACAAAAAGGAGATTTATGTGTGTTGAGCCATTACTCAGTCGAGCTATTCTTTAATGTATAGGTTCTGCATTTAAGTTTATCGGGGCATCCAAGCAGTTGGAAACACATCTGAGCCACAATCGGTGGAACGGTTGCACGTTTGTAAATCGAGTGTCTACTAGACTTGGAAGATGCTTTAGGCTCCAACACAGACATTATGGTTCTGCATCAACACTGATTCAAAGAAATCCTTCATTTTCCGAGCTAAAATCTGATGACATAAGCTACTTCAAGAGTATATTGGGGGATAGCAATGTTGTACAAGATGATGATAGACTTCAGGTTGCAAATACTGATTGGATGAACAAATACAAAGGCTCAAGCAAGCTTTTGCTTCTACCAAGAAGCACTGAGGAGGTTTTTATTATTGCTCTTTACTCTGTAAATGTCTGGTTGTTAAGTGTTGAAACATTTTTCTATATGAGTGCATATTGTTGAAAATGAATGTCAATAGGAGATCAATGCCACTGGAACTTTTTTCTCATTTCTGTCAGTTATTCCATTTGACTATTTTCTTACTTTTGAATTCCAGATATTCAGTCTAGATACGTATCCACAATAATGTGTTGTTTGAAATGCCTAATTTAATTGGCTACATATGATTTTATAGATGTTTAGCATTCGTGTCATCTGTGTACAATCACACGAGTGTTACTTTTTTGTTGTTGTATTATTGCAAATGTTCAATGATTTAGAGTCACCTATATGTTCCTTTGCAGGTTTCTCAGATTCTCAGATATTGCAATTCAAGATGTTTAGCTGTTGTTCCCCAAGGAGGCAATACCGGTCTAGTTGGAGGAAGTGTACCCGTTTTTGATGAGGTAATGTAGTCTCAGTATGAGATTGTCCGTGCAATTAGGTTAAGATACTAATTACTGGAGGAATATAGTCATAGCACTAGAATGTTTTTATGATTTTCACAACCAAAGTTGTATCATAAGGCCAACGCATCTGGAGGAGAGTTTTTTCTGAATGGCTACAAGGCTATCGCAATTGGAAGCCTGGAAAGTGACTGATCACAGATTCTTTTCTGTTCAGTTTTTCACTTGTAGATAGTTTGACACGAGGCTCTGACTTTCACAAATTACGATGCAACGGCATACTATGTTCTTTCTAAGGAACACATTTGGGAGTTAGGGGTCCGAGTGCTGAGAGCTCCTCGATAATGTGAAAACATCCAGATGAGTAGTATGATATGCCTTAATATGCTGAAGTTAGCTGGCCTCTGTAAAGAGAACTAAATCTAGTCGAACAGTAACTTCCATTGAACTGATTCAACGTTGTAGTTTATCTTAACAAGTTTATGAATTATGGATTCCTTCTTCCTCATCATTTTTCTCCTTTTCTCCTTTCTTGTAATAATGATTTAGGTCATTATCAACATGGGATTAATGAACAAGATTGTATCTTTTGACGAGGTATGCAGTGTTTGTCTATTCTATTCATTTTACTTCTGTCCAGAGACAGCTGCAGTTGTTGAAGAAATTGCGTAGTACATACTGACACACTTCTATTTGTTGAAATCATAGCATGTAATTATTGACTTTGTACTGTAATTTTCTTATATAATTTTTCTATAGGTCAGTGGTATACTAGTCTGTGAAGCTGGATGCATATTGGAAAACCTCGAATCCTTCTTGGAGAGTAAAGGGTAACATTTACTGCTAAGTCTCTTTGTTTAGTGCATTAACAGTTCAACTAGTCTGTATGGAGATTTGACAATGGTTTTTGTATTATGTTTGAGAATGGTTTTTGTATTAGCCAGTAGGATATTTCTCCCAAAGAGAAAATTTGAAAACTCCAGATCGAAATTATGAAAGGAAGGTCACAGTATGAAAGGGATTTTTCTACATGTGTCTGTCTGGCAGTATTTTGTTACCCTTACTTGGAGAAAAAATGTGTGTGGGGGTATGAAATTGCAATATAGAGATACTATAGCTTTTGTTATACAAATTCAGATATCTACATTGAAAGAATTGTCTGAATTATTGTGCTTGATACCTAACCTTTATATTGAATTAAATGCTTTTGCTTTCCCTAAATTCTCGAAATTCCTAATTATGTTTTTTGACAGTGTTCAAATTGGGACACGTCCAAATATCTCATAAACATTAAAAGAAATACAGCACGACAGGATATGTCATCTATGGTCACCTATATGTGACTTTAACAAGGCTCCCTCACAGCCTAACTAAGTGATTCCAGACCCTTCTATTCTTTTTAGTGATTTTCCTACATACTTCTAAATTAGCGAGTTGATTTTTCTACCAATTCATGGCAGTGTGATGTCTGATTTCATTTCTTGAATTGGAATTAATTATTTTTGTACTATGATATCTTTCCTTTCAGGTTTGTCATGCCCCTTGACTTGGGTGCAAAAGGCAGCTGCCAAATTGGCGGAAATGTTTCTACAAATGCTGGTGGTTTGCGCCTAGTTCGCTATGGATCACTCCATGGAAATGTGCTTGGTCAGCATCTATCACTTGAATAACTTTGTTTGTTTATGGTGACTTAATTCTGAAATGATCTCAGAGAAATTTCCGAATTTATCTTTGCACTCTCTACCTGATTTCACAAGTTCTAATACAAGCACTTATCTAGGGAGGAAAATTAGAAGGAAACTAAATTCTAGAAGAACTGAGTATGCTTTATAGCAAGTTGGAAAATAGGTAACAATTTTATTATCTAGTTTATGTCTGCTTGTAATATGGGGTACGAATTGTGTTATGAAATGCTAGTTCTTCTATACAGTATGGAAACTAAATCACAATTTGCAGGACAGAGATTTCTGTAAGATACATATTTGCATTATTGGCAAGTGCTTGTGCATGCTATTTCTATTGCCTGCTCATGAGTGATGCCTTTTTGAAATTACCTTGTTTAGAGTGATTGCATTTTCCTTGTCTTTTTCAACCTTATACTTTTCTATTTCTTTCATATCCATGTTTCATTTTGGAATGTTTACTAGGCATTCAGGCTGTAGTAGCGGATGGTACAGTACTCGAAATGCTGGGGACTTTGCGTAAAGATAATACTGGGTATGACTTGAAGCATTTATTCATAGGTTTGTTCTAGAATCTCATATTTTATTAAACCTTAAGAAAGCAGTTTAGTGTTCTCACCCCTACCTTATGAGTTCTTACGTACTTTCTGCTTCTTTCATGCAGGAAGTGAGGGATCATTAGGCATAGTTACTAAGGTTTCCATATTCACCCCACCAAAGCTCTCTTCCGTCAACGTTGCTTTTTTGGCATGTAATGATTATTTAAGCTGTCAGGTAAGTTCTGCCATGCTTTAGTTTATTGACTGATGTTAGCCTGTTGTCTTGCTCAGAATACATAAGGTGTGACTTGCGTGTTGTATGAAGTCATGAAGGCCATTATTTCTTACTTATGAATCTGCATAAGTAGTAGTTATCAGCCTAGACTCATAACTACGAATTGAATGATTTCAGTTCACCACCTTTCAGTTTCCATGTTTTATTTGTCTGCAGATCAAGCAGCATCTTACTGATTCTGGCTATTCTAAACTACTTTAAATGCTGATAAAATCTAACAGCATATGATTTTGAGAGTTGTCACTTCTCTATTTAGGCTTCGGCAGTCTAAGATGGTCATAAATAAATTTGGTTAATACTTAGTAAAATCTCAATATCTTACTCCATTAGGTTGATCATCTTCAGCCCCTGGCTCTGGTATTCTCTTTTGCGTGTTATGTCTTATCCACTTTTCTGCTGTTGTGTGGATTATTGTGAATGTTTGGTTTTTTTTTTCTCTGATCTAAGCTCTATTGCCCATCCTTTTTAAGTTTGACCAAATGTGAATTCAAACCTATTTAGCTTGACCAAAACATCTGTTTAGTCTGACCGAATTGCCAATGGACAAATTTACTTAATTGTTCTTATCATTGCAATTGATGTCACTCTTCAGAAACTTCTACTGGAAGCCAAAAGGAAGCTTGGGGAGGTTTTATCTGCATTTGAGTTTTTGGATGGACAGTCCTTGGATGTGGTAAGTCAGATTTTCCTGACTTAGCCTAAGCTTTTTGATACCTACATATGTCATATGTGTTTATCTTCCAGTCACTGGGCTTAACATGCTTATTATGTCTTTATGTGGATACGACATGACTCTGTTAATATGACATGTCTAACTATCCGAGTCCATTTTTCTTGTCATTATAAATAATGTTCATGCACAGTGTGGAATGTGTTTTTCTGAACCAGGTTCTGAGTCATTTAGAAGGGGTGCGGAATCCCTTGCCTTCCACAACGCACAAGTTTTATGTTTTGATAGAGACAACTGGGAGCAATGAATCTAATGACAAGTAACGACCTCAATTTATCTTGTGTGAATGCATGTTTCTTGTTTGATTTTGCACAAGCAGTTAGAACTTAAGAGATAAGCAATGATATTATTTTTACATTCCTCCCATTTCACCTAGAGGATAATAGTTAATGACTTGATTTAGTCCCTTTTTTTTTTTTTCTTTAAACATTTAGACAATGACTGAGAGCTCCTATCCCCCAATATTTTCTTTATATTCAGAGAGAAACTCGAAAACTTCCTAATTCACACAATGGAAAGTGGATTGTTATCTGATGGAGCCATTGCACAAGACATCAACCAAACGTCATCCTTTTGGCGTATCCGGGAGGTATTGTTTAGCTCTCTCGTACCTATAAATTCTCCCACCATTATCGTGAGGTATGAAATAAGGCTACTGCATGAGCTCCTTCTATCCATATATTATTTGGAGAGTCCAACATAACCTTGATATCTGAAATGAAGTAAGATGCTGAGGGAAATCAGTAATGATCATGCTTTTGCAACGTGGAGTAAATTATAAGGATATTTGTTACATCATCTTCTGCATTGCTTATTGTTGAAAAGTTTATTTTAATTGTAATGTAGGGTATACCTGAGGCATTAATGAAAGCAGGGGCTGTTTACAAGTATGATGTATCATTACCTGTGGAAAAGATGTATGATCTTGTAGAAGAAATGCAAAAAAGGCTTGATAAACATGGTAACCAATCTGTTGTGTTATGCATTGATCTTGTTTTCCAATCTAATCCATCTTCTTTCTCCCCAGGAAAGTTATCCATATTTTCAGATTTCCATGGTAAAGTTGAGGGTTTCTGACAGTTAAAAAGTGTGAATCTTCATTTTGTTTGGCAGGCGACGCTACTAAAGTATTGGGATATGGCCATATGGGAGATGGAAACTTGCATCTTAACATATCAGCTTCAGCGTACGATGATGCTGTAAGTTCCTTGGCATCATGCCTGAAAAGTTAAATTGGTATTGTAGACAACTTGACTGTTATGACTTATGAGAAACTTGGTTCAGATCCTCACAGACATTGAGCCCTTCGTCTATGAATGGACGGCTAAACACCGTGGAAGTATTAGCGCTGAGCATGGACTAGGATTGATGAAAGCAAACAAGATACACTACAGCAAGTCGGCTGAGACTGTAAGTTGACTCTCTCATCATCGTACGGAGCAGGGCCGTCCAATGAGTTTTGAGACATGTGTCAACATAAAAAATTTTTAATCAATTTTAAAAATTATGTTTTATAGAAAAAAAAGGGAAAAAATAGAGACCATAAATACTTGTTGATAAAAAAAATACATGTATGAAAAAAATAAAAGAAAGTAGAAAGGGATTTGACTCTTGACCAATTGCACCAAATTTTGATTTCTAACTATTATTTGTTTCTTAAACCAACTAAAAGTAAATGTTATGGGCCAAAAAAAGTTGGGGTCTGTGTTGTCGGGCCGAATGACACCCTTGTTGGACGGATCTGGTAGGGAGTACCAAATAACTGATTGTGGTGTATATAACTGTATTGTTGGTATGCAGGTGCAATTAATGTTCTCTGTGAAGAAACTAATGGACCCGAAAGGGATACTCAACCCATATAAAGTCCTTCCTCATTCTGTCAGCTGCAATCCGTAAATCCTTCCTTGGCGTGTTGTTGGTTTGCGTACATAGGGGCTGGGAATCCTCTTGGATGCATTGAACCAAAGGGTTCTTGCAGGCCGTTGTCCGGTGAGCTCATTTTTGGTTGAAATAATGCCTCCAGTTGCGGACTTGGATGATTGTCAGGTAAGTTAGTTACAAAGTTTACCCTTCTGAATGTCTTATATGAATCAAATAAATAGATGAATGGAAAGAAACGTCGAAGTTACCATTTGAGGTAATGGTAAAGATCAGCATTGTCGTTGGTGCTTGCTAATAGTTGAAGATTGAAATCAAGACTTTCCTAACCACTAAGAAACCTATGTACCAAATATATATTTTAAGCTTTATAGTTTTATGCACATTATGTCATGTTTATGAGAGGAACTCTGTTACGAGATCATGATTTTTTTTTCCTTTCTGTTTTTCCTCTGTCATATTACCGAAGCAAATCATATAACTTCATTCATTTTATCAAAGAATCTTTATTTGAAATCTTTCATTTTTTATTACTCTCTTTTAGTCATGTCATGCATGAACAGGCTCCGTAAGATCCAGTCGAATCAATGATTTGGTAGCAAAGTACGGATGTCTCCTTTAAAATTTTAATTTTATGATTAAATTTATACATTATAAATATAAGTTAATTCATATATTATATCTTTTAATCTATAAAAACTGAATTAAGAAATTATAATGTAATACTTACTTGCTTATACTTAAAATAACACAGGATCGAATGTATGTAAGTATAAATACTTCCGACAAAAAGAAAAATATTTTAAATGCCATATCTTGAAAGAAATTAATACAAACGTATCCAATTACTTAAAGCCGAAATAAAAAGACTATAAATAATTCAATAGGTATAATTGGAAAACAACGCAAATGAAAATCTTAGTTTTCATCAGAAGTAGACCCTTTCCCTCAAGTTGATGGTGAAAGACAACCTAGATTGAGTAGAAAAATGAACTTCTCTTAGAAGACACTACGCATAACTCTTATACATTATTAAGCTTAAAATAAAAGTAGACAAAATTCACCCAAACAAAAACGATCTTGCAGAGTTGCAGTAGCGCGCAAACACTTGCACATATATATAGTTAAGCTATATAGGAATATAAGTGAATCAATATGAATTGACACGCCTACAATTCCTCCTAATCTGACCCTGGGAGCCGGTCAGGGGAGAGATTGCCTGCATCTTTATCATGGACTTTGCGAAATGGTTGAAGAAGACTGACATGTCGAATTGGTACAAGTGGACGAGCAGCGCCGCTTGCTCACTCTCGGTGAGGAGAATTTGGTCAGAGTTGAGTAGCCCCTTTGAGAATTCAATGTTCCTGTAGTAGCTGTTATCGAACCGGGTTGGGCTCACGTTGTCCAAAAAGATAAGATTATTGTCTCCTCCGGAGCGCGGACACCTCCCTTGCAGCTCGGCGGCATACTCCTCGTTCAGGGTTGGGTCTGGTTGCCCTTTGCCGTACAGTCTTTGACTGAAACTCGTGCACCTTGCATATCCTATGGTGTGGGCCCCTGTACGTGTAAATTTATTTCATTTAAGAGATTTTTTAATTGAAGAGTTCCGATCTACAGAGATAAATGGTTTGGTTACTTTGGTACCTGAGAGAGCGACAAGGTCGATGAGGTAAAGTCCTTGTCTCTCGAACTTGTTTAGAATGGTTTGAAAAGTGTCGTTAGGGGCCGGAATGTCGTTGTTAGATTTGGACAAGCTTGCTGTTAATGAATCTTTTCTCCCCATTGCCACGTCCCAGTAGGGCCCACCAGCCTACCTACCAACATACATATAATTATTATAAGGAATTTGGTCGGTACGTAAAAGAATAAAAGATTGATTTTCTTATATATATATATATATATATATATATACACGTGGTTACCAAAACAGTAGAATCCCTTGCAGCTAGCGCCAATATATCAGCACACGAAACAGTGCGCGGGCATTTTTTCTCGACGGCATACTTAATCTCGTCGATCACGTCAAACCCTCTAGCCGAGTTTCGGTTATGGTTCGAATCCTTCTCGCTCATCACTATGCTTCCATGGCTATCTAGTAGCAGCGAGGCGTCACACCCCTACGTATACATTTCATTTGGAACTATATATCAGACTTTGAAAAGAAGCATCACTAATTTAAGTATAAGTCATGACGAACAACCTGAACGAAGCAGTCGTGAAATGAGAGACGCAGCAACGATGCCGCCATTCTTGGTTTCCTAGCAACTGCGTTTTGAACAACAGATTTGACAATCTGCTGAAGATGTGGACAAGAACGCTCGTAGAATGATGGGTAAAGGCCGCCTCTGCTGCCGCCACCATAGCTCTGGGACAACCAGGCGATGGGAGTAAAGAAGGCAATAAGACAAGCAATAACAAAGAGAGAAGCCATGGTGATTTTAGCCATCTTGATTTGAATTGTACACTGAAATGGTTTGTTTTGGGGTTTGAAAGTTATAGAGGTGTGAAAAGTAATTGGGAAAGGGTAAGGATCTATGCTTTCAACCAACTGAACCGTGTGACTTTATTGATAATGATTTTTAATTTCTTACGTTTAACATCTACTAATTAAACTATAACAGAAAATACTTGAAAGAAATATGAACAGAAGACCCAAAAAGAGAATTGGTCCCGACTTTATGGCGCTTTATGATTTATGAAGCCTAACGCACGAAGAGTTTCAAATTTTCACTTTGTTGTTCACTTTGGTTCTTTAATGAGTAAATATATATAGTTTTTTCAGCACACAATAAATTATTTTACTGGAATATATCACTTTCCCCACCGATCCCTTTGAACTTTGGCTCATTCCTTGATCATTTAATATTTATGAGAAAAGAGCTGTTGATGATTTCATAGGATTCTTCATCTACTCAAATCTGGTGAATCCATCTCGGAATGTCCACCAGTACCGTGTGTGCTCCCTAAACGAGGTTTGTACTAACTTCACTCGACAAAACCCTGGGTAACGGATCGACTCCAAAGCAGTCTCTACGTTGCCTAACCAATGCTCTACCTTTAAGCCCAACTTCTCATCAAAGGGAGATACTCGCATGTGATTGAAAGTCATCAATAACGCATCCAACATCGGTGCTCGCAGCTCAGCGCTTTCTCGGGCAACCTCATCAACTCTCTTTGATGCAGCCTGTACAGTGGTCACTCCCTGTGATACCTCAATGGACCTTGCAAGCCTCGGGGTCTAGTACTCGTCTCCCTCTCCTAGCTACCTCAATTACCTGCCCGTCCGCCCGGAAAAACGGGCGGGTATGAATATAGAGGGAAGCCTGACCGGGCCGAAAAGCCCGGCCCGCCAAGTCCGTCGAGCCGGGTAAGAACACCTAGGGCTGTGCAACCGGTCCGGACCGGACCGGAATTTCCGGTCCCGGTCTGGACCGGTGGACCAGAATTTTCAAAAAACTAAAAGAATATTCAGGTCCGTAACGGTCCGGTTCCGGTCGGGTCCCCGGTCCAAGTTATTGAAAATTCCGGTCCGGACCGGACTTGGACCGGAATAAAATTAAAAAAAATATATTTTGCAAAAAACTAAAAAAATATTTAAAAAATATGTATTTTTTATTAAATATGTATAAAATATATATGATTTATATATATAAATTTAAATTAATAAAAAATATATAAAAAAATAAATTCCGGTCCGAGCCGGTCTTTTCCGGTCCGGGTCAATTTTGCACAGCCCTACGAACACCACTATAGGCCCGGCCCGTCGGCCCGTATAAAAAAATAAAAAAATAAAATAAATATTATATTGTATATATTGAAAATATTAAGCATTATTATAGAATATTTAGCATAATTATCATAAATTTAATGTATATTACATATAATATCTTAAATATAATTTATTTTTAAATAAAATTTATATTTAAAATAGTTTTTAAAAAAGAAAAAATAAAACGGGTGCCCGAAGGCCCGCCCGGGCCGGGTACGGAAGGTATTGTAGGCTCGTCAGCCGGGCTTAGCCCGGCCCGGGTCCGGCTAAATGGACTAAAAAATCCAAAAAGTCCGGCCCGAGTCCGACCCGAGCCCGGATATAAACATGCCAAGATATGTATGTAAGTATAAATACTTCCGACAAAAAAAAAAAGAATTTTAAATGCCATAACTTGAAAGAAATTAATACAAACATATGCAATTACTTAAAGCCGAAATAAAAAGACTATAAATAATTCAATAAATATAATTAAAACAACGCAAATGAAAAATTGTTGCTTGAATATATTACTTTCCCCACCAATCTTTTGAACTTTGGCTCATTCCTTGATCATTTAATATTTACGAGAAAAGAGCTCTTGATGATTTCTGAGGATGAACTGCTACAGTTACTATTGCATTTGAAAAAAGGCTAATAATTGCATTAGACTTTTTAATCTCACAACTAGACCTGATCATATCCGGGCAGCTTGTCCGGTCCGTCCGTCCAAAAAATCGGATGGGTATGAACATAGAGGAAAGTCCAACCGGGCCGAAAAGTCCGGCCCATCAAGTCCGTCGGGCCGGATAAGAACACAACTATAGGCCCGGCCGGGCAGAAAAGCCCAGCCCGACGGCCCGTATAAAAAATAAAAATATATATTATATTGTATATATTTAAAATATTAAGTATAATTATAGAATATTTAACATATTATCATAAATTTAATGTATATTACATATAATATCTTAAATATATTTTATTTTAAATAAAATTTATGTTTAAAATAGTTTTTAAAAAAGAAAAAATAAAACGGGTCTCCGGAGGCCCGACCAGGTCCGGCAGGGATTGTAGGCCCGGCCCGGGTCCGGCTAAACGGGCCGAAAATTCCACAAAGCCCGGCCCGAACCCGGATATGACGGATTGAACACCAAATTGAACACCAAATTACCACCCGACTTGCCACCAATCCGAGAGATTGAACACCAAATTGACTTTGTGCCCGGTGCGTCCTTGCCAAACCGTGCCGCGTACCGAGCAAGTCCGGAAGAGACGAAGGAGCTACAACGTCAAGTGCAAGAGCTCCTAGACCAGGGACATGTGCGTGAATCCTTGTCAACATGTGCCCTCCCGGTTATATTAGTGCCAAAGAAAGACGGTTATGACGGATGTGTGTTGATTGTCGTGCCATCAACCAAATCACCGTCACCCAATTTCGCGCCTTGATGACATGTTGGATGAGCTCCACGGCGCCACCATCTTCTCCAAAATTAATCTCCGGAACGGTTACCACCAAATCCAGATGGCCGAAGGTGAAGAGTGGAAGACGGCGTTCAAGACGAAGTATGGCCTCTTTGAATGGCTCGTCATGCCATTTGGCCTCTCCAATGCACCGTCCACCTTCATGCGCATCATGAACCATGTCTTGCGCCGATTCTTGGTACATTTGTCGTTGTTTATTTTGATGATATTTTGGTGTTTAGTATGTCTTTGGAGGATCACATCGGACACTTTCGCCAAGTGCTCGAGTGCCTTGGACAAGAGAAATTGTATGTCAGTTTTGAAACATGTGTCTTTTGCTCGGACACCACTATCTTTCTTGGCTATGTCGTGTCTAAGGACGGACTACGAGTAGACGAATCAAAATTTCGTGGTATTCGGGATTGACCTACTCCTACTACGGTCACCATGGTTCGAGCCTTTCTCCCCTTAGCGGGCTTCTACCGACGCTTTGTCAAGGACTTTAGCACGGCAACGGCACCGTTACATGAGCTTACTACCAAGGTGATGCGTCCTTGGAGGTAACCAAGGATAACTTTCGGATCTAGATCCAGCAAAGCTCCAACTACTCCTTGATTCTTTGTGCGGCGTTGTTTCGATTCAGATCCAAAGGGGCGGAAGCGATGAAGAAACAAGGGTTGATTCGATCTAGAGAGATCGAATAAACCGTTTGATGGAGATCGAAAGTTGATTCTAAAGAAGAATCCTCGAATATTGTGTTCTTGGATCAAAGACGAGATCCAAGGAAGAAATTGGAGAAATAGACGGGAAGGTTTGATGCCTAAGCTAAGTAAGAGGAAAAATCTTCTCAAAAACCTAGTAAAATTGAACATGAAAAATAAGTGAGGTAAGAGGTACCTTATATAGAGAGTCTTGCTCACCTATGGGTCAACGGGCCAAACAAACAAACATACGAAAAGTCCAATAAGGAAAAAAACCCTAAAAGATAAGATCAAAGGGAATATTCTATAAGGAATATCCCTTTTATTACATAAAAGGAAAACATGCAAAATATAGTCCGAAAGTAAAAGCGTGGACGGGACCGGTAACCTATGCCATGGTGGTGTAGAGACACGGCATACCGGCGACTGGTCTAGGTGACGAAGTGGTGCGGGCGATGATGGATCCAGTGGCTCGGGCAATGACCTTGGCTCGGGATCGGGTGAGCAGTCCATTTGAGCGAACCCTCAAAGCCTCGTCCTCATCGTCTACGGTCAACGTAAGAGTAGCATCCAAGGGCGCATCAGTCCCCTCATCTTGGCTGTGAAACGTCCCCGTTTCACCATCGTCAAAGAGGGGCTCAACATAAGGGGCAAGGTCCTTGACGTTGAACGTCGGGTGTACTCCGTAGGAATCCGGAAGCTCTAACTTGTATGCATTCGGGCCATGGCGGGCTAAGATGCGGAATGGGCCATCACCACGGTCCGAAAGTTTGCTCATGTGGCGAGTTAGAAAACGCTCCTTCCTTAGGTGGAGCCAAACAAGATCACCGGGCTCAAAAGAGACGTCGCGGTGGCCCTTGTTGCGTTGTCCGGCAAGTTGGGCGGCACGACGTTCTAGTTGTGTGCTAGTCCGCTCATGAAGCTCAATGATTTGGGCGGCTCGGTTTGCGGCGATGATGTGTTCTCCGTCCTTGAGCGGTCGGGGAGTGAAGTCCAACGGGGTGTGTGGATTAAGGCCGTAGACAACTTCAAATGGGGATAATTTAGTTGCCGTGTGCCTAGACCTGTTATACGAAAACTCCACAATAGAAAGTAAGTCCTCCCACCTACGTGGGTTGGTCCTAGTGGTGGCTCTAAGTAGAGCACCAAGAGTCCGATTGGTCACCTCCGTTTGACCATCGGATTTGGGGGTGATAACTACTTGAAAACAACAAGTTGGTTCCAAGTTTTCCCCATAACGTTCTCCAAAAGTGACTCACGATTTCACGTCCCGATCACTAACGATTGAACGGGGTATCCCATGTAAGCGCACCACATTGTCAAAGAACAAAGTGGCAACTTCACTAACATTTTGGGTGCTCTTACATGAAGTGAAATGAGCCATTTTGGAGAAGCGATCGACTACCACAAAAATGGAGTCTTTGCCTCGTTTTGACATAGGCAACCCGACCACAAAGTCCATAGATAAATCTTCCCAAGGTCCCATTGGTATAGGCAAAGGAGAATACATTCCATCCGGACCTTGGCGCGATTTTGCATGATGACATGTGATGCAACCCTTGCAAAACCGTGTCACATGCATACGCATCCGGGGCCAAAAGAAATGCTCTTGGAGAGCGGAAAGGGTCTTGGTAGCACCGAAGTGACCACGGGCCTCATGAGCTTCCTTGATCAACAGAAGGCGTATAGATGAGCGCGGAATGCAAAGTTTTCCCGCTCGGAAAAGATAGCCATCGTTAATAAAGAAAGAATCGTGCTCTCGGAGGTCGAGGCATTGTACCCATATGTCCTTGAAGTCAAGATCCGTGGCATATAACTCTTTGATAAGGGCAAAACCATGTATCTTGGCGTCCATATATACAAGAAGGGCATACCGGCGAGAAAGGGCATCGGCTACCACGTTCTCCTTGCCTTTCTTATGCCGAATGACATAAGGAAAGGTCTCTAAAAACTCTACCCAACTAGCATGGCGCCGACTTACATTTGTTTGACTCTTGAGATACGAAAGAGCCACATGATCCGAATGAATCACGAATTCCTTCGGCCACAAGTAATGTTGCCATGTCTTAAGACAATGAACTAGAGCATATAGTTCCTTGTCATATGTAGGGTAGTTGAGCGAAGGACTGGAAAGTTTTTCACTAAAGTAGGCAATTGGACGAGTCTCTTGTAAGAGAACCCCTCCAATGCCCACATTTGATGCATCACACTCCACCTCGAAAGTTTTCGAAAAGTTTGGGAGTTGGAGTAATGGTGCATTACAAAGGCGGTCTTTGAGCGCATCAAACACTCGAGCATGGATATCACGCCACTCAAACGTGACACCCTTGGTAGTAAGCTCATGGAGCGGTGCCGCTACCGTGCTAAAGTCCTTGACAAAGCGTCGGTAGAAGCCCGCTAAGCCGAGAAAGGCTCGGACCATGGTGACCGTAGTAGGAGTAGGCCACTCCCGAATAGCACGAACTTTGGATTCGTCTACTCGTAGTCCGTCCTTAGACACGACATAGCCAAGAAAGATAGTGGTGTCCGAGCAAAAGACGCATTTTTCAAAGTTGACATACAATTGCTCTTGTCTAAGGCACTCGAGCACTTGGCGAAGGTGCCCGATGTGATCCTTCAAAGACGTACTAAACACCAAAATATCATCGAAATAAACAACGACAAATATACCCAAGAATCGGCGCAAGACATGGTTCATGAGGCGCATGAAGGTGGATGGGGCGTTGGAGAGGCCAAATGGCATGACAAGCCATTCATAGAGTCCATACTTCGTCTTGAACGCCGTCTTCGACTCGTCTCCTTCGGCCATCCGGATTTGGTGGTAACCGCTTCGGAGATCAGTTTTGGAGAAAATGGTGGCGCCGTGGAGCTCATCCAACATCTCATCAAGGCGCGGGATCGGGTGGCGGTATTTAACGGTGATTTGGTTGATGGCACGACAATCAACACACATCCGTCATGATCCGTCTTTCTTTGGCACTAATATGATCGGTACGGCACATGGTGATAAGGATTCACGCACATGTCCACGGTCTAGGAGCTCTTGCACTTGACGTTGTAGCTCCTTCGTCTCTTCTGGACTTGCTCGGTACACGGCACGGTTTGGTAAAGAAGCACTGGGCACAAAGTCAATTTGGTGTTCAATCCCTCGGATTGGTGGCAAGCCGGGTGGTAGGTCTTTGGGCATAATATCCTGAAATTCGGACAACAACAAAGACACCTCGTGTGGCACATTACTCGGGTCATGAGAAGTAGATAAACAAAACGGAACAAGCAAGAAACATGGAAACTTGCCTTCCATGACCGGTTGCAAATCATGCCGGCGAGCTAAGAGTATCCTCGGTTAACACCGTCCTTGAATTACGGGGTCCGAAGATGGCAAAGGTGCGCTTGTAGGAACGATGCAGCCTTTACTTCCTTTGGACTCGGTAGCATGGACAAGAGGGGCGGTGTTCCGGGATTTGGAAGTACTAGCACCTACAACATCGAAAGTCCGAGGAGGGTCCGATTTTGCCGGCGCCTTGGCGGACTCATCTATAGATTGTTGCCTCTTCCGTTCCGTATAGTCAACCAAAATTTCGTGCGAAGTCATAGGCAAGAGTGTGACCCGTTTTCCATTATATTGGAACATGTACCGGTTAAGATAACCATCGTGAAATGTTTGGCGATCGAATTGCCATGGTCGTCCTAATAGGACATGTGTGGCGTCCATCTTGATAACATCACAAAGGACCTTATCAACATAGGCGCCAATAGAAAACGTCACCCAAGCTTGTTGTGTGACGGTGTCACACGCCTTATCGGAAATCCATTGGAGTCCGTAAGGTGTTGGGTGGGGGTTGTAGGCAACTTGAAGTGTTTTACCACTCGTTCGTTGACAATATTGCAACAAGAACCCCCGTTAACAATGAGAGAAAGACTCGTATTATTGACCAAGCAACGAGAGTGGAAGAGATTCTCGCGTTGATCAATAGGAATAAACTCTTTAATAGCCAAAATACGACGAGAAACAAGAGCGAATTTACCGGGTTGTGCTGGGGCGCAAGCAAGCTCGTCGTCACATGGTTCCATTCCAAATTGTGGGTCGGCGTCTTGGTCATCCTCAATGATGATATCGCCATCTTGATGATCATCTTCGTCCTCGAAATATGCTGGGTCGGCAAACAAAACCCGTTTGGTGTTTGGACAATCACGTTGCACGTGACCAAAACCGCTACATTTGTAGCACACGGGTTCCCTTGGGCGAGCCGCCGGTGAAGGTCCTTGTTGACCTCTAGCGGGAGGTGCCGGGGCCGTGGGCCCACGGTTTGGTGCCCTCTCTTACCCGCTTGCCTATTGGATTGACCCGTCCGTTGGGCTCCTTTGGAAGCGTCGGCATCTGGAGAACTAGGCACATCTCGAGTACGTGTGTTAGAAGAATGAGGATATTGACTCGAGGAAGAATTATACTTTGAATACCGAGACGTCTCAAGTTGTTGCTTGTAGAGCTTCATGGCGGCATGGCACAATGCCCCCAAATCCTTATATGGCACAATCTCAAGCGGGCGCCGAATGGAAGCATTAAGCCCACTCATGAATTTGGTGCGAAGGGCGGAGGGAGATGCCGAGACACCGGCCTTAATGTGCATGTCCTCGAGTTTGGCCAAGTAAGCCACCGGGGTGAGGTTGCCTTGTTTGAACTCGGCAATTTGCAACCGCATATCATTCTTGAAGTCCTCAGGCACGTATTTCTTGGTCATGACATAGATCAATTGCTCAAAGGTCGCAATCGGTGCCCAGCCTCGCCTTTCACGGATGATCTCATACCGGTTCCACCAAGACTTGGCATATCCTTTAAAGTAAAGAGTTGCCGCCTCGATTTTCTCGTATTCATCCTCATAATGACAATGTTTCAAGGCTCGTTTCATATCCTGCGCCCAATCAAGAAAAACACACGGATCATATTCACCATGAAAGATAGGGAATTTAACCTTACCTTCCCTACGAGCGCGGTAGGGGTCCGGGCGGGGCGGTGGCATGTAGTCATCATCGGCACGGGCTCGCCGGTGGCCGCCTTGACGCCGGTGGCGTCCATGAACGGGTGGTTCATGCCTAGGTGGGTTTGGGGAGGCAACCATTCTTCACCTCGGTCTTGGTTCTCATAAGGGTCCATGATGGGTGGGTGCCATGGACGTTCATGTGCCACCCGTTCCAAGTCGGACTCATCACCGGAGAACTCGTTGAAATCGTTTTGCTCATCATACTCATCAAAGTCAAGGGTCGTCGGTTGCCGGGTTGACCGTTGGTGACGGCGTCCGGAACGATCATTCTCACGACCATGATTGTTGGTCGAGTCGGGACGGTACCGGGGCTCTTCCCGGGCTCGACGGTCGGTGCGGGGCGCACTAGGTGGAGGTGGAGAAGGGACATACCGTTGGTGTTGAGGCTCATAATGTTTGTGCCGATTTTCCGTATCGACTATGAGAAGGTCATCTTGAGTCGGGTCGGGGAATTCTTCGTCCTCTTCATGGGACTCATTTCCGTCAAGAGGTAAGGGACGTTGGCATTCAATGACGGACGCAAGCCGGGGACCGTTTGATGGTCCGGCTCCTAAAATTCCCTTTCCTTTCCGTTGTGCATCGGATGTGGAAGCATTGACCAAGGTCTCAATCGGAATTGTTGGGGTGGGACGTTGGGCAAGCCGTAGATCCTTAAGCGCTTCCAACTCTTGCTTCAAGGCAATGTTTTCTCGGGTCAAGGCATCAAACTTTTGTTGTGCCTTCAAAGCTTCCAATTCCTGCCTTATGGAGTCATTTTCGAGGGACAACGAAGCATTTTCTTGAGCCAAAGGTTCATTGGACTCTTGCGGACCAGAATCCTAAGAAGTTTCCAATTCAACGTTAGTCATTGCTCCAAATCAGCACACAATTGCAAGCAATCAAATGAGCAAGATTACAAGTTAAGTCAACTTTACCCAAGTTCAAGTGCGTTATCGGGTTCTACTTTGGGGAAGGCCGTTTGGCGGTTAGGTAAGTAAGGAAAATCCAACAAAATTGAACCAATTACACACAAATAAACAAGTGATATTTTGCAAACGTATGTAAGAAAATGGAGAGGCGGAAGATGGACGGATTGTTCAGTCGGCAAGCTTTGCTTGCTTTCGGTCTTTGACCGTTTTGTAAAATCCGATTTTTCGGATGGACCGGTTTGCCGGACGTCTTTTTACTTTTGTGTTTCGTGTCTTTGAAACGTTTTGAGCAACACTGTTTTTTTTTTTTTTTTTTGAACACAAATCTGTATGGATGAAGAGTATTTTTTGCTTTTCTTGGAATGTCAAATGCGAGATAACCGAATTTTTGTTAAGTAAAATAACCCAAGAAATTTGGTGAAATTAATTAACAAAATTATCGGATTGGGTCGGTTAAAGAAAAAGACGGTTTTGATAATTGGTTTGATGGCAAACCAAATAACTCCTTTTTTTTGTTTTTCAAATTGATCAAAAGAAAGAAAAAATTCTGGAAAAATGGATGAACATGATGAAGAACATGATGAACAACATGAAGATCACGAAGAACAAATGAAGAACATCATGAACAAACGAAGAACATCATGAACAAAAGGCTAAAAAGGTTGAAGATAATAACGCACAAAAACAAGAGTAAAGAGAACTTAGCTTTGATCCCTTTGCTCTGATGCCAATTTGATGCGTCCTTGGAGGTAACCAAGGATAACTTTCGGATCTAGATCCAGCAAAGCTCCAACTACTCCTTGATTCTTTGTGCGGCGTTGTTTCGATTCAGATCCAAAGGGGCGGAAGCGATGAAGAAACAAGGGTTGATTCGATCTAGAGAGATCGAATAAACCGTTTGATGGAGATCGAAAGTTGATTCTAAAGAAGAATCCTCGAATATGGTGTTCTTGGATCAAAGACGAGATCCAAGGAACAAATTGGAGAAATAGATGGGAAGGTTTGATGCCCAAGCTAAGTCAGAGGAAAAATCTTCTCAAAAACCTAGTAAACTTGAACATGGAAAATAAGTGAGGCAAGAGGTCCCTTATATAGAGAGTCTTGCTCACCTATGGGCCAACGGACCAGACAAACATACATACGAAAAGTCCAACAAGGGGAAAACCCTAAAAGATAAGATTAAAGGGAATATTCTATAAGGAATATCCCTTTTATTACATAAAAGAAAAACATGCAAAATATAGTCCGAAAGTAAAAGCGTGGACGGGACCGGTAGCCTATGCCATGGTGGTGTAGAGACACGGCATACCGGCGACTGGTCTAAGTGACGAAGTGGTGCGGGCGATGATGGATCCAGTGGCTCGGGCAATGACCTTGGCTTGGGATCGGGTGAGCGGTCCATCTGAGCGAACCCTCAAAGCCTCGTCCTCATCGTCTATAGTCAACGTAAGAGTAGCATCCAAGGGCGCATCACAAGGGTGTCACGTTTGAGTGGCGTGATACCCTTACTCGAGCGTTTGATGCGCTCAAAGACCGCCTTTTTAATGCACCATATCTTCGACTCCCAAACTTTTCGAAAACTTTTGAGGTGGAGTGTGATGCATCAAATGTGGGAATTGGAGGAGTTCTCTTACAAGAGACTCGTCCAATTGCCTACTTTAGTGAGAAACTTTCCGGTCCTTCATTCAACTACCCCACGTATGACAAGAAACTATATGCTCTAGTTCGATGTCTTAAGACATGACGACATTACTTGTGGCTGAAGGAGTTCGTGATTCATTCGGATCATGCGGCTCTTTCGTATCTCAAGAGTCAAACAAACCTTAGTCGGCACCATGCTAGTTGGGTAGAGTTTTTAGAGACCTTCCCTTATGTCATTTGGCATAAGAAAGGAAAGGAGAATGTGGTAGCCCTATACTATAATAAATAAAAAACAAAGTCAACTAAATAGTTCCGGGCAACGGCGCCAAAAACTTGTTCGCTTGTTTTGCACACCCTATAAACAACTATCAAAGGAGATAGAAATCTATAGGATATCAAAACGACGAGCCTACTTTAAATTTATATTCCGAATAATAACTCAATGCAGCGAACCCACAATGTATGGATCAGATACAACAAAGATTTAAGTATTCCGGAGTCGAACACTAGGGGACTAAGTTAATGACAATGAAGATGATCAAAAATAGTAAAAGTCCAAAAATAAGAAAGGGGTTGGAAAAGATAAGGGAAGAAGCGCAAAAAGGTTTTGTGAGGTTTAAAAAACTCGCAATCAATTGTCACTATTGATTGAAAGTTAAAACAAACAAACAAAAATCAAATAAAGAAATTATGTAATTTCAGGGATTCAAGATCATTATTAATACATATGGACTCGGGATATAATGAAATCACACGTGGCATATATTGAATGTAACGCTTTGGAATGAATGTTTCTTTACATATATGCTCTATCACAGTTACGTATCAAGAACACAAAGGTCAACAAACTATTATCTGTAGCTTTCAAGATAATAAAGGGAGACATGATAAACAAACCTTATTCTCTCAATCAAGGAAACACAATAACCCTTTACGGTTACGTCTCAGAAATTATTGCCTCAAAGGAAGGAATAATGACACATTCTATCCAATAAAGGTTAAGTCTTTATTACCTAGGAACAAGTTCTCTTATGTATCTAAATAGGAATATCTCAGTTACGACTCAATTCCTACTTAGGTTGAAGTGGTTTAGATTCATACTAAACATGCAAAAACCAACCTTTCCGTAGGATTTAAAGCAATTTACACAAACTAGAAATAAGAACAATTCAATCCATCATAGTCCAAGGTATAAACAATTCACTATCTACGCTGAAACCACATAAGGTTTTTAGCCACTCAAACTCATGGATAATCTTGAATTTGATATGAAAAGGAAAATCAACAATATTAAAAAGGAAAAGGGATTAAAGAAAGTACCCAACTTTTATTGAATCAAAACTTCCAAACTTGAAATCTCTAACAAACTTCCAACAACTCCAACAACTCCAACTGGATCTTCCTCAAAACTAACTAAAATAACAAAGATGAAAAAGAAATAAAAAGACAAACTTTCCTTCAACAGTCAAACTTCCACTTTCACAACATTAACAATCTTCAATCTTCTCTTCGGTGGGCGTCCTTTTTCTGGACTTCGGATCTCTTCTTTTATAACTTTGGAACCCTACGAAACTCGCGGGCTGGGCTGAAATTCCGAAATAAAATAACATTTGACGCTCAGGGAAATATCTCGGTTGGAATCTCGGCCGAGATTAGTCGACGTCGGGGCCGAGATTTCGACTTCGTACTTCAGCGTCATGGGATCTCGGTTTGGGTCTCCCGAGATGTGGACCGAGATTGTGACCGAGATTTTACTGCAATGGCTTCCAAGCCTTCCGTCTCGGACCGAGATTGGTGAATCTCGGCCGAGATTTCTCTTGACCTCGGGCACTTGCCTCTGTTGCTCCTTAAGTGTAGTTCTTTCCCTTCCATTGCTCGTATGACAGCTCCTATGCGTCCTCTCCGAGGCTTAGTCCTCAAAATGCATCGTTTTAGCTCCAAAACATGCCAAAGTACCTACAAAGTAACCACAAGCGTGTGTAGACATCTATACTTGCAAAGTAGCACTAAACAAACATAAAAGACACAAACTATGGCTAAAACATGCATGCAGAAAGGGAAAAACTACCTAAATGATCAACTAAACTAGGTCGATAAATCATGTTATCATGCATCAAACGCCTGAGCATGGGTATCACGCCACTCAAACGTGACACTCTTGGTAGTGAGGTCATGTAGTGGTGCCGCTACCGAGCTAAAGTCCTTGACAAAGCGTCAGTAGAAGCCCGCTAAGCCGAGAAATGCTCGGACCATTGTGACCGTACTAGGTGTAGGCCACTCCCGAATAGCACGAACCTTGGATTCGTCTACTCGGAGTCCGTCACACGACATAGCCAAGAAAAATTGTTGCGTCTGAGCAAAAGACACATTTTTCAAAATTCACATAAAGTTGCTCTTGTCTAAGGCACTCGACCACTTGGAAAAGGTGCCCGATGTGTTCATCCAAAGACTTACTAAATATAAAAATATCGTCAAAATAAACTACTACAATATTATCCAAAAACCGGCGAAGGACATGGTTCATGAGACGCATGAACGTTGATGGGGTGTTGGAGAGTCCGAACGGCATGACAAGCCACTCATATAAGCCGTACTTTGTTTTGAAAGCCGTCTTCCACTCGTCACCCTCGGCCATCCGGATTTGGTGGTAACCGCTCCGGAGATCAATTTTTGAGAAGACGGTGGCACCGTGGAGCTCATCCAACATGTCGTCGAGGTGGGGGATTGGATGCCGGTATTTGACGGTTATTTGGTTGATGGCTCGGCAATCGACACACATCCTCCAAGATCCGTCCTTCTTGGGCACCAAAATGACCGGCACGGCACATGGTGATAGAGATTCATGAACATATTCCCGATCTAGGAGCTCTTTGACTTTATGTTGTAGCTCCTTAGTCTCTTCCGGAGTTGCACGGTAAGCGGCACGGTTGGGCAAAGACGCGTCGGGCACCAAATCGATTTGGTGCTCAATTCCTCTAATTGATGGTAAGCCGGGTGGTAGGTCATCGGTCAAGACATCCTGAAATTCATTCAACAACATAGACACCTCGTGCGGCATATTACTTGGGTCATGAGAAGAAGATAAGCAAAAAGGGACAAGCAAGAAACATGAAAACTTGCCTTCCATGACCCGTGTCAAGTCGTGTTTCCAGGCCAATAGTATCCTCGTCTCACACCGTCCTTTGATTATAGGGTCCGGAGATGGTAAAGTTACATTCGTGGGAACGATGCTTCCTTTACTACCTCTAGACTCGATAGCATGATCAATAGAGGCGGTGTTCCGGGATCCGGAAGTACTAGCACCCACAACATCCGGAGAACTCCTACGAGCGTCCGATGTTGCCGGCGCATTAGTGGTCTCATCTATGGTTTGTTGCCTCTTCTGTTCCGCATAATCAATTAATATTTCATGCGGAGTCATAGGCAATAGCGTGACTCGTTTTCTATTATATTGGAACATATATATATATATATATATATATATATATATATATATATATATATATATATATATATATATATTAAGATAACCATCATGGAATGTTCGACGGTCGAATTTTCATGGTCGTCCTAATAATACATGGGTGGAGTCCATCTTGATAACATCACAAAGGCTCTTATCAACATAGACGCCTATGGAGAACGTCACCCAAGCCCCAAGCTTGTCGTGTGACGGTGTCACACGCCTTATCGGAAATCCATTGGATTCCATAAGGTGTTGGGTGGGGGTTGTAGGCAACTTAAAGTATTTTACCACTTTTTATGATGTTACAACATGAACCCCCATCAACTATTAAAGAGAGACTAGTGTTATTGACCAAACAACAAGAGTGGAAGAGATTCGCGCGTTGGTCAATATGATCGAATTCTTTAACGGTCAAAATACGAGGAGATACAAGGGCGAACTTACCGGGTTGTGCCAGGTCGCAAGCCATTTGTTCGTCGCATGGTTCTATTCCGTAGTATGGGTCGGCGTCTTGGTCATCCTCTATGATGATATCACCGTCTTCTTCATATTCCTCATCATCATATGAGGGGTTGGCAAACAACACACGCTTGGTATTCGGGCAATCACGTTGGACGTGACCGAACCCGCTACATTTGTAGCACACGGGCTCTGTTGGCCGTTCTGCCGATGGAGGTCCTTGGGAGGTGCGGGCAGGAGGTGCTTGTGCCAGGGCACCGGGGCTATATTATTGTGGTGCCCTCTCGGTAGCCGCTTGTCGGTTGGTTTGAACCATCTTTTGGATTCCTTTGGTTGCGCACTCTTGAGAACTAGATATGTCTCAAGCACGTGTGTTAATAGTATAAGCGTATTGATTATGAGAAGAGTTTTACCTTGAATATCTCGGCGTCTCTTGTTGTTGTTTGTGAAGCTTCATGGCCGCATGGCACAATGCTCTCAAGTCCTTGTATGGAACGATCTCGAGAGGGCGTCGGATTGACGAGTTAAGCCCACTCATGAACTTGGTGCGGAGGGCAGAGGGTGAGGCCGAGATGCCGGCCTTCATATGCATGTCCTCGAGCTTGGCCAAATAAGCCACCGGGTGAGATAGCCTTGTTGGAGCTCGGCAATTTGCAACCGCATATCGTTTTTGAAGTCGTTGGGCACATACTTCTTTGTCATGACGTAGATCAATTGATCAAACGTCGCAACTGGTTCCCATCCTCAGCTCTCACGGATGTGTTCATACCGGTTCCACCAAGATTTTGCATCGCCTTCAAAATACAAGGTTGCCGCTTCGATCTCATAGTGGCAATGCTTCAAAGCCCTCCTCATGTTTTGTGCCCAATCAAGAAACGCACATGGATCATATTCACCCTCTACAAAAAAAAATAAATTTGCGACGGCACAGTGCCAATGCTAAAGTGTCTTCTCCGTTGTAAAAGATCTTTGCGACGGAGTTGCGTCGCCAGTACAACCGACGTTAGAATATATGTCGCAAAAGGTTCAGCAACTCCTTAGCTAATATTTTGCGACGGATTTTGCGACGGGATACGCCGTCGCAAATGTTGTTAACAACGTTAAAAAAAAATATATACCGCGGACAATGGCCGGGTTATAAAGTGTGTTTATTCTTTAAAAAATAATAGTATACAATACGGACGCTAAACGTCTGGGTTCTAAAGTCTGCATATTTAGGAAAAAAATAATACAAATGCTTCTCAAACTCTTTCCCTAAATGACTTCAAATGACCTACTTCTTATTTGCCATGTTCAATACTGGCAGTCTAAATAGAAAAGGAATTGGCTGGGAGGAATTTGCTTGCAAATGATCCACAAACACACTAGCGTTCAAGTCATGGGTCATAGTTCCTACCCATTTGATCGTGCCTTAGAAAACCACCATTTGCTGCTTGTAATGGGATTCATCCCAACAGTTTCTTTGTAAGCAATCATTGTTAACTTACTTATCTCTTAGCCCATATGGTATTCCTCTGAATAAAGTACGTTGAGGTATGACTAGATACAAAGAGGAAAAATAAAGTACGTGAGGGAAGCACATATGAGAAAAAGCTTGTAATATATTAGCAGTGACAACTTGTTATATTTCACGGGCCTCAAATGATGCAGGTGAAACCTGAACTTACCAAAACAAGAAGCTGAAAAGCCATTACTTTAGTTGTGATCCTCCTAGAATATATTCTCCACGTGCCAACACAAGAAGTAAGAACTTTACCGTATGATATTTAACCTAAGATTATGAAGGCATGCAATCTGTGTATTCCAAAAGCTCATAAGACCAATAAAAGGTGAGAAATTTTATTAATCAACCTTAAAATGATTCACTAACTCAATCTCTAAGTTATTAATGTTAAAAATCATTAGTACAAGTTTCTTTTATGGTCATTGCGTTTTGTGCGGAAAAGAAAATTTGAACTCAAGTAGAGCATTGCATAATAGTATGATTCAGAGCAAATTATACCTGAGAATTTTGAACAAGCACATCGACTGAAGCAAGATATGGGCGCTACGGTCGAAGTTTTATTAATGAAGTAGACACGATCCTATAGTTTTTTCTGTGACAAAGTTCCTCAACTCTGCCTCAAACTTCGTTTGTGCATTGATGTCACTTCCAAGAACTAATGCATGCATTGGCGGCACCCGCAACTTCTTTTCTTTAATAATCTGCATACTTTCATAAAATGCCCGAAGGAACAAGTCCTGACCTTTTCCATGCAACACACCTACAAGCAAGAAAAGTTTGAAATCAAACACAAAATAAGTAACTAGTAAATCTACTGTTACTTTGGAACAAGCATTTTTGATAAACTATTCTAAACATGGAATATAGTGAATATTGAAAAAAAAAAGTAAGTGACAAACGTACTATTTATGATAGCAAAGAGCATATCATCACTCCGAAATACAAGGGATTCATGGACATGCTCACACAGGATTCTCTTTGCCACGCGATTTTCAACAACTTTCATTAGCTCCTCATTTCCAAGATGCACAGTATATGTTTCTAGCATATTTATACCGCACATGAAAATAAATAGATTAGGAAGTTCCAGCTAAAAAAATGAAAGGATCTCAAAAGAAAGAAAAATGAGGTATACACAAGTGTCCAATCTCTCTAGATTACATGTGAAAAGAAACCAACTATATTTGACTTCACACCATATGATTTCAGAAAGAATAGTTATCTAAAGATTAAAATCAATTGACACAATATCAAGAGATTACAATAAATTACCATGACACATTATCAAGAATAGTTAGTAAGCTCATAAAAAAGCAATCAATTGTGTTGTCTTACTATTGTTCTTCTAGATGTGTTGTGTTATGCTCTGTTAGATGAATTAATTGTATAGCCTTGAAATATGAGCTTACTAACTTGCAATAAAACATCTGAAAAAGAATTAGTGAGGAGAATCAGGAAATAAAAAGGACATAAATAGTAAAAAGTAATAAAGAAAAGATTAATATGTGAGATTGAGAGAGAAAGGGGAATCGAGATTGAGCGGAATGCAAGAGCAAAAAAGATGTATCCGATTTGAGCAGGTTGTTGTCTGGAAGATCGTAATATGTGAGCAAAGGGAGGGCATTGGTGTTCAGATTGGTTCCATTGAAGGAATAAAGATACTTGAAAGATCTAGCTTCATCTCTTGACAATCTGACTCAACAACCTAATCAAACACATGAAAATAATAAGCCAATATAAATTGTTGGCAAAACCCTTCTATCTCTGTAAGAAATTCATATATAGTCTCAGTTCCATGCTTCTACTAGTATTTGCTCACCTATAAATCAGTTGCATCATGTTAAGGCCTTTTTCTCAAGATTTGATGAAAGAATACAATATAAACATATAGAAAGTCGCCTATCATGCACCAATCATAGCATCCGGACAACCAGTGTAGTTTTTCCACTATCAAATTCATATTATTATAGAAACATTAAGAGCTTAAACAAAAAAAATGAAGAAGAAGCCAACAAAACAAGCCATTAGTGTACGTGTTTCATTGTTTTTCCAGTTTCAATTGAATTGAAAAGTATAGTGATCAAGCCTCAATTAAATACAATTGCAAAAGTCTTAAAAAACATTGGCACAATGTAACCACTATCAAACTTCAACTTAGTTTTTTTCCACCCAACCCGCATACAAGGGTAGAGGAATTAATTGTACAAGGAAAAAAAAGCAACTTAATTATTAAATCCTATAAATACTAACCAATGAAGAAAAAACAAGCAAGTTTATTTGCTCAAATTACTGAAATCTAATTACAAATCCTATAACAAGTAAACGTACAAAGTAAAAGCAATAGAAAAGAAGAGTAAACCTGCAAAATTCAAAGAGGAAAGCGTAGTATGAAACTCCAGAATTCAATGACATTGTAGCACAGTCTCACATCAACTTCGCACTGTACCTGGAACCCAAAAAATTAAATCGCCCCCCAAACTGAATAACCAAACCCTAGTCTCTACAAATCTCAACAAAAAGCATAAAATTAAGAGAAACTCTGAACTAGAAAGGTACAAACCCTAGCCTCGGACTTCCAAACCTAGAAGAAGAGAGAGAGAGACGAACCTTGTGTGCCCCTAATAAGAGATGAATAAAGAGCGGAGCAATTATTGATAGTTGAGGCAAAAAGGCAAAGCAGGGGTCAACCTTCGTAGAGCGACAAATAGAAAAAAGAGAGACGATTGAAGGATGATCGAGTGTTGAAACCGCAGAAGCATAGAAACAAAAGAAGAAGGAGAGAATAAAGAATGAATTAGGGTAGGTTTCTCGTTCTTTTATTTTTTATTTAAAAAAATAAATAAAAATAATTAATTGCATCGCGTCGGTATTGATTGAACTTTGTCGCCAAAAATTGAACACTAGCGTATGCCTTGATTTCCCATCGCAAAAACATAGCAATAGCGTCGGAAATTGTTCGCCAACGCAAACTAGCGTCGCAAATTTATTTATTTTTTGTGGCGGCCATATCATTATGATAAGATCGTGGATGTGCATGCCTTGGTGGGTTAGGATAAAGCAACCACTCTTCTCCTCGGTCCTGGTTCTCATATGGGTCTCGAACGGGTGGGTTCCATGGACGGACATGAGCCACCCGTTCCAAGTCGGGCTCATCGTCGGAGAACTCATCAAAATCATCCCTTCGTCATACTCATCATAGTCGCGGTATGTTGGTCGCCGGCTAGGCCGTTGGCGGTGTTGTCCATACTGATCATTACCGGAACGTCGATGACGATTATCTTGTTGATTGGTTTGCCGGGATTCTTCCTGGACGGGACGGATAACATGTTGTGCACTAGGTAGAGGTGGGGGCGATCCGTACCGTCTGCGGTTGTGCTCGTAACGCTTGTTCCGATCCGCCGTATCTACATAAAATAGATCATCCGGAGTCGGGTCATGGTTGTTCTCGTCCTCATTAAGGTGCTCCCTGCCGTCATGTTGATTTTGACTTTCGATGATTGAGGCAAGCCTTTGACCTTGAGATGGGTCGGTTCCCAAAATACCTTTGCCTTTCCGACGGGCATCGGACGTGGAAGTCTCGACCATGATGTCATTTGGATTTGAGGCGGGACGTTGAGCGGTCGTAGGGGCCAAAAGTTGTGCCTCCATCTCCTCCAATTGTTGCTTAAGATAAACATTCAATTCTTCGGATAAGGATGCATTTTCTCGGTGACGAGCATCTTCTTGATCACGAGCATCCTGAGATTTTTCCATTTCGACGTTAGTCATGATTCCAAATGGATACACACAATTGCAAGAAATCAAATGAGCAAGGTGACGAGTTAAGTCAACGTTACCCAAGTTCAAGTGCGTTAAGGTTCTTATTTTGGGAAGGCCGTTTTGCGGTTAAGCAAGATAGGCAAATCCAACAAAATTTGAACCAATTCACACAAATAACTAGTGATAAATTTGCAACGTATATAAGAAAATGGAGAGATAAGAAATGGACGGATTGTTTAAACGCAAGTTTTATTTGCTTTTGGTCTTTGACCTTATGTAAAAATCCGATTTTTCGGATGGACCGGTTTTCCGAACGTCTATTCACTTTGTTTGTTTTTTTTTGAACTTTGTAACTTTTTGATGCAAGAGTTGAAACACTTTGGAAACAAATCCGCTTTGTTGAAGATTTTTGCTTTTTTTTTTTTGAATATCAAGATGCGAGATATCCGAATTTGTTAACAAATAAATCCCAAGAAATTTGGTAAAATCAATTAACCAATTTGTCGGATTGGGTCGGTTTAAGAACAAAATGTGTTCGATAGATGGTTTGGTGGCAAACCAAATATCTCCTAAATTTGCTTGGCAAAAGATTGTGAAAAAAAAATTTCAAAAAATTTAGATAAACAACGAAGAACAAGATGAAGATTCTTGAAGAAGGGATGAATAACAAAGGCAAAAGGGATAATAAAGATAAAGCACAAAAACAAGAGTAAAGAGAACTTAGGTTCGATCCCTTTGCTCTGATGTCAATTTGATGCGTCCTTGGAATCGTTGAAGAACGAACGCCGGATCTAGACCAAGCTATAGCTTCAACTACTCCTTGTTGATCTACAAAAGGGATTTAGATAGGAATTTGGTAGGCGGAAGCTATTTGAGATGGAAGCGGAAGCGAGGTTTTGATTCGATCTAGAGATCGAGCAAACGTTGTAGTGGATTGAAGGGTTGATTCTTTAAAAGAATCCTCGAGTGTGAGTTCTTGGATCTAAGACATGATCCAAGGAAGAACTTTGAAGGGATTGAAGAGAAAGTGATGCCCAAATCAAGAGAGAGGATTTTCCTTCAAATAACTTGATTAATATTGAACATGCTTTACAAGTGAGGCCAAACATCCCTTATATAGTGGATGAAGGTCACACCAAAAGTCAAAAAGTAATTGACGGAAATAAAGGCGGAAAATAAAGTCGGGACTAACTCCCGAAATGAAAGGACAAAGACCATCAATGGTCGAAATTTGACTCCCGGAATTAAGTTTTGGAGTTAATGTTCCGAAAATTGAAAGTCTATTATTTAAATTGCAAAATTATAATAAAATATAATAATATATGCTAGCTTAATGTCGTGGCGCTGGAAATACGAGACGTGCCGCTAGCGGGCCAAGTGTGGACGGAGCCGGTAACCTATGCCACGGTGAAGTGGAGACATGGCATGCCACTAACGGGTCTGAGTGATCCGATGGTGTGTCTAATGATTGAGCCGGCAATTTGGGTGATGGCTTTGGCTCGGGAGCGAGTGAGCGGTCCATCGGAGCGAACCCTCAAAGCATCGTCCTCCTCATCTACGGTCATGGTGGTCAAGGGCGCATAACTGGTGATCTTGTTTGGCTCCACCTAAGGAAGGAGCGTTTTCCAATTCGCCGCATGAGCAAGCTCTCAGACCGTGGTGATGGTCCATTCCGCATCTTAGCCCGCTATGGCCCGAATGCATACAAGTTAGAGCTTCCGGATTCCTACGGAGTACACCCGACGTTCAACGTCAAGGACCTTGCCCCTTATGTTGAGCCCCTCTTTGACGATGGTGAAATGGGGGCATTTAACAACTAAGACAGGGGGGACTGATGCACCCTTGATTATGCCCTTGACTACGTTGACCATAGATGATGAGGACGAGGCTCTGAGGGTTCGCTTGGATGGACCGCTCACCCGCTCCCGAGCCAAAGCCATCGCCCAAGCTACCGGCTCTCTCATTGCCCGCACCATTACATCACTTGGACCCGTTAGTGGCATGTTGTTTCTCCACACCACCATGACATAGACTACCGGTTCCGTCCACGCCTCTTGGGCCAGCTAGCGGCATGTCTCGTCTTTCCGACACCATGGTATGAAGCTAGCTTATTTTGGATTATATTTTACATGTTTTCATTTATTGTAATAAAAGGAATATTCATTATAGAATATTCCATTTTAATCTTATCCTTTAGGTTTTCCCTTTTTGGGCTTTTCGTTATGGACTTGTTTGGCCCGTTGGCCCATAGGTTAGCAACACCCTCTGTATAAGGATGTGTTGCCTCACTTGTTTTTCATGTTCATATTTACTAAGTATTGAGAAGAATTTCCTCCTACTTAGCTGGGGCATCAACTCTCCCTTCTATCCTCTCAAATTTCTTCCTTGAATCTAATCTTTGATCCAAGAAACCCACATTCGAGGATTCTTCTTAAGAATCAACCCTAAATCCACATAAAAAGGCTTATTCGATCTCTCTAGCTAGATCGAATCAACCTTCGTTTCCCCATCCATCTTCATCGCTTCCGCCCCATTTTGATCCAAAGTTACAACGATGCACAACAACCAAGGAGTAGTTGGAGCTTTTGCTTGATGTAGATCTGAAGTTATTCTTGAGCACCTCCAAGGACGCATCAGTTGGGGAGGTAGCTTACCGATTAGCGCTACCACCTGCACTCGAGGGTATCCATCCAGTATTTCATGTGTCTCAACTGAGGGAGTATTCATCCAATATTTCATTTGTCTCAGCTGAGGGTATTCATCCAACATTTCATGTGTCTCAGTTGAGGGAGTATCCAACCACACTAGAGAGTTGATGAGGTAGCTTACCTAATACACTTCCGCTTATACATCAACAAACTACTACTGACTATTTCTAATTCTATAATTCAACCTGAGTATGTGCCCTTTTAAGTTTTATAGTTTTATCTTCCAACAATTATGCAAAGATGAAGGTATATATCAACACTTACAATGAATAAATCATCGAGATACGCCAGTTGGCAATGCCCAACAAGGAAAACGCTCGACCATTGCTCAATCATAAATGTGTAAGATGTTGCATTGTTGTGTAGACTCGATCCGATACGGTGTTCTCCATTACACAACGCATATAGAGAAAAGGTTTTCCACCACCTCTATTTGATCAATAACCCAAAGAAGAGAAGATTTCCTCAAATATGTGCCGAAAGGTGATGAGTTATTATCTCGATTGATCCTCAAGAGCGTCGTGTGTGGTTGAAAGGTCCTAGATTTTGACGGGTGCAGGTTGGAATGAGATTGGAGGTTTGAAGATGGAGCTTGGATTTGTAGGAGGATGTGAGCAAGCAAAGATATTGAAAGAAGAATAACAATGTACGAGATAAGATCGGCGATACGTGCAAAGATATGGACTAACAATTCCTTTTTCTCAAAATCATCTTGTAGTAGAGAAGAAAGGTTCACTTTGGGTTGAACCGCTTGGTTCACCTTTGGACTGGTTTAGCTTCTTATCTATTTAGTCCAATAAGACTTGTAATTAATAAACTTCAAAAGGGCCCGAGGTTTGTGGACCTTTTAGTGTTATGCCATGAAGGAACAGAAGGGCCCAAGGTTGGACGAGATTCCAGTGTTGTTCGAGTTTACCAACGTGTTCAAGGATGATTTCCCGGGTCTACCATCACAGAAAAGTGTTGATTTCAGTATTAAGTTGAAGCTAGGTACGAGACCGTTCTCGAAGGCTCCGTACCACATCACACCCATTGAGACGATGGAGCTCAAGAAGTAGTTAGAGGAGCTGGCCGAGAAGGGGTTCATCCGTTTGAGTGTTTCCCTATTGGGTGCCCAGTGTTGTTTGTGAGGAAGAAGGTTGGGTCGATAAGACTGTGTATTGACTACCGGAAGCTGAATCGGTTGACCATCAAGAAGAAGTACCCCTTGTCCCGTATAGATGATTTGATTGATTAGTTACAGGGAGTTGCATTGTTCTCTAGAATCGACTTGAGGTCGAGAGCAGGACATACCTAAGACGGCCTTTCAGACTCGGTAAGGCCACTACGAGTTTGTGGTGATGTCATTCGGGCTCACGAATGTGCCAACGATATTTATGGAGTTGATAAATGGGATATTGATCGACTTTTTGGATAAGTTTGTAGTGGTATTTATTGATGACATTCTGGTGTATTCTCATAGTCGAGATGAGCACACATGACATCTGAGGACCGTGTTGCGAGTTCTCCAAGATGACGAGTTGTATGCCAAGTTATTCAAGTGTGAGTTTTGGATGTTAGAGGTAGCCTTTCTGGGTTATGTGGTCACCGCCGATGAAATCAAGGTAGACCTGGTGAAGATTGAGTCAGTATCTTCGTGGCAATCTCCGAATAATGTCAAGGAGGTGCGCTACTTTCTAGGGTTAACAGGTTATTACCGTCGGTTTGTGGAAGGGTTTTTAGTGATTGCCAGATCACTTACTTACCTTTTGAGGAAGACCACCCAATTTGTGTGGTTTGAGCCATGTCAGTAGAATTTTGAGGAACTGAAGAAGAGACTGACTTCCTCTCCGATACCAGCCCAACTAGGGTATTGAGGACTTTGTAGTGTACAATGATGCGTCCAAGCTAGGTTTGAAATGTGTCTTGATGTAGAAGGGAAATGTCATTGTATATGTGTCTCACCAATTGAAGATGTATGAGGAGAACTACTCAACTCATGATCTAGAGTTAGCTGCAATGGTGGATGCCCTAAAGATCTGGCGCCACTATCTTTATGGAACGACATGTTAGATCTTTACAAACCACAAGAGCCTGAAGTATATATTTACTCAGTAGGAGTTGAATAACCGTCATAGGAGATGGTTGGAGTTGATCAAGAATTTTGATCTTGTATCACCAAGGTAAGGGGAACGTAGTCACCAATGCGCCTAGCTGAAAGACGCTTTAGGAGCAGATGATAGCACGCTTAAGAGGAAGCGTATGCATGCACGACCATGCATATTTTGAAGCAAGATAAAGAGGAGATGATTATCTCGAGAGGAAGGACAAGCTTATGAGGAGATTGTTATACGAAGAGGAGCTAGATGTCCGTACCTAACTAAGGAAGGAGAAGGCCGAGATCATACGCTAGCTGGCCGAGATCTCAACGAGTCTGTCCGAGATCACGTCCAAAGCATGGAAAACATGGATCGAGATTCATCCAACCCATATCCACGTGATGATGGACGAGATTGGAGAGATGTGTTGAATAAAGAAGCTTGTGAAGAAAGAAGGTTTTGAGCTAATTTAAGTGGCTAAATTAGGCTCAACTAGCTATTTTATTTTCAGCCCATATTTGGACTTATTTTAATGGGCTTGCTTTTATTTTGCTTTCATTATTTTTGGCTGATTATATTTGTTAGTTAATCCTAGATATGATCATATCTTTTGAAGATTTGATCTTATCTTATCTTATATTTTAGTTAGTTTGGGCTCAATATTGGATTTGACCCGTAGGATAGATTCTATCTTTTTGTAACCCTAGTTGGACGTCCCATAGCCTATATAAGGCAAGGGATGCACGTTTGTATTGGCAGCCAATTCAATAAACACAATTTCGAATACTTTTCAGTATTTACTTCTCTCGTGGAATCGAAAACGAATAGGTGGAATCCTATTCAAACCTGAACGGGTGGAATCACGTTCAAAACCTAGTTTGGATCGTTTTAGAGTTATTCCTTCTTTGTGGATTTCCAAGATTGATATCTCTTTGTTGTTCAGGAGACTTCTCGTTCTTTTGGAACTATCGTCTTTTCCTTTGTGTGGGATTATAGTGGAAGAGCTTCTTTAATCATTCCGTGTTGTGTGCTAGAGCCTTAGTTTTACTAGTGTGCTCACAGTTGCTTCAAGGGTTCAACCAGATCTATCCAGCTACCGATCCATTCCCTTCATCGGATCATTCCTCCATATATCAACTTTCTCCCCCCACCCCCCTCCCCACAACTTTCCTTTTCAGTTCTGGTGTTGAAAGATCGGGCAACCTCACGGCTATACCCGTATCAGAGATCTAGCTCAGCTTGAGGTTGAGATTTGGTTCCCTAGTATGAGTAGTCATTTAGGTGCCTTAGATTTGCTACCGGACTTGTTCGGCAAGATCCGACATAAGCAAGAAAGTTTCCCGACCTTATCCAGGATCTGGGATAGGATGTCCCGAGGTGATGTGCCGCAGTTTATGAAAGGTGCCTATGGAGTGATAAGACACCAGGGGCGTATATGTGTGCCATCAAACAGTGAGTTGAGGCGAAGGATATTGAGCAAGGCTCATGCTACACCATACTTGGTACATCCAAACGCTAGCTAGATGTACCAAGATATGAGACGTTCCTTTTGGTGGGGTGGTCTGAAGCCCGATGTGGCTAGGTACGTAGCCTAGTGTGCGACCTGTCAAAAGGTCAAGATTTAGCACCATAGACCCGGAGGAGAGCTCCACCCACAACTAGTATCACAGTGAAAATGGGAGGACATATCCATGGACCTCGTTACAAGACTAAGATCGAGCTGGAGCTTCGATGATATCTAGGTTGTAGTGAATCGGCTTACGAAGACCGCACGTTTCGATCCTATCAAGGAAACGTGGCTAGTGAGCCCTCTAGGCAAGGAGTTCAGAAGGTAGATTGTGAGATTTCACGGAGTACCGAGGACCATCGCCTTAGATAGAGATGGGCGCTTACCTCGATGTTTTGGGAGCAAGTTTCAACGGTCAATCGTAAAGGACCAACAAGAGTAACTTAATTTTTACACTCTTAAATTATATAACACATAAACATTTTGGTATATAATAGACTATACTTTTTAAATACAAAATATCATTAATTTAAAAAATTATAAAACTAATTTCAGTCTCTCTCCCATAAAATTTAATAAAACATAAAAAAAAAAAAAAAAAAAAAAGTTAGCTTAATGAAAATTTATAAAAATGATATCATATAACCCGGACTTTCTAATAACCGGGGTATATTATTCAGATAGGAGGATATACCCCGGATAGTTCGGTTTGTAAAAGTTCGGTTTGTAATTCAAAAGAACCGAACCGTAAAATAGGTTCGGTTCCAACGGTTTCGTCAAGAACTAGAACCGATTAATAACCCTAACATAAATAATAGGGTAGAAAACACGTATCTTTCGATGCTATTAAAACACCTCATGCTTAGCTCTTACTCGTCATCGAGTGAGCATTATGAACATCTAAAGTTACATACTGTAACAAGAACATGCCTTAGCTAAGAAAAACAATCAACCTTTCAAACCAAACCATCATAGTATCAAATATCGCTTTAAAGAAACGAGAAAGAAAGAATGAATTCAAGCTTTCTCAAGCCTCTCAAACGGTAAATTTGTTTAAGCTCGTTGCTCAAACTCAACAAAAAGACAAAGGTCATACTATAAGCTCGTCAAGGCATTTTTAATCTCCACCGCCTATCAAAGAAAAACTCAAATAGATTATGTAAATCATGATGTCTTTTATATGATATAACGAAAACGATGAGACAAGGAGTAGTGATGTTGGTCGGTCAAACGAGTTGGTCGAAAGGTGCTAAATGATATCCGGATATCGGTTCCTGTTTTCAAAACAATGAGAACGCTTCAAACATTTACTTTTTATCCATGGACAGATTAGTGGAAGCTTCCTCCTCCACATCTTTAATTTCACCTTAATACTTTCAGTAGAGGCCGGCGAAGAAACAACCTCTTCCACCACTATTTGCGCTTTGATTACTCGATTACTCTAATCAACTAGCTATTTTACGTGAGTAATTGATATAGATCTATTGCACACAATATATTTGTAAGTATTGTTTAATTCCTTCTCCATGTATGTATAGGGATGGCAATCTTATTCGCATTCGATGGATGTCCGAAAACCCGTCTTGATAAAATGGGTGAAAACCCGTTAACCTGCGGGTGAAACTCGGATGACGGGTGCAACGGGTGATGGAACGGGTCGGATACGGGTGAGCATCTCAAGACCCATCACCCGCCATCACTCTCATTACCCATTATATATATATATATATATATATATATATATATATATATATATATATATATATATATATATATATATATTAATTATACATAAGATTTTATAGCTAAAATATTTTTAATATAAATAATATTAATAAATAATAATATATGTTTACATTAAAATTTCATGAACTCTATAATTTATAATTTTTTTTATTTTATTTTATTTGTCTTTTTAACCTTGTCGACATAATTTATATGTTCCGTGAATTTCAAGGGCAAAGTTATTTATGTAACATACAAAAATAATTTTATTAAGGAAGTCAAGTAAAATAGAGTCCGTCAACTTTGATATTATGATGAGAGTTGAAGACATTTATCTGTAAAACTACTTGTTTTGATTTTGATTTTTTGATTTTTGGTTCATTCTATGTTTTGGAGGTGTGTAAGATATTTCGGATTTATATTTTTGTTTCAATCATGTCAGTTGTTAATGCTTAAACCCGATTAAATCGCATATTTAATTTTAGCTTGCACAATTTTACTTTGTTTAAAATTTTGATTGAAATATAACTTTAAAAAGCGGATTAAATTTCACCCGGAAAAAACCCGATCCACCCGTTTACCCGACGGGTACGAATAGGGTGATAAAAACTACAAGTCGGGTAATGGGTCAAGTGAGTATTTTAGGTGACGGATCGAATGACGAAAATAGTACATCCACCCATCACCCCCATTGCCATCCCTATCCATGTACTACGAATGAGTTTATTTCGGCGAAGACTTTGTCGTAACTAGTTTCATAATCCCGTCCTACCAACAACAAAGCGGGAATTATTCCCGATTATAAGTAATGACACAATTATATATTTATATATGAGTAGAAAAATGAGCTTGATCTCTTAGAAGACATATGTCTTATACATAAGGTTACATAAATTTCGCACCAAACAAATTCCTTTTCTCGATCTTTGACGAACACGTAATGATAACATAGTTTAACTAAGGTTAAAATCAAAGGATACAAATTTCAAACAAAAATAAACGTAGTAGCAAATAGAGACATGCATAAAGGGATGAAGTGAGCTAGGAAATAATAAGTGAATCAATACGAATTGATCCTCCTGCAGTTCTTCCTAATCTGGCCTTGGGAGCCGGTCAAGGGAGAGATCGCCTGCATCTTAGTCATGGACCTTGCGAAATGCTCGAAAAAGGCTGACGTGTCGTATGCGTACAAGTGGACGAGCTCGGCAGCTTGCTGACTCTTGGTGAGGAGCACTTGGTCAGAGTTGAGGAGCCCCTTGGAGGCTTCGATGTTCCTGTAGTAGTTGCTGTCGAACCGGGCTGGGGTCACGTAGTCCAAAACGAAGAGATTATTGTCTCCCCCGGAGCGCGGACACCTCCCTCGCAGCTCGGCGGCGTACTCCTGGTTAAGGGTTGGGTCCGGTCGTCCGTTGCCGTTCTGGTTGTACAATCTTTGTCTAAAGCTTGTGCACCTTGAGAATCCTATGGTGTGGGCCCCTGTAAATACATTTCATCCCATGTTAACCCGCTGCTACGTATGTTTTTTTTTTAAAGAGATTTTGTTGAAGAGTTTAGGATATATAAATCGTACCAGAAAGAGCGACAAGGTCGACAAGGTCAAGTCCTTGTCTTTGGAACTTGTTAAGAATGGTTTGGAAAGTGTTGTTAGGGGCAGGAATGTCGTTGTTGGATTTACTCAAGCTTGCTGTTAAGGAATCTCTTCTTCCCAATGCCACTTCCCAGTAGGGTCCACCAGCCTACAAACATACATTATTATACGTATAATTATAACGAATTTCGTACGTAAAAGGTTGATTTCTTATATATATGTACGTACCAAAATAGTTGAGTCCCTGGCAGCTAGAGCCAAGATATCAGCACAAGATACAGTGCCGGGGCATTCTTTCTCGACTGCATACTTAATCTCATCGAGCACGTCGAACCCTCTAGCCGAGTTCCGGTTTGGGTTGGATCCCTTCTCGCTCACTATACTTCCATGGCTATCTAGTAGCAGCGAAGCGTCACACCCCTACATTTCAATTGGAACTATATATTAGCATTTGAATATATATATATATATAATACTAATTTTAGGTATAAGTGATCGATGATCAACCTGAACGAAGCAATCGTGGAAGGAGAGGCGGAGCAAGGAGGCGGCCATCCTGGCCTCCCTCGCAACTGCGTTTGCGACGACAGACTTGACAATCTGCTGCACCTGCGGGCAAGAACGCTCGTAGAACTGCGGGTAAAAGCCGCCTCTGCTGCCACCACCATAGCTGTAGGGGAAGCAGGAGATAGGAGAAAAGAAGGCAAAGAGAAAGGCAAGAGCAAGAAGAGAGGTCATGGTCAACTTTGCCATCTTAATTAATGATTTGTATTGAATTGGTTTGTATTTAAAGTGTTTGAGTTTGCTGTGATATTTATAGAGGTGGTTGAGGTTGTGGAAATTCATAAGACACTTTGAAGGTGGAGTTGGTCGCTGCTTCTAATTTGCTCTTAGGGTTCATCCTTCGATCTCAAGCTGTTACATGTTGACCACCTCTTACTTCACTACATACATAGATTTGTACTGGAATTCCCTTTTTAGAATTACAACGTTTGCATATACGTCATAAGTCTCTACTGCAACCTAATTATCTACATAATTTTGTACTGCAATTGGCTTGGGTATTTGCTATTTAGCTAGTTTAAGCCTAGGAATGTAACAAAATTATACTAATTGTTAGATATTTAAAATTTTACGCTCTTTATAACATAAAACTATAATCTTTTACATTATTGATAAATGAAAAAAAAAATTTAATTTCAAATTTTGAAAGCTATTTAGTGAAAGAAATAAATAGGATCATCTTGATAAATAGTCTCTGAGTTGAAATATTTTTAGTATTTGTCTCCTTCAATAATTTTTTTAACAAAATGTCCTTTTACAAGATTTGATATCAAAATTGATTTTAAAATATACAAGAATTTACAATGATTACAATCAATTTTAGATAAAAGAATGTCACACTAAAAAGGATAATTAGTTAAAAACATATATTAGAGGGGACAAACACTACAAAAGATTAAGATTGGGTGATAGCACCTCTAATTTTCTAAAAAAAATATAAGGCGGTATAAGCTTATTGTTGTAACGAATTTTAAAAATAAATAATTAAAAAAATACCAGATATATCATGGTCCACTATAAAATGAATATTTTTATACTAAAGAGAGATTTTATTGAGGGTATTTGGATTACAAATAACAATTATATTATTAAAGTTTCAAGAAGGAATGCAAGATAAATAAGAATATACATTTTGACGACCAAAACGTACATTAGTGTAACTTATCTTTGAATATAATATATGGAAATTAAAGTCTTAAAAGAAAAGTATATCATAACTTTTAAAAGCAAATAAATGTTGTGTTTGAGATAAGATAGGACTTGTGTATACAGAAATAACGCATCTTTAGATACACACTTCAGATATAACAAGTTCTAGAATACTAACTAGTCTAACTTAATCCATTTGACTTATCATTACTATAAAGAAATGATTATATTTATTTATTTTATTTTATGAAAAGAAAGAAATGATTAGTTTATTACGTAGTAAGTGATTTGTTTTAGGAGTAGTTTAGGCTTTAGGTGTTAGTGTGCTACGGTAATGATTAAATAATTACAAAAAATGGACTGGTTTTGGATTTGGTCAGCATAAAGAATCAATCTCATATATATCCTCGAGGTTACATGCTCAAAAAGAAGGGTAGAAGAAGTCGTCACCTGCTCTCTTGACAAACCAAAAACATGCATTTAAGTATACTGATATCATATTATATAAAACTTTGACAAATATCGTCTATATGTGGTGTATAACAATCATATGTAGCGATTGATATGGCAATCGCTTTAGTTAGGAGACTTGTTAGACCCACACTGTAAAAATAGAATTTTAGTACGTGCTTAAAAATCGAATTCAAATCATAAATTGAAATAAAATGAGTCGAATGATGTAATTCGATTTTTTACTCGTAAATCATTCAATGACTGACAACACTATATTTCGAAAGATAAGTTGTAACGTAACGACTCAAATCCATAAAAAGATATTCAGAATCGTGCATTCCGATATCTTTTCCTATCAAAAATAAAAGATCAATTTGAGTGTTTCAAACCCAATTATTGATTCTCCAAAAATTGTAGCAAGCTAGTCCTTCCTTCTATATAGACCCGTTCAAATATGGGCTTTGATCGGATACGGACCAGACTTTATAAAAAAAATCCTGTTTAGTGTACTGTTTTAAAATATGTATATATTAAAAAATCTTTTAAATATTTTTTTAAATAAAATATATTTAAGATATTATATAATTTATATTATTATAATAAAAATTTTTACTTTTTAATTATACTAACTATTATAATTATATCTTATAATATATTTTTTTTTTTGACCTGGACCGGGTATTTTGGTCGGCTTAACAGGCCTGTAGTAGTATTCGGATCCAGTCCGGTTGATTTTTTTAATTTGTTCGTAGTAACACGTTTTTTTTCTATAAAGTCTGGAGTTGATCAGGTCTACTTCTACCATAACTCCGATAATTAAATAAAATAAATCTAGTTTAAGGAAGTTGATTCGAAAGCATATTTCAACGAAGCCTGGAGATAAAATGATTTAATCATAAATGTATGGAACATTAAAAAGTCAAGTGAGATAGCCCTTCCCATTTTCATGTCTCCGTGATTAACATACCTAAACTTGTGTCCTTTGTGTTTTTTTTTCCAACAAAGACGAGACTTTCATTCCCATTCATACAACTTTTCTTAATGTTATCCAATTAACAATACTTTTAATAATTCAATTTTTCTCCTTCAAAAAGGAGGATCAGATCCATGATTTGTATGGAAATCAAGGTGTAGAAAACTATTTATGCATTTATTTATTTTCGTTAAATGATTAGAGATACTACAATCGGTGGTTTACGAACTCTATTCCCTAGTTCTAACACTCAAACGCATTCCTTTAAAAAAAACAAAAAATAACACTCTAACGCAGGTTAAATTGTAAGAGCCTTAGTTCTTGGACCGAGTTTGATCTTTAGTCGAGACTAGTTTTGACCGAGTTGTGGCTTAGCCGCACCCGCGGATGGGGGTGTCGCCCCTGCGGGTTTCCGCTCCCGCGGCCCTGGCTGCCACCCCTACGGTTTCTGGCGGCTGCAGCCGTCTTCTTTGACTCTTTGACCCGTGCTTTACTCTTTACCTTTCTTAATCTTTGCCTTGGCTGATCAAGGGTTTGTTCTTCACTTTCCTTCCAGCTTCCCACGTCCTTAGCTTCCCTTGCTTCCCTTTTACCTTGTTCTTGGTTAAGAAGAGTTGGTTTGAGTTTTGGTTGTGTTGTGGCTTTTGTGGTTGATGATTGTGAGTATGCTGAGCTTGGAAGCCAACCTTGGTGTGTTGATCTTCCCTGCAGCTTAGGACCACAAGAGTGGTAAGTGTTTGCTTCTTCTATCTTACTTTCTTTCTTTCCTTCCTTCCCTTGGATTCAATCTCTTAGCTTAGGTTTAGATGCATGTATAGGTGTGTATTGATGTTTGTATGTGTATGTATATGTATGTGTTTGAACCTGGATGAGAGAAGACGTGTGTGATCACGTGAAGAGCTGAGAAGATATCGCAGAATCGTTTCCTGCGTTGTCGCCGCCCCTGCGGCCGAGAGTCACCGCCCCGCGGCTACCGTGTCGCAACGCCTGTGTCGTGCCAGCGGCGTGCCTGCGTTTGCCTGCGTTCCTTGTCACCGCCCCCGCGGCTACGTTCCGCCGCGCCCGCGGTACCTGTCTTCCGCCCCTGCGTCCCTTGTGTCACGCAGGTGCGTTTTGTTCCGGTTCTACTTAGAGTTAGGTAGATCCTTTCCTTTCCTAGTATGAACGTTAGTAGCATGCTAGGTACGAGTATAAGGTTAGAGTGAGGTTGAGTACGGTATCGTTTATGCCGGTTACGGCTTTGAGGTTTACGAGTTGGAATATGATCCTTATGGATCCCTTGGGTCTAGGTGTGACCCCTGTTATGGATATGAGTGTGATATATGTGTTATACCTTGTTTAGGCTGTGTTGATCTCCAGAGCGGAGCAGTTTGAGTTTGAGTCTGAGACTCCCGAGGTTGAGGTAAGTCCGTGGGACTTACTTAGTTGACATTCCTTTATGGGATGTTGTGCATGAGCGGTGTGTGTTATATGTTTATAGCATGTGTTTTGATGGTCACCGACCTATGATGTATTGATTTCCCATTGTAGGGTTGTCACAACTTTTCCATTCATCTTGTTGGGAGTTGGGGGTTCTCTGTGGTCAGGCCAGACCTGGTAAACGGTTCGGGCACTCTCCATTCCCTTAGGGTACACGGGGAGGTGCTCCAGGCACCATTCCAGCTGGTTATAGTACCCAGAGGCGAGGGTTATATTCCTCGTGTCACTTATGTTTATATGGATATATATATATATGAGTTGATTGCTGGACTTTATAAAGATAATGAACCTGGTAAATGTGTGAAAGCATGATGATGTGTTAAGATTTCTGATGTGTGTTTGTGCTCTAGCATATTCCTATATTTGTGTATGGTTAGCTAACGGTTTTATACCGTGTTGTAGATCTTTTGCAGGTTAGGAGAACTGCAGAGTGATCCAGAGTGGGTGATCTGCTGAGGGCTCCGTACACTGGGGTTATACTCGTGGGTTACGGGGTATTTTGATCATGTATATACGTTATGTTTTGTTTGTACTCAGCAGCGTTGTATAAACCTTTTGATACTTTTATAACAGTTTGATGTTTTGTATTTAATCTATCGGTGTCTTGTTGTAAGATTCAGTGAACTTGTTGTCAGGCTAGGGTCAAGATCCATTGTGAGATCCTAACTCAGTAGCACTCCGAGTCCTACGGATTTGGGGTGTTACATAAATAACATTGATACTCCACACTTCCACGCTCGAGTCACCGCCAAAGGGTCTAAATCAAACGTAAGTTACACAACCACGCTCGAGTTGCTCCTTACGGCGCCACTCTAGGTTTCATTATTTGCTCTCTTCCGGTCCACTCTCCGGTCGACAGTCGTTCCATGTTTAACCGCCGGTAAGTTTAACCTATGATATCACAAGCTTAATTAATTTTCCGGTTAAACCTGAAATAAAACCCCGACCCACCCGATCAACCGCGGTTATGGTTTAGGGTGAAGGGGAGTTCGGTAGAGTAATGAATTGTGTGAATAGTTTTGTAGTATATATAGACCGGTTGATGAAAGTGATACAACATGCGCCACCAAAACCATTAACATCCCTATTTGAGAGACCTCGAATGGTAAATAAAAGAGCTGCACAAAGAGGGGGTTTTAATGACTCAGAAAAGTTTATTATTTCGACTGAGACATTACCAACTTACAATGTATCTAGAAATCAAATGACCCAGCGTAACAATAAAATTGTCAATTTTTTTGATTACATGTTTAATGCTACATGTTTAGGGGTGTTAATGGGTTGGATTTGGGCCGGGGAATACCGATTCATCCTCATCCCATTTATTATAATGTTCCCACTCTATTTCCATTCAGGTATTGAAAATTGTCCCCATCTCCGTTCCCGTAGGATATTCATCCCCATCGGGAAATCTATGTCCCCATTTAATTTTCTCAATTTAAAATTTCTATGGATTTTGCCCGTAAAACTTCTCGTCCCCAACCCTGTTTAACTTTTAGGAGTTTGATAACAAAAAATATTAACTCGTATAATAATTGTGAAATTAGGCCAAAAAACACAAGGAAAAAAAAGAAGAGAATTCCGTTTTTTTTTAAATACAATGTATATCGTGTATATATTAGGTTTCGTTCGTTCAAGTAGGATCGAGACTCGTTGTACAAACTAGTGTAAAGTAAAAATATTATATCTTACTAACATTTATATTACAATATAAGTTAAAGTGATATATTATTATATCATTTTTAACTTATGGTTTAAAATTTAGGTTGCACCACCAAAACATGTATTTGAGACTAATACACACGTAAAATAAAAACACAACATGTAGTCTCTCATGCATTTGATCGATCATCTTGATTTGACGATTATGACGTATTCATAAATTTCACAAAGGGTGTTATCCACATATGATCTAAAATCAAGTTAATATAGATTAGCGTTAGCATTAGCATGTACATAGTTTACGCATATAATGTACATTATAATTTAAATGTTATCCTCATATTTTTCAAAATATATTTTGTGTAAGTAAAAGCGAGTATGACACTCTTAATTAAGTCTTAATGCATCATCTTATCCAATTTGCCAAAGTATAAGTATATTGTGTATATATTAACTTTCGTTCGTTTAAGTAGGATCGATACTCGTAGTAAAAACGAGTGTAAACTAAAATAATTATATCTTATTAACATTTGAATTACGGTCTCAAGAAGAAAGTGTTATATTATTTATCATTTTAATTAATTTTACCGGTTAAGATTTAGGTTGCACATCAAAACACGTATTTGAGAGAGTAAAACACATAAAATAAACATGCAGTGTGTCGTGCATTTGATCATCGTGATTCAACATTTAGGTAGTATTCAAAAAATTTACGAGGGTGGTATGCTCATATGATCGAAAATCAAATTAATAGAGGTTAACATTAACATAATTTACGCATATAATTATAAAATAAATATTCAAACTTAAAAGTACATTTTGTATAACTAGGAACAAGTACGATACTAAAGTACAAAAGTGTATATAGTTTGAAATTTTAATAAGCATCGGCAATTTTTTAAATAAACTGTAAACTATAATAAAAGTCAAATATAAATACAAATTGTTAATTTATATATGTATACCCAACGGGTTACCCTTCGGGGATCTTCATCGGGTTTTCCGACGGGTATCCATCGAAAATCCAGTCGGGTTCCCGACGGATTCGGGTTCGAATCGGGAACGAGTGTTTGGAGTATAATAAATGTTACAGAATGGGTCTAAAACATATTGAAACCTAAATACATACATATTTAGGTTTCATATTTCTACTCGATACCGTTGCATTGGACAAGAACATAATCTTCTTATTTGAGACTAAAACTTGTGTACAAGCTCGATTTTGGAGTGTTGAAAAAGTCAGATCCATTATTAATATATAACATAATATATGTTAGGAGTCCAAATGTGCTTTACTCTTTTAGCATGCTTCTTTCATAATCTTTAGAAATGTGGACTATAATGAACTTTTTATATACTATATAATGTAAATGAATATTTTTGTATATTTATAAAGTGTTATAGTGGAAAACAGATTTCAAACAGATTTTCTTGTAGAACAAGATATGTAGATGAGTAGTTATTGCATAAATAATAGGGGAAGAGTTCAAATTTCAAACTGCTTGACCAAGTCTCTATGGCTTTGTAAACCGCAATCGATCTACCGTTCAACACCGATATGTTTTTGTCTCCATTTTGAGGGATAAATGTAGACATATAATTATGTATGTATATACTACAAATTAAATACGTATTTTATATTGTGGTTTTAAAGATTTTTGTTTAAAAGATTTTTGTTTAAAATATTTTTCTAAGTTTTAAATTATTGATATGCTAAACTTCTATCGAAAGTACAAAGTCTAATTAAACATCTGATATAATACCCTGATTTTAAATCGGTTTACTGTTTGGGTGCGATTATACTAGTACTAATGCATCGGATTTCATTAGAACTCGAAGTTAAACGTGTTTGAGCGAGAGTAGGTGACATTCTAGAAAGACCACGATTGCACCCGGTCAAGATCTTCTGTATCTCTCCCCTTGTGTATCCTTGTATCCCTACCACGTGATTGGTTGAATTTATATTGTTTATTATTTTTCTCGTAAAGCAGTAAAATTTTAATTCCTATTTATTTAGCCTCAGCCAATTACATGTTAGGAATACATGTATCACTATTTCAGGAGCCAATTACATGTTAAGAATACATGTATCACTATTACAGGAGGTTACAAGAGATCCTAGTTGAGGTAACAAGAGATCTCAACTGGATTGCACTCTTCTCACATTTTCTTTCCTGTTACAAAAATAAAATTAAACATTTGATATATGTATATAAGGTCTCACTTGTAGACATTTCTGGCAGTGAAGTTATAAGAGTATGTAAGAGTCTCTTTAATTATTTAAAAATTAAATAACGAATGCTATTTTGATTACGTAAATATTGTGAGTTATGTAATATTTAGGAGTAGTTTATGATTTTCTAGAAAAAATTTTCAATATTGGTAAATGGTAAATTCATAGATGTGTGAAAAAATAAAGTTTAACCGGGACTAAAATAACTCTGATTAAACCTACAAAGCGTAAGAGTACATCAAAGTAAAGTACAAAGGGCTAAAACACAGTGCCCAAGTACTTCAGGTAAGCATACAAACCTTTTGAACGTACCATCTACCATCAACTGACTATAAATAAAACAAACAAAAACCTTATGGCACTGTCTATGAGGCCCTTCCACATTCGGCAAAGCCATCAACAGAAAGGGACACTCATAAACCAGACGTGTGCCTAACCATCGGATCAAGGTATCATTCACCTTCGGCAAAGCCATCAACAAATGGGTCCCTAGTCCGGAACAAAGAATCAAAGCAAAACAGTAGTACAAACCAAGAGCATAATACAACTCTGATATAACAAACATGAAAGGACTAAATCTCAAACCTCTCGACAACCCTGGACGGGAAGGCCTCATGAAGTAGTCTGTAGACGTGTCCTCTGATCATCCGGACCAGGATATCAATGGGTATCCTGCTCCGGTCAAACACCAAGGCATTCCTAGAATGTCATAGGTAGTATATCGTCGCCGAGAAGGCATAAATGCGTGCTCTACTCGTCCAACTCCTTCCCAGTGCAGTGCTGAGAAGGTAGGTCATGACGTCGGCTCTCGTAGACATCTCTGTAGGCATCCGGAATCCCTGGCACACCTGTCTCCACACCTCTCTCGCATAGGTACAGCCAAAAATAAGTGGTCGTGTGACTCACTCTCTAGGCCACACCAGTGACATGTAAGGTCTATGTCCAAGAAGTGTAGTCTATCTCTGGTGGAAAGGCGTCCAAGAATCGTCATCCAAAGGATGAAGCAGTGTTTGGGCGTATTGCCCGTATCCCATACAATCCTGAACCAGTCAACCTCCTCTCCCTGCTCCCTGATCATACCATAGGCCTCTGTTACTCTGAACTTGCCACCATGGCAGCAACTCTCAAGGATCTCTTCCAATGTCGTCTCCTGGTCCACAAAGGTGGTTGCCTCGTCTTTGGCTCCGATGATTGCCTTCACTAGAGGCGAGTCATCTCAATGGGCCACACAGTGGTCTGGCTCGACCACTTGCAAGTATCTATGGTGAATCCACCTTACCCAGAGGTTGTCCCTCTTAGCATGTTCCAGTAGTACTTGCACATAAATGCCGAGTTCTAACACCTAAGGTTAAGGAGACCCAATCAACCCTCTCTCTTGGGCATGCATACCCGTGTCCAAGCTACTCTGGGCCAACTCCAAAGTAACTTTCTGCAGAATCCTATCAGCCTATCAATCACCAAGGCGGAAACTGGCAACAAAGATAACCAGAAGCTCTCTGTACCCTGTAGAACCGTTCTGATCAGCTCAAGCCTACTGCAAAAGAGAGATGTCTCTTGTTCCACGCACATATATACTTCCCAATCTTGTCAAGGAGAGGGGAGTAATCGGCCGCACGCAGAACATGAGGTGCTATCGGAATTCCTAGATATCGGAAAGGAAAATTTCCCGTAGAGAATCCCAAAAGCAAAGTTAGATCATTTGCCTCTGTTTTAGAGACAAAGACAAGGAAAATAGAAGATTTAGGGAGACTAGATTATTATGAGAAGAAAAAAAAAACATAATTTAACAAACAAAAAAGACGAAACACATATTTTTATAGTGGTTCGTCCAATAATTGCTACATCCACTTTGAGAGATTTTATTGTTGAGTTTCTGATTATAGATAAACAGATGATAACTAGATTATTATGGAGGCAGAATAAATGCTAAAATATATAGAGTAACGAAACTCTAGGTTATACTTGAGAGCCAAGTATAAGATTGAGCCAAATAGTAAAGGCTCAAACATATATATATATATGACAAATTTAATTCAAGGCATTCCAATAGATCTCCACTTTGACTTGAATCCTCACATATATTCTAGATTCATTAGTCAATGTTCAAACTAACTCCTCTCTTTATCTAGATGTGCTCCATGAGCATTTTTAACAACTTCTGACATTTATATAGTCCATATAATGTTGAAACTTGTTGCGAGGTACATGTTTGGTGAACATATTAGCAAGATTATCAATAGTCCCTACTTTCTTCAATCTGATCCTCTTCTCACTTCTCAAAAAATGATACTTGACACCAATATGCTTAGTCCTCTCGTGATAAACCTAGTCCTTGGCCAAATATATTGCATTCACTTGTCACAACATTCAATAGCCTAATTAAGATGTATACCTAAATCACTAACCAATCCCTTCAACCAAATTCTCTCTTTAGTTGCTTCTATCAATGACATTTAATAAGCCTTTGTGACAAAGTGATTGTTGGTTGTAAGGTTGTCTTCCAACTCACAACAAAACCACCAAGAGTGCAAACATAACCGGTCATAGACCTTCTAGTATTAAAATCTCATTCATAATCAGAATCAGAGTACCATGTGACTAAACACTATATCTCATTCCCAAAAACGAGCCTAATGTCAGAGGTACCTCTAAGGTAACGAAATATCCGCTTCACAACTTGCTAGTGTTTTTTTCATGGTTGCCACATTAACCCGCTCACGACACTAACAACTTGTGCCAAATCTGGTCTTGTGAAAATCATATGATACATCAAACTCCCTACTAAACTAGCATAAGAGACTCACGACATATACTTATTCTTCTTATCCGACTGAGATAAAAACGGAGTAGTAAGATGGATGTTAGCAACACTAGGTGTATCAATGGGCTTGCCCGATGACATCCCGAACCTTGACAAGATCTCTTTAATGTAGCATACATGTGATAAGAAAAGTGTCTTATGGTCTCTATTTCTAAGAACCTCCATTCATAGAACTTTTCGAGTTGCTCCTGGATCCTTCATCTCAAACTCAACACTTAGGAGACCCTTCAGTTTCTGAATGTCATACTTGTTATTTGCAACTATTAGCATATCATCTACATACAAAAACAAATAGACAAGAAAATCATCCTTCAACTTGTTGTAGTACACACAACAATCATAAGCACCCATGTTGTATCCAATTAATCTCTATCATATAGCTTTCAAATCTCTTTACTCGGCCTTGAAAACTACTTAAGTAGTCCATATAAAGATTTCTTCAACTTTCAGACATAGTTTTCTTTCCTGAGAACTTGGAAACCATTCAATTGAGTCATGTATCTTTATTCTTCTAACTCTCCATGCAAGAAAGTTGTCTTTACATCAAGTTGTTCGAGCTATAGATCCTGATGTGCCACTATTGCTAGTAACACTTTGATGGAGGTGTGCATGACTACCATTGAGAAAATTTCATTGTAATCCACTCCCTCTCTCTTATGAAAGTATCTTGCAACAACTCGAGTCTTATACTTGGCCCCTTCAGCATGAGACATCCCTCCCTTCTTCTTGAAAACCCATTTTCAAGTAATAACCTCTCCCTCTCTCTAGGCGGTATGACTAACTCCCAAGTTCAATTCTTGTGAAGTGACTTCATCTCATCCCCCCCTTGCTACAAACCACTTTGCAGCTTCAAACCCATATACAACTTCTCTATAGGTGGATGGTTCATGAGTGTCCACCTCTTCAACAACCTATAGAGCATAACCAACTACATCTTTAAAATCGTACCTTTGTGGAGTTCTTATTCCAACTATTCGTGAGCGACCCTTAGTTAAGCTCTACTGCATAGCTTCTTGTGGTTGATTTCATGATGCTACAGATTCGGGCAGCTCAACTTTTGATTGTGGATGTTCCTCTTCTTCTTGAGGAAGAAACTGGATCTCCACCTATTTATCAACAATGCACCATGATTCCACTAGCTTCACTGTCGAGGTAAGCATAAAACTCTCATTAAAGACGACAATTCAACTCAAAATAACTTTTTTCTTGAATGAAGACCAAACTTTATATTCCTTGACACCATCTCCATATCCTACAAACACTCCTTTTTTTGCTTGGGATTCTAGTTTACCCTTATTGACATGATATTAAAATTGTACACACAAAAATCCTAAGATCAAAATAGTTGGCATACTTATTATATCACACCTCATAAGGTGTTTTGCAGTTTTTGCTAGTGTGAGGTCAGTGGTTTATCAAGTAACATGTTGTAGTCATTGTTGCTACCCCAAAACCTCCTATCCAGTTTTGCATTACAGAGCATGTATATCGCTCCCTCTAGTAGAGTTTGATTAATCCTCTCAGCTACACCGTTTTGTTGTAATGTATGTTTGATTGTATGATGACGAGTAATTCCGACATCGTTGTAGAAAAAAACTTTTGGCCATGGAAATACTACTACCATCTACCTACTTATAAGTTTTGAACTACTCTCGCTAAGGAGATATGTTATAGGAAGCTTTGGAATTAAGAACTCACATCATTTTGATATGTGTGTCCACCAACAACCAAATTTATATCCTCATCTATATACTCTACTAAAGTATTATTCGTTAACGCTGGCGTGCTGTGGAAGCAGTATTTCGAAATGAAGCTCTCACAATTAGCGGCACAAAATCTTTTTAAAATTATTCATTGATTTTGTAACGATTTTTTAGTTAAAACAAATCCTTAGTTTAATTTAATTTTTATTTTGTTTAACAAATTAGATAATTATTTTTGCGTAATATATATATATATATATATATATAGGGTCGGGATCCGGTAAGAACAGTTGTTACGGTAAGAAATAAGAACAACTAAGGATCATTGGATCAATGCACGGATGACCTAGATTTAACGTCTAAATAAGGCATTATTATATTTTGGTTCAAAATAGTATCATCAATATGGTAATAAGAATACTCAACATTCATTTATATGGAAATTAAATTTTCTACTCTAATTAATTTGTACTTCTCACCTATTGGGGGTTTTCATTTAAGTTAAAAAAAAAAAAAAAATTTCATGTTTGAGAAGGCGTGTTGACATTAAAAACGTGCATGAGTTATTGTTTTATATGCATGAGATTTTATGTAGTCGTGATTGTATTATTCATGATTGATTAAAAATCGTAAATAGTTACAACTTTATATATAATCGTGCTTATTGTTATTTGTTATTTTCATGCACTTTATATATAATCGTGCTTATTGTTATTTGTTATTTTCATGCACGTGTAGTTACTACTTCATATAATCGTGCAAGTGTATAGTTTGAATTTGGTGTGCACTAGTCATGCACGTGTAGTTTGAATTTCTTGTGCACTAGTGATATGTGCTTGTGATGTAATTGGGCTTATAGGAGCTAACATGTATAGTTTGAATTTGTTGCACTAGTGATGCATGCACGTGCACGTGTAGTTTGAATTCGTGTTGCACTAGTAATGCATGCATATGCACGTTAATATATTCATGCACGTGTATACAAATTAATGAGGTAAGTAATTACTAGTGTGAAATTAATTTGGCAATAAATACTACTAATTTTTAAATGGTAACCATATATATATTTCCAAAATTACTAGGTATTTAATTAGTGTACAAAAATAATATTGAATCATGGACGTCGATTTGGTTTAATCATGTGGTCGATGTTTTTTCTCATTTCTTACCGTAAGTTATGTTCTTACTTGATCCTAACTCTCTCTCTCTCTCTCTCTCTCTCTCTCTCTCTCTCTCTCTCTATATATATATATATATATATATATATATATATATATATATATATATATATATATATATATATATATATATATATATATATATATATATATAGGGATAGGATCAGGTAAGAACCAAAATTACGGTAAGAAATGAGAACTAATCCTCACCACACGATTAAACACAATGAACGATGATGATTTAATTTTATTTTGGTGTATTAATAACGTTGACCTATAAGTAAGGAGAGTAATATCCGATTTTCTTATAAACGTTGAAATTATTAACTGTCGTAATTAAGGACACGTTTAAACTAATAAATATCATTTATATTATATACCACTCGTGCGGTCGTGCCAACTGCTTATGCACGGATGCACGTATATATTTCACTAGTGCTTCTATCATTGTTGCACACGTATAATTTCATCATGCTGACCCAATTTGTATGTGCATGTGCATTACACGTTTAGTGCATTCACCATTCATTCGTGCATCACTCACAATTGTGCATGTGCATTAACACAATATGTATGATAGGAGAATGGGTACACGAAGCATGCATGAGTAGTACAAGAGCAATTTCAAGCAACTCGTGTGATAACATGATTTATCGACCTGTTGCACTCATGCATTTAGTTAGATTTCCCCTTTCCGCATTCATGTTTTAGCCTTAATTTGTGCCATTTATGCTTGTTTAGTTCTACTTTGCAAGAATAGATGTCTACACACTATTTGTGGCTTTGTAGGTGATTTGACACATTTTGGAGCTAAAACGACGTATCTGAGGATCAAGCCTCGAAATGGACGCATTGGAGCGAGCTACGTGCACGGGAAAGGCGAGGAATCGAGCTAAAGACGCGAGGAATCGAGCTAAAGGCGCGAAGGAACGAAGAAGACCGCGTCTCGGACCGATTTGGACCAATCTCGGTCAGACTAGACCGAGATGGTCCAAATCTCGGCCAAGATTTCCCAAATCTCGGCCGAGATTTCCCAAATCTCGGCCGAGATTGCCCTAGCTCGGCCGAGATGGCCCAAGGTTTTTGATGTGAGCTAACACAACCACGGAATTAGGTCCGGCTAGAGACCTTAAACCAAGCGCTTCTCGGGAGGCAGCCTGAGGTAAGAGTCTTTTGTACTCTTGTTTTTTTGTTTTTTTTTTGGTTTTTTTGCTTTTTGCTTTTGCGTTTCTGCGCTTTTGGTGTCTTGTCTTTTCAGGTTTTTAAGTAATGAAGAATAGTTGCTTGAAGTAGATTGCATGGCCGCTTGTTTCCACCACCACTTCCATTTAGATGTGCCATATCACTGATTTTTACATTGTGAGTATTCTTTTTTACTTCTATTTATTCTTCACATTGGGGACAATGTGAGTTTTAAGTATGGGGTGGGATACTTGCAGTCTTTTAGCATGTTTATTTTCTTGTCACACGTTTCCTTTTAGCATGCATAAAAAAAATAAAAAAAATTATGTGCTTCTAGGAATGACATAACCCCTATGACGATATTGTGCTTGTGAATTAGCCTTGATTATTACTTTTGAGCTCAATTTGATTTATGGAATATTTGGGATTTGAATACTTTGCTTGAATTTTATGTGAATTATGAAAATTACCTTGTCTAGTTGGATTGAGTTTGGATAGTTGAAGCTTCATGATAAGTTCTTATACATTGCATAGGGATGATTTAGGCAATTCGACTTCATTCTTCTTCTATCTTTATCATGCTTAGCTCCTCAAACATGGAATCTCTTGTCTCCTATCCGGGAATTAGGAATGTTTAGTTTGAAGGTGTCTGCTGAAAATTTTGATGTGAATTGTTTGAAGAAGTTTGAAGGATGTGAAATGTGATGTGATGAAGAAAAGAAAAGCTTATAAGGGATTGTTGGCTATGAAAGATGAGTAACTCGGTACCATTCACATAGTCGGGTGTTTGTGCCTTGCCAAAGTCTGATTAGTTTTAAAAACATTTCCTTAGAGTTGATTTGGTATGTGCATTTTGGTGTGAGGTACGTGAAGGAAACTAAACACCAAGGTTTCGGCTACTGTGCACCAATGCCTTTCACTCAAGAAAAAGAAAGAAAGAAAAGAAAAGAAAAGAAAAGAAAAGGAAGAAAATTTGCAGATTATGCAAGGTGGTGAATGTTGAGTTGAAAAGATGAAGTGTGTTGTTTCTTCTTCCCGGATTAGCACCATATGACCTAAATAACATCCTACCCTTATCACGTTTCTTGGTCTTTATTTGCTTAGTCCTTTTGATCTATGTATACATGTATTTGACTTGGCAGGCTTAGACTTGAATTTCTCAATTATATTAGATATTAGTAATTTTGATGATGTGTGTGAAATTCTTGTAAAGTATGATTATCCTTTCTATGCCTATTTCATTTGATCTTAATTGAAATGTATCTTTGGCTATGAAACTTGCACTATTGAGGGTGATCATAATTAGAAGCACTTCGCGTTTTTGTTTTTTGTTTTGCATAGATAATTCATGTTATCTTACCTTAGATTTACTACTTGCTTGAGGACAAGCAAGGATAAGTATGGGGTATTTTGATAACATGATTTATCGAACTGTTGCACTCATGCATTTAGTTAGATTTCCCCTTTCCGCATTCATGTTTTAGCCTTAGTTTGTGCCATTTATGCTTGTTTAGTTCTACTTTGCAAGAATAGATGTCTACACACACTATTTGTGGCTTTGTAGGTGATTTGGCACATTTTGGAGCTAAAACGACGTATCTGAGGATCAAGCCTCGAAGTGGAAGCATTGGAGCGAGCTACTTGCACGGGAAAGACGAGGAATCGAGCTAAAGACGCGAGGAATCGAGCTAAAGGCGCGAAGGAACGAAGAAGACCACGTCTTGGACCGATTTGGACCAATCTCGGTCAGACTAGACCGAGATGGTCCAAATCTCGGCCGAGATTTCTCATGGCTCGGCCGAGATGGACTTGGCTCGGCCGAGATCACCCTTGGCTCGGCCGAGATTCCCGATGTTCTGACGCGCTGAAGGTTCTGTTGCCAAATCTCGGTCCCGACTGGCCCGATCTCGGCCGATATTTCTACCCGAGATTTTCTGTTCGGCGATTTTATCTTATTTTTGGATCGGTTTTGGCCCAGCCCATCCTTTGTAAGATTGTTGCCTATAAAAGGGAAGCTCTAGGTTATTTCTAAGGGCCCGATTTAGTCCGTTTCTTTTAGGGTTAGGTTACCCAATAGGGGGAGCCGCCTCTCTTCCTTTCTCTTCTTCTCCATTTTTCTTCTTAGTTTAGTTCAAGATTGAAGTTTCATACTTTCACATTCAGTTTTGTTTGGAAGACCTTGTTGGATTCGAGTTTTGAGAAGATTGGAAGTTTTAATTGAAGCTAAGTTCTTTTATTCTCTTTTGTCATTTATTTATTTGTCTTTCTTTCATATGATTGTTATTGGCTAGAACCTTGTGGTTCCAAGGTTGATAGGGATTTGTTTATGCCTTTGATTATGATGGAATGTTGTGCTTTATGTTTTGTCTTTGACTTGCTAGAATCCTATTGGTTGGCTTGGACTTGAATCTAGTTAGAATCCTTCTAGCTAGTAACCTAAGTAGGAATTGAGACTTACCCGGTAATATTCCTTCATAGATACATGAGAGACCGATCATAGGTAATAAAGGTTTATCCTTTATTGGTTGAATGTGCTTAGATTCCTTGCTAAGTAGGGTAATACCTGAGACTTATCCGGTAATGGTTTACCTTTCCCTTAGTTTGTAGTCTGGTTTGCTTAGAATTTCCTACCTCTCTACCTTGAGACTTACCCGGTGATAGGTTGTTGGTTTGGAACTAGATAGTCTTGAGACTTACCCGGTAATAGACTGTCAGCCTAGAAACGTTCATCCATGTGGATTTTCTACCATATATCTTTATGAGTCTTCCTGAATCTATATGTATAAACAATGATCTTGAACCCTTGGAATCCATTTTCTTTCCTTTAACTTGATTATCTTTGTTTTTCTTTTTATTTGTTTGTTTTACTTTCAATCAATAGTGACAATTGATTGCGAGTTCATTAAAACCTTTTCAAAACCTTTTTGATTTTTTTCCTTTATCTTTTCCAACCTCCTATCTTTAATTGAGATCTATTTTATATTTAATCATTGCTGCATATTAATCCTCTCAGTCCCTGAGATCGACCCTGGAATACTTACATTTACTGTGATTGACCCATACACTGTGGGTTCGGTGCTATTTAGGGAATTATTTTCAGGTTATAAATTTAAAACTATCCCTTCCTTGTTTTACTAACTTATAGGTTTTTATCATTATTGATAAAGGTTTATAGGGGTGTAAAAACAGCGAACATCGTACAATATGCACGTGCATGTTCATAGAAAAAATAAAGTATGCACTATATCAATGAAATGAAACAAACTTCAATGAAATGAAACAAACTGTTCGTGCTAAAAGTATGCACATGCATAGTGCATATTACAACAAAATAAAGTATGTGCACGTTTAGTAAAAAGATATAAGTTGTTCGTGGAAAAAATTTGTTTGAAAGGATCGTTAGTGCTAAATTGATAGAGACAAATAAAGTATGTACAACTATGTGCATTTACAATAATGTTGCACGAGTAACAAAGTAATTATATAACACGAGATAAACAAAATAAGAAATTAGGAATGTTGCTGGTAAATTCAAAGCTTGAATTGAAGTATTTTTTACGACAATATTGTGCTTGCCAAAAGAATATAGCTAGCAATATTGAATTACCATATTTGAGAAAAACATTTGTCGTATTGATTATAGTTACCATATAAGCATCAATGCAATAATTTTGTGAATGAATACTACCTTATATAATAACTAAATCATAGACGTTCATATATTGATCCGACGATGCATATGCGTTCTTATTTCTTACCGTAACTTTGGTTCTTACTTGATCATAATCCTATATATATATATATTTATATATATATATATATATATATATATATTATTTTACGTAATTGTGCACTTGTGATTTTTATTTTGTGAACGAGAATCTTTAATTTTTTGTTGTCCTACATTTGTTATCATGTAAGGTTGATGGTTTGAGAACTTGTATAATAGAGGGTTCGGAGATTAAACAAATTCTACATTTTTTGGCCTTTTGGCTAAGTTCATGTATAATTATTATTTATATCGGATTAATATCTATTTTGGGTTGTTGACCTAACGTATGTGGGTCGTTGACCTAATAGGTCGTTTATAATTTTTAGAAACCGTTGACCTACATATACATATTTGACTTGTGTAATTTCATTTAACAAAGTCAAATACGCGTATATTTGGTGTAATATTCTTCTTCTATTTTCGTTTCATAATTATTTATAAAATCATTTTTTGTCCACAATTTTTTATAATTCGGCCATACTTTCATGTATTTTGCTATCTCATAACGGTTATCAAATAACAATGACAATTTGAAACTTATATAAATTGAGGGTTTGAAGATTAAACAAATCATACATTTCTAAGCCTCTTGACTAAGTGTAAGTTTAATTATTATTCATATCGAATTAATATCTGTTACGTGGGTCGTTGACCTATTGTTATGTGGGTCGTTGATCTACGGTTATATAAGTCATTGACCTAACTTTATGTGGTTTGTTGACTGAGGTGGCCTAAATGTCGTATGTTTATGTCAATCAAAGTAATTATCCTAACCAATTCACTAAAACGAGTATAGTGGACAAGTAAGGGACGAACCCAAGAGAAAAGAGATTATTGTGTAAATCCAAGCTAGCAATTTCCTAAATAACCAGAGGGGGAGGGGGGTTGATGTTTGCAAGGAACAATTAAAACAAAGTAATATAAGGGATTAAATCAAGGATAGAAAGATGTTGCACTTGACAACTATCCACTACAACAAAGTTAAAGGTTTGATCATTGTTTTCATGAAGTTTATTCCATAGGTTATTATCATCTCTATCATATAAAAATACCAGTTCAACCAGCCTCAATATTACTTATTAATTATTATTAAATCCAACTCGTAAACCTACAGAATTAGATAAAATAATAGCATTCAAACAAGGATTAGCGAGACACATGCATTTAAAACAACCCGCTACTAAAGACATATGGCTAAATCCTCACTCACAAAGAACACTCGCGCACAACCCGCTCATATAAAACGTGTTTGCCACTAGAAGAGCGACCCGAACCCGAAACCAAAAATTCCTAACAGTTTGTATAAGACCCTAGAACCTAGTTGGTCAAACTAAATAAAAAGGGTGAAACACAATCGAGAAGTTAAGCACAAGAAAATAACACAAACTTCATATGAAATAACAATACTTCATTATAAGAAAACTTACAACCAAACCATGTCGAGAGCTTCAAGTGTCAATCACAACTAAAGTGCTTAGCACTCCATTAAGAACAAAACAAAACAAGAAAAGGTGTTCATGGTGTGAAAGAAAGATGAGAGAATAGAATAAGGTGACGAGGGATTGAGATGTGTAGACTATGAGGTGATTTCTAACACAGCCTAGCACCTCTATTTATACTAGAAAAAACATTAAACTAGGGAAAATAAAGAGACAAAACAAGCTCATAATGAGCCTTGAAATCCACATTTTGAAATTGTTGTCTTTATTTAGGATAGCTGGCCGTGGTGCGGCATTTGGGTGTCGCGGGTGCGGATACGTGGGAAATGGTGGCGGACGCTTCAGCTTTGCCGGCCGCCGCGGGTGCGGATGGAACTAGCCATAGGTTCAAGATAGGAGAATCGACTTGAAACGGCTACGACTCTTCGGCTTCGGACGAGGAAAGGCGCCGATGCGGCTTGGATGTCCTGTAGGTGCATGAAGACGAAGCGTCGTGACTGAATGACTCAAGCCGTGGGTGCAGATGTGATGGGTAGCGGGTGCGTCTGTGATGATATTATATATTAATACTTAAATCACACGATATATTTACGTAAATCCAAATCACTATTCACATCAAAATCAAAAAAAAAACTCGTAAAATATGTTGACATTTTCCAAAGAGACCGAAGTTGAATTCGATGGTGAAAGTGTTAATCTTCCGTTCGATGAAAAGAATTATAGCGATCCAAATAAGCTTCTTACTCATATGAAAGTAAGTTTATTATTTCATTTAACGGGATTGTTATTTGAGAAGAATGAGGTTCTGCATCCCTTTTTGTAAATTTAAAATAAAGTAGGCTCTTCTATATTTATGATAAATTTTAAATTTTAAAAATAATTAATTAGGGGGTACAAGAGTAAATGTAAAAATTAAAAAGGCTATAAAATGGGGTCTGAAGAGTAATCCCTAATAAAACCGCCGCTCTGCACAATCCAAAAGCGATCTCCTCTCCAATCCCCATCCTCTTCGCGAAATCTCCCCTCCGACGACCACCGAACTGCTTCACTGGCTGGCGGCCAGTCCCTCACTACCACCCTCTCATTCATTCACTGGCACTGCCCTCGATACGATACTTCTCCTTCTCCATCGTTCAGTTCTTCGTTTCATCTCTGTTTGCAGCCCTCCTAAATCTCCATCACGATCCTGCTTCGTTGAGAGGTTCTTAACCGTCTTCATATCTCTGCGACTCTCCTCCCTCACAGTTCTTCAATCTCTTGTGTCTCTATAGTTCAGGAATTTCAGGTTCTTTTCTCACAAAACCTGACAAATTTCCAAATCTAGATTGCCTAGCCGCGGTCGATTTCTCCTCCGATCATTGTCTTATCTCGATTGGTTTTCGTTGGGTCATCGATTTTCGCGCAATTGGAACGCTCGTTCAATCGGTAAGCATCGTTTTCGTCTTTCCAGGCGATCTGGTATATCTGATCGAGTGACCTTAACTTGAAGCCCGAAGGCATCTTTACCAGCTTTGGATCCGGGGAGACTTCCCAGCGCACAATCTTTTGTGCTCTTTTGTGTTGTATGAAATTGTAAAATTGTATTTATTGGGATTACTAGTATCTTGTAATAGTTTACTTCTTCCACACAAGGCTAGACTTGTGTACCTCCATTAATTAATTTGTAAGGGAGCTTGTGTGTAGGCCTTGTAAATCGATAGGCCTTGTGTAAATCGAGTTTGTGAAAATCGAGCCTTTTGTAAATTGAGCCTTGTCGGATGATTTGTGTACAAGATTTGTATTACAATTATGAAACTCGGACCTTGTGTAACTCAATTCGACGGAACTTGTTTAACTCGGTACTATTAAATCTAATACACAAAGCAGTGCTTTGTGTAAATCGATGACCTTGTGTAAATTGAAGGGCTTGTGTAGATAAAGTCGTTAGGACTTGCTGTTTATGTGTAGATAAAAATTGACAGTAGGGCCTTGTGTAAATAGATCGAGATGGCTTGTGTTAATCGATACGAATTGTGTAAATTGAAAGAAGTATTTCGTAATTAAAAAATTTTGTTAAATTGAACGTTATATTTGTGTAGGATTAATTTGTGTAAGTAGACATTAAATATAACTTTTAAAAAAATAACAATACATTACCAAGTTCAATTAGTCTAGCTGGTATAAGGGTGAGAGGGAGAGTCTGTAATCCAGAGTTCGAAACCCACAAACTACAAGATTTGTATTTTCGACGAAACTTGTGTACGGATCTTGTGTAGATCGATTTGGGCCTGAGATTGTGTCTATTGATTTGGGTTGGGCTTCATTAAATAGATTGGGCTTGGGCATCTGAAAATTGAAATTACTATTTAACCCTTTCAATTAATCTTTTAAAACAAATAAAAGAGGCCTACTTTGTTAATCCTTTTAATTATAAGCCTTATTAGTACCCAAGTTTCCAAAATCGGCTTACTTACCCATTTTCTCCTTGTTATTTCCCTTTTTTTTTGTCATTCTATTTACTAGTTTTAGGCAGGGAAGACATGTTAGAATATAAAATCGGAATTTTAGAATTAATAGTTTATTTCATTTTTAATAGTTTCAGACATGTTATAATAGAGAACCAAAATTTAGAATTTATACTTGATTTTCTTTTTGATAGGATCTTATGGAATATTCTAGTGTGATCGGTATAGATTTTTCGTCCAAGTTTGCGCTTCATGAATATTTGTTGGATAGAGATAACTTAGTGGGTTGGACTCAGTTTGTGGGATACTAGTTGAATATGGTGTTGGTGAGAAACAAATCATGGTTGGATAGACGGGGGTTTCATATCTTTCTTTTGGCATGCGATAGACACGAAGCACCTAGAAAAGAGAAATATGTTGATCCTAATCACGTGTCAAGTACTACCCGGAAAAAGAACTCGAAGAAGTGTATGTGAAAAGTTGAACTTGAGATGACACAAGTTGAAGAACAAAAATGGACATTGAGAGTTATATGTGGAGTCCACAACCATTTAATTTTATAGGTTTTAAGGGGTCATGCATATGCCGGACGTTTGACTCTTATCCAATATCGAAAGGTGGAGCGTGAATTGGTGTCGGGGTTGAAACCGAGACATATATTGAAATCCGTGCAATTAGACGACCTTGAAAATGTCACAACAATCCAGCAAGTTTACAATACTAGTTTGAAGATGAGTGATAACATGATTTATCGACCTAGTTTAGTCATGCATTTATGTAGATTTCTCCTTTTCGCATTCTGTTTTAGCCTTAGTTTGTGTCATTTATGCTTGTTTAGTTCTACTTTGCAAGAATAGATGTCTACACACACTATTTGTGGCTTTGTAGGTGATTTGACACTTTATGGAGCTAAAACGACGTGAGGATCAAGCCTCGAAGTGGATGCATTGGAGCGAGCATACATGCACGGGAAAGGGCTACGATTCAAGCTAAATGCATGAAGGAACGACCAAGGAGCATCTCGGCCGAGATCCACCTATCTCGGTCCGAGATGGAAGGCTTGGAAGCTTTTGTTGCAATATCTCAGTCGGCATCTCGGGTGACTTGACCGAGATCTCATGATGCTGAAGTACGAAGTCAAAATCTCGGCCCCGACCAGATCCAATCTCGGCCGAGATCCCGACGGAGATCCAAAATCTCCCCCGAGATTTTGACCGAGATTTTTCAATCCTGCCCGAGATTCTTCCCTGAGCGTCTTATTTTATTTACGGGTTGTTCCCTTTTGGGCCCAATATCTTTTAGCTAGGTTTTGTGTGTAAAAGAAAGTCTTGGATTCATTTCAAGGTTTGTTGGGATTTTCCCAGAGTTAGCCCTAGAGGGAGGAGCCGTCTCCTGCCCTATCCTTCTTCTTCACCATTGTTCTTAATAGTTTGGATTTTTCCAGATTAAAGTTGGAAACTTTCGCATTCAGATTTGTTTGGAGACATTGTTGGAATCAAGATTTCATTGAAGTTGAGTTCGTTCTTTCCTTTTCATGTCCAATTTGTCTTTCTTAGTTGTAGATTTTGATATGATTGTTATTGGATAGAACTTTGTGGTTCCAAGGTTGATAGGGATTTGTTTACACCTTGGATTATGATGGATTAGATTGCGCTTAGAATTGACTTTGAATAGCTTTGAAATCCTCATGGTTAGCTTGGACTTGAATCTAGGTTAGAACCTTCTAAACTAGCAACCTGAGTTGTAATTGAGACTTACCCGGTGATATTCCTCTTAGATACATAAGTGATTAACCATAGGTAATAAAGGTGAAACCTGTATTGGTTTAAATGTGCCTGATTCCTCTCTCAATTGGGTAATTCCTGAGACTTACCCGGTAAAGGGTTACTTGATCCTTGGTTAGATAATCTGGTTTGTAGTGAATTTTTACCCTCTTTACCTTGAGACTTACCCGGTAATAGGTAGTTAGGATTGAAACTAGATGGTCTTGAGACTTACCCGGTAATAGACCATCAACTTAGAAACGTTCATCCATGTTGCTTTTTTACCATATATCCCTACGAGTCGTCCTGAGTCCATATGCCATAAACAATGACCTTGAACCCTTGGAATCCATTATCTTTCCTTTAATTTGATTATCTTTTATTTGTTTTGCTTTTATAAAACTATTTTCGATCGAAGGTGACATTCGATTGCGAACAACCAAATTCGCCAAAAACATTTGATTCTCTTTCCCTTATCTTTTCCAACCTCCTTCTTTATTCTAGATCTATTCTATCCTTAATCACGGCTACAGATTTAACTTCTCGGTCCTTGTGTTCGACCCTGAAATACTTGTTCTACTTCGTACGATCCATACATTGTGGATTTGTTGCTATTTAGGGAGTTATTTGCAGGTTTATAAATTTAAAACTATCCCTCTCTTGTTTTGTCAACCTTTGGGTTTATGTCATTATTGACACGAATTCTTAGGATGCAAAACCAACGAACAATGAGGTTGGAACAAGTTGAAGGAAAAGGGTCAATACAACAAGCACTTCATACGTTGAAGGAACACAAATCCTATGTGAGTGCAAGGAGATGTCCGGACTCCGATGAGGCGGTTTCTTTTTTTTTTTTTAATCTCACATCCCGTTTCTAGGCATTTACTCCAAATATTCCCTTACGTTATTGTGATGTACTCGACGTATAAGACCAATGAGTAACTATTCATATTCTAACTTTATTCGATAAACATCTATCGTATTGCACAATTAATCATTCTTTTGTTTTTTTTGTAGATATAATATGCCGTTATTGAAGATTGCCGGCATCACAAGCTCAAAAAAAACATTCGCAATTGCTTTCGTATTCATGGAACACGAGAACAGAGTGGGCTTTAAGGAGGCTTCGTCCCTTGTGCTACGGAAAAATGCCGGAGGTGATTGCCACCGACCGAGAGTTGGCTCTTATATGCGCCTTGGGTGAAGTTTTTCCTGTGGTGAAGCATATTTTGTGCATGTTCCATATAAAGATCAACATTGGAAATAGATCGAGTGTCGTTTTGCGTTGTAATGAAGTACAAGCCGTCTTCACATCCCAATGCCACGCCTTGTTCGAGTCGAGATCGAGTGAAATCTACGAACGACATTTGACGAAAAAAGAGGATCCATTGGGCAGTATATATATGAGGTTAATGAACTACTTTGAGACGACGTGACTCACCCCATACAAGGAGGCAATTGTTCGAGTATGGTGTGACTTATATTATCATTTCGGCACAAGGACGACAAATGTGTAAGAAAGTTTATTTTATCCATTTGCTTCTCATATGTTCAAAGTTTGTTCCTAAGGATAGTTAATCCTGTTATTTTGTAGGTTTGAGTTTGTGCACAAGTTACTCGGTCAGACACGGGAGGCAACACGCAAACATTGTGTGCGTGCCTCTTGGGCGTAGTCCAAGTGCACTTTTGAGGCGCATTGAAACTGTGCCTGGAGACATACATGCGCCTCGTAAGCACGGTCCGGTTACACTACCTTGATTGCAGTTTTCCGTCTGATCGGATAAAATCACTCTTATATAGTGATGTTATCTAAACTCAAATACATGATAATGGATCCGAATCCGACTGCTCTTATTCCATATTAATTTATCCGTAAAACGTGCAGAAAGTCAAAGTAAACCTACACAAACATTAGATATTCCATGTTAAAACTAATTGAGGAGTAATAATAGTTCACGTAATATAATAATGTGACACATCTCAACTTGTAACAACCCTTGTCCCATGTCAGTCCAGTCAAGATCTTTTATATCACTCATATCTGTATCTTTTGTATCCCTCTCACATAATTGGTAAATTTTATATTGTTTATTAATTTTCTCGTAAAACAGTAATATTTTAATTCTTATTTATTAACTTCATCCAATCAATTAAAAATGATACATGTGACAGTGATATGTCCTCCCGTTGTGTATTGTCTACACCGTGGCACACAAGAGGAGGGAGAAAGAGGAACAAAATCGCGTTATCTCATTGTCAAGTGTGGACCTCTAAGATCAGTGTAGTCTGTGAGAGCTGAGGGGAGAGAGAAACCTCGTTATTTCCAATGGAAGGAACTACTCGCCTGTCCGGCTCTCACTCCAGAGCAGCTTCACATCCTCCCTCATCCGCCGCTAGCGGCGTAAAACCGTTTGCGCCTCACACCGAGCAGTACTCGGAGATCTTTGAGAGCTTCCGCTCCGGGAAGGCGTGCTCCATCCCGATGCTCGATCTCCCTCCGTTTCACGACTCTCTCTCCGCATTTGATCTCGTCGGCTGCTCCGGCTTAGTCTACTCCGAGATCTTTGGAGGCTTCAATTTCTCCGACTTCGCTCTGCCCTACGATGAGCTTTTTAGACCATTGAACTCCCAAGACTCTCCTGATGATTGGTACGTTTTTTACTGCTATTTCCTATTCTTCTCTGTCTCCAATCGTATTTTGTTTTCACATTTCCTATTACTTGGTTGATTACGAGAGCATTGGAAAAGATCGGTGGTTGCTTTATCATCTCATTCCTCTGCAATTTTGTATTTGATCTAGGGTCTCGTGTTTCCCATTTTAGAATTATCTTGTTTTTATCGTCTTGGTTTTTGTTAATCGTGGTCAAAATTGACATAAAAGTTTGTTAAACTTGGATTTCATGGCATCGCCACTTGCCACTTTGCTAGGGGAAGCCTAATTCCTCTTTAGCAAAGTAGCTGAAACTGGTCCTTCGCTGCTGCTCCTTTTTTATTTATTTATAAATTGTCTTTGATATTGGGAAACGCGCAATTACAAGGATTGACCTATAAGAATGCTCAGATACTGAAAAATGGAAGTTCCCTCTGGACCTGAAATGGACAGACCATGTGTGGTGAAATCTTCTTAAGTTGCTGACACAGAACACAAACACAAATATGTTGATTAATATCGTAATGAGTTTTCTTTTGATTAAAACCGCAAAGTTGGAACCAAGTCTTTGTCAGACAAATCTGAAATGGACAGGCCGTGATATATACTCACATTGCTGGGTGCTGGACCCTTTGCTGTGTGTTAACCTCCTTGTTTCTTTGATGGTGCAAACATCCAATCTGAATGTTTAAGTTGTCACCTTGTACTTTTGATTTTAATAGGACCAAAGATGGAACCAAGTCTTTGTCAGACAAAATTGATCCTTCTGCATGTTCCGGAAGAAATCAGCATTTCCTGAATGGTGACTTCCATCAGACTGCCGTCAACAATTTTAATGTTTCCTATAACCAGGTTAGTACGGGAACAACAAAAGATTCAAATATGATCCATGTACCTGAACTCGGTGCTATTCCAGGAAATAGTTACATCTATTAAGGATCCACTTTGCAGGAGGATGTTGAGGAAGTATATAGTTCTGGAGTTGTTGATGACGTCATTTTCCACGAGGATTCATCTGAAATAACAACTGCAACACAGTCAACAAAATATGTTCTGTCTGATGGTAGTGATAAAAAAGATGAAAGACCGCATCAAATCAACCCAAGTCCAACAGCCATCACTGTCTCTGATGTATCCCTAACTACAGAGCCATCTCACGTGCCACAAACATCAAGGCCACCACCTACGGACGTTGAGTGGAAGAAAATTCCTGTTAGTTCAACGCTAGAGAATGAGCATCCAAAAAGCAATGTTGCCAAAGCCTTATTTGATATTGGTTCTCTACATTTCCTTAATTTAGAATTAAATACAGGTTCCTATGATATAGCATCAGCAGAAGCTATTAAAGAGGCAATGGACAGAGCTAAAGTAAAGCTGAAAAGTTCTGGAGAGTCAGTTGTAAGTCATGATGAGCTGCTTCCAAAACACGAAAACAAATATGATCTTTTCAAAATACATGGGAAAGGAATGGAAGACGTTTCTGAAGCTTCGCATGTATTGCCAGATCCTTTTCAAGTCGAAAGCGCCACAAATGGAGTTTGTACAAAAAAAGAAACAGAGGGAAGGAAAAGGTTGGTGTCTTCAACAGATGATACTTGTGCTGTTTTGATTGAGGCTCTTGAGCAGAAAGAGGATAAATGGAAATCTGCGAAGAGGGAGAACCAAGAAATTCATTTCTGGTTAAAGAATCCTGATAAGGAAAGCAGAAAGAAAGAGAATGTAATGTGTGAAGGGGAGGAATGTGAGACAAAGCTAATTGAGGCCCAGAATACAAAACACTGTGACAAAAATATGGAAGAAGCAACTTTGTCAGATTACTGTGAAAAGAAACTTAAACCGTCTGTTGAAATGGAGAAATTCGGTAAACTTGAGGCGACAACAGAAAATGATAGAGCAGAGAAAGTTATTGATGCAGCCCATGATCTTGCAAAAAAGAGTCCGGAGTTGGAAAGTTCTGACAACACAGATAAAATTGAAGATGGAGTTGCTGATGAAATGAAAAAGCCTGTGCACACGAGTGAACCAGGAAATTTTCAGACTATGTATGAAGATTCTGTCATGAATGAAGTGAAAATGATGGATAAAGGTGATTTAGATCCTCAGTCAAAAAATACTGAACAAGAGAGAGAGTTGGAGAAGGAACAAATTAACAACCTTGAGGAAGAGAGGGAGAAAAAATTGAGAATACATCTTAAAAAAGTTGCTGAATTCAGGGAGAAGGAATTGGAGAAGGATTGTCTGAGAACACTCAAGGAAGAGAAGCAGTGTGATAGAGAAACGGAGAAGGATTGTCTTTTGAAACTTGATAAGGAGTGGGAGTGGGAGAGGGAAAAGGAGAAAGATAGAATGGGTGCTGAGCTGACCCACTTTGCAGTCAATGAAAGAACATCTTTAGAAGCTCAAGAAAGGGAAGATCGGGCTGCTGTGGAAAGACGAACTGCTGCAGCACGTCAGAGGGCTGTGGCTGAGGCTCGGGAAAGATTAGAGAAGGCATGTACAGAGGCCAGGGAGAAATCAGTGTCAGAGAAGGTGTCTACTGAGGCACGCCTGAGAGAAGAACGTGTTGCTGTAGCACGAAATACTGTTGAAGCTCGTGAACGTGCCACTGAGAAAACAATTGCTGAGAGGTCCCCATTTGAGGTTTGGGGACGAGTAGAAAGATCTGCTTCTGAGAATTTTTCTTCACCCTTAAGAGATATTGGATTCAGACACAGTTCATCCTCCTCTGTGAGTAAATATTTTCAGCTCGTTGCTGCATTTGTATGTGCTGTGAGACCTTGTTGACAAGTGGCTTCATGTAGGATTTGTGGAATTCTGACAAGTCTGATGAAATTGAAAGGGAATCAGCCAATAAATGTAGAGCAAGGTTGGAGAGGCATTGCCGGACGGTTGAACGCGTGGTGTGTATCCATCCATTTTATTTTGGGTCTACTGATGTTCCTTAGTCATTGCATCTTCTTGAGCTTTGTTAGGTTCCTTTGCAGGCAAAGGCTCTTGCAGAAAAAAATACCCGGGATCTTATTGCTCAAACGGAGCAAGCAGAGAAGAATGTATGATGCTTGTTTTCTTAGAATTTAAATTATTATGATTTTTATATAATTCCCCAGACTATATGGAATTATGGCATATGACTTTTATTCACAGAGATTGGCTGAATCTTTGGATGTTGATATCAAAAGGTGGTCTAATGGTAAAGAAGGAAATTTGCGTGCATTGCTATCAACTTTACAATACGTATGTCAATATCTTTGTAATTTTTATTGCTTTATTCATGTTAACTTTCTACTCTGTTAAGAAATCGCAATTTGCTTATAACACACGACTTGGTTATGGTTTACATATGTTAACATACCTGTTCATGTACATTTTGTACTATTAATTTTGATGGAAAAAGCTAACACTACAGAATGGCTTCCTGAAATGAGTTTTTTCCTGTTGACAGATCCTTGGGCCTGATAGTGGGTGGTATCCACTTCCACTGACTGAAGTTATAACTTGTACTGCTGTAAAGAAAGCATATCGAAAGGCTACTCTTTGCGTGCATCCTGACAAATTACAACAGCGAGGTGCAAGTATCCAGCAAAGATATATATGCGAAAAAGTTTTCGATCTTCTAAAGGTATGTTCCCAATCAAGCCTCATGTTTGTCATGACAGTTGATTTTCTGCACAAAATAAGGTAGAGCAAATATTGTATGCTGATGGAACTTTGCCCAAGAAACTTAATTTCTAGTTTTCTTAAGTGAGGTGAGTGAGGAGAAAAAGATGAATAATTTATATATGCTTTATTATATTTGGATAGAACCTTGAATGAGGGAAGGATGGAAGGGGTGATCATTAGCAATGAAAGTAGAAATCATTCTTTTTTAGTTTCATTGGGATTTGGGAAGGATGACTACGGAAAATCTCTACTTTGTTCTTCGTTTTGTTTCATAAGATGAGAATTTAAATCTTGTGTTATTATTAGCACAGGTAAATCTGGTACATCATGGTTAAAAGATCATTGTTAATTGGTCCAAATTATAATTCTATTGGTGATTGGTAGTGGTTGAAGGGTATGAAGTAGATTGTGGGTATTAAATTTATCAAATTTCTTCAACGAGTTAGTGTTAACTTATTGGTTTATTGGTTTCCTTCAACCAGCCGAACGGATCATATATATATATATATATATATATATATATATGATATGTCATGAACAAGGTTGTTTGGTCGACGTTTACTGTTTTGTTTTGCATATCACCTTATGATATATATGTATATGCCTTTTGCAGGATGCTTGGAACAAGTTTGACTCGATGGAGAGGTAGCCTAGACTGTAAAGAAGGCAGACTTAAGTTTCCTTTCCTTAAATCTATATATATTGCACAGTTTCCATTCCTTGAATCTATATTGCATAGTTCGATTTACTTAAATCTATATTTCATAGTAGTAACAGCTAAATCAAAAAACTTGTGAATCGAGTCCAGCACATAGCGTCATCCGGCTCGGTTGACACTTGACTGCCGTCCATCCCAACCCGCTAACGTTGTTGCGAACATGCATGTCCAAGACACCCAGATCTTTGATTCCTAAACAATAACCAATACCTCCCCTTTCCCAAAAAATACAACAAAATAGTAAATTTCAGGAAAAGTTGGATAAGCTTCCAAGTTCCAATCATGAAAGAAAAATTGTAATTTTAGTTTAGGTCAATGAAATGAACCAGAAGGGAAGCGGAAGACGATGTTGGAACGAGAATCGAAGAAGGACTAAGGATTTCGATCCGAAAATTGGGAGTTATTATTTGCAAATTTAGTTTTAGATTGAACGAGAATAAGCTAATGTCCAAGCTTTTATTGTACTTGTTGTCAGGAAGCAATCATTTGTCTTTGACGAAGAATAAAGAGAACTTAAGAATGAATCTTCTCTAAGGTGTTCAAATTCATTTGAAAATTAATTTGTATCCAAGTTAAGAAAACATCATTCTAGTTTGAATCTTTCCGTACCCTTGAATCAAAATGCATAGGTGAGGAGAAAACCTTCCCGCAATATCGGGCCTAAAAATTATATATGTTACCTTGTAAATTCGGGTCATTTCTTTGTTGTTTCGAATTTGATTTTTTTTTTTTGATACTATAAGATAAGAAATTAGGGTGGTCTATCTCCTCGAGACTTTCCACCCTAGAGCATCCTTGCGGATGAGCTCGTCGACTTGACCAGTAGACGACCTTGATAAATAGATGCACTCGTGGCCCAACTCAGCAAACAGGTCCGTCACACCATTCACCTCACGAAACACCTGTCGGATTTTAACCTGAAAAAAACCCAGCAAAATATTAGAGATATCCGATAAAATCAGATATAACTCCCAAGGGGGTTTCCAGATCTGCTTGACTGCATTAATCACAGTTAGACAGTCTCCTTCAATCTCAATTGCTTTGATACCAAGATCAAAGGCCATGACTAGACCCTCTCTTAGCTCAAATGCTTCAGCAAGTTGGGCTGATATGTTTCCACATCTCCCATAGCCAAGAGAAATCGTACTAGCTTCATGATTCCGAAGGATGTAACCAAAGGCAGATTCACCAGACTCTTTCTTTTATCCATCAAAATTTAGTTTTATCATACCTATTTCAGGTTTTTCCCATTGAATGTTCTTCTTTTTCCTCTTGTTCTTCCTTGAACTTCCCTTATTCATATTATTGTCCTTATTGTTCTAGTTCCAGTCGACTAATTGTTTCCGAACTATCTCATCTATATTCTGAGTATTTTTATTAGAGAAAATTTTTTGGTTTCTGGCAAACCAGATATTCCACCAAAAAACAACTAGATAGGTAAGTTCTGATTCTGCTAATTTATTTTTAATCCATTCTATTTTATCTGCAACTTTAGATTTGAATTTGTTAGCCTTTATCAGGGCTTGTTTGATCGAATTCTGAACTATAGCCTCAGCAGTATAGTGACACTTAAAGAATAGATGGTCTGTTGATTCAAAGGGGTGATCACAGAGACAACAGTTCAGTGGGATAGGAACTTTCTGTCTTTCTAGATTCTCTTTAGTTGGTAATCCATTAATTATCATTTTCCAAATAAAATTTTTAACCTTAGGGATAACCTTAAGATTCCAGATCCAATCATTCAAACCAGTATGTAACCCCCTATTCAAGTACAACGAGTTATAGGCCGTCTTTGTAGAATAGTCCCCATCCTCAGCCGGTGCCCAATATAAACGGTCACGAATGAAGGTTTTAGGAAGTTGATAAGACTTGATAGCGTTAATTGTTTCAAAAGGTAGGATATGCCCAATTTCCATATCAATTTTACCCATGTCCCATTTATTTTCGTTGATGAAATGATTAACCTCAATGTTAATCTCAGCTAAATTAACATCCAGGCATTCATTAATTAACGGTCCGTTTTTAATCCAACAATCCGTCTAAAATTTAACTGTACTCCCATCACCAACGTTCCATCTAAATTTTGATTCAAATTCACTTCTAAGTTTCATCAGTTTTTTCCATTGCCATGACAAGTTTCCTTTAAGTTTATAATTTCAAAGTTTAGTTCCTTTGAGATATTTCTCATTAATGATTCTAACCCAGATATTCTCGGGTTCATTAAGAATCTTCCAAAGTAGTTTCATTTGGAGCGCACGATTGATCTCCCCTGACTTTCTAATTCCCCAAACCTCCATATTTCTTAGGTCTGCAAATTTTGTCCCAGCTGATCAACGGGTGAAAGTTTGGTCCTTTATTCCAGAAGAAGATCCTATTAATTTTATCCAATTCGTTGTGAATACTCGACAGAAGCATAAAGCTCTGCATGATGAAATTTGGTTTTGCATTTAGATTAGCTTTAATGAGGGTCACCCTTCCTTCTTGTGAAAGGGAAGACACTTTCCACTTAGTTAATTGGTTTTTTGAGTTATTGATTACCTCTTCAAAAACCTCTTTGTTTACTCTACCATTAATAATTGGACACCCCAAATATTTCTCAAGGCAGTTAGAGGAAGAAATACCTAGGCATTGTTGTATCTGTCTCTTAGTCATGTTATCCACATTTTTTGATGTTTGGAAAGCAGATTTCTATAGGTTGATTTATTGCCCCGAGATAGTGCAGTATTCATTAAGAATATCAAAAATTCTAGAACTTGCACTAACTGTAGCTTTGGAAAAGATAATAATGTCATCCGTAAAGGTTAAAAATGGGATAGACGTTCCATTTTTCGTGATGGGGAATCCGACATTCTTTCTATTACGGTTACTTTCAAATTGGATATTTTTAGCTAGAACCTCAGCACCTAGGTTGAAGATCAGAGGAGAAATGGGATCTCCTTGACGAAGACCCCTTCCAAGGGTGAAAGGATCCGGCGATGTATCGTTGATTAAAATTGAGTACGAAACCGAGGAGATACACTCCATAATCCAGTTGGTGAATTTATTGCTAAATCCAAAATTTTCAAGAACAACTCTAATGTACTTCCATTCGATTTTATCATATGCTTTTTCCATGTCTAATTTAATTGCCATATATCCTTCCCTGCCTCTCTTAGTTCTAAAACCGTGGAAAACTTCATGGGCTATTAGAATATTGTCTTGGATTGCTCGTTTCTGGACAAATGCACTTTGTAATGGATGGATAAGTTTAGGGAGGATTTTCTTAAGCTTGGAAGCCAAGATTTTTGCGATGACCTTATACACTGTAGAGCAAAGACTAATTGGTCTGAAGTCATTAGTAGAAATAGGATTGTCCTTTTTAGGGATAAGAGTAATGAAGGTGTGGTTCAATTGTTTGATCAGTTTTCCGGAGTGGTAGAAGCTTTTAACAGCTTTACAAACTGCGGGACCTACAATATTCCAATAGTGTTGGAAGAAACCAACGGACATCCCATCAGGGCCAGGGGATTTCTCCGCACCAATACTAAAAACAGCATTCTTAATATCACTGTTTGAGAAAGGCCTCGTTAGTTCGTCATTATCTCTCTCCAACACCTCTTCAGATATCACCTGAATTAAATTATTATATAAATTTTGATTAATATTAGAGGCTTGAAACCGTTTCTTATAATCATTAACAAATTCTACAGAGATGTCCTCCTCCTTATTAATCCATAGACCGTTACATTTTTGGATATTGTTAATTAATTTCCTGTTCCTTCTACCCGTCGCTACACGGTGGAAATATTTCGTGTTCCTATCCCCTTCATCTATAAATTTAGCTTTGGCTCTCTGAAACCATTATTTTTGTTGATATTCAATTAGACACCCTCTATTCTTATTAAGTCTTATAATCTTATCATTATTTACTTGGCTATATTTTTTATAGTTATCATTTTGTACTTTTTCAATAGTTGTATCTAGGTTCTTGACTTGTTTATTGATGTTACCAAGCTTTTCCTTACTCCAGATTTTGAGTTTACATTTAACCAGCTTTAGTTTCTTAACCAACTTCAACATGTTCGTACCCGGAACATGAACACGCCATGCTTGATTAATTATGTTCTTATAGTCTTCCCTGCCATTCCACATAGTTTCAAATCTAAAAGGCTTATTCTTAAGATTTTGTTTGGAGTAATTAAGGTTGATAGAGATCAGACAGTGGTCTGAAGAGGAAAATGCATGATTCCAGACATGTAAATTGTTATATTTATTAAGAATCTCGAAGTGAGCTAGCGCTCGGTCCAACTTTTCAAAGGTATTATTTTCTCCCTCTCTTCTCTTTCTCCAAGTAAACTCGTTACCTCTTGAGATAACATCTATTAAGTTACACTCCTGTATAATGTTATTTAGTCTTTGGAATCTATTTCTATTTGGATAGGCACCGCCTGCTTTGTCCGAAGGACATAAAATATCGTTAAAGTCTCCTAAAACAATCGACGGGAGGCTTGAATCCTTAATGAATTTAGTCATTTTTTTCCAGAAATTATTTTTGAATTTTTCCATTGGTGGAGCATAGATGAAAATGATATTAAAAGTAAAATTACTTTCGTAGTTATGAGATTCGATTATTACAAATCGGTCATCCGTAAGGTTATTTTCATTTTCTCATTCGTTAATTTATAGCTTTTCCAAAGGAGGCATAGGCCTCCAGCTCATCCCGTCGATGGTATAAAAAAACATGAATCAAAACCCGAGGTTTTCCATTGTTTTTCATTAGGTTCAATATCTGTTTTAATTTTCGCTAACATGATCATATCAATATGCTCATTGTGGGTCGTTATTTTCAAATTGACCCAGAAGTTCTTTTTTCGTATCCCTCTACAGTTCCAATAGGCGACTTTCATTCTTAACGATTTTTCTAGAAAGCAGTTCATTGTCTAGCAAACCCATAGGATTAACTAAACTGGAAAAATTACCAAGGAAGCATCCTTGTATAAGCTGAGCACAAGAGTGTTCGAAGGCGCTCACCATATAACATTCAGGATTGAAGTTATAATAGCCATCTTTTCATTTTTAATACCGTGGAAGCCACTGCACTTGTTAACAAGAAAACTGAACTTAAACAAAATGATCCAAAGGATCACGGCCCAATAAGGGAGATGGCGACTCCCACAGGAATGCCAAAAATTTCCTTTCAAAAACATACTCATAAAGATAAGATATAGGAAGAGAAAACTTACAACACCAATTACATGCCAAGGTTCAATACCATACACAAGTTCAATACATAGAAACACGTTAATAACATAGGGAGACCAACTACACAAAACCATGACCCTACCAAAGTTCATACTAGTCCGAAATCTAACAATTACATACAAAGGATAGCTTAATCTTGTAATCCTTATGTACGTAAGGGACCACACACAAGTACATGAAGGATTGCTGGACGAGAAGTAGCATTCCATTAATCTGAAGCAAAATATTTGAGTAACCTGCATTATAGAAGGATCGAATTCAATAAAACAGATCAAAGATTTTAAAGTTGTATCTAATAGCAGAGTTCCAAAGATATGAGAGTACAGAGCAGAGTACCTTTCCAAAACCCACCAAAAGTTGTTCTTCATAGATAACCAATTCATTTCTTCATTTTCTTTGTTCCCTTCAGAACCGAGGATGCAGTGTCATCATCCATTTCCATTGATTTCCTTTTACTCGAGTCAGAGTTAGTTTCTTCATGGTTCTTGACTTCCATGTTATTCAACAACATATTAACAGTGTTGAATGATTGGAAAGAATGTTCAGAGAAGTAATCTTCTTCATCATCTTCAACCCTTAGATCATCATTGATCATAAACTCAACCAGCACATCCTCATGGATGAACTCAGGGGTATCATTGTTATTAGAGATCAGAAGATCACCAGATCCAAAGAGTGGTTCATCAACTTTTGTAATCTCATCATTCTCGAGCATAGGAATCAAAGGAGATGGTTCAGACAAGCTCAGCTTCTCCTCCAGTTTTTCATCATTAGGGTTAATGTCAGAAACCTGAACAAAGGCATAAATACCAGCAGCCAGAGGAGGAATATCCCCACTGGAGGGCACCTGAGTCTGTTTAGGTTATGTCTCCACCTTCTGAATACCATCAGAACCCTCCAGAGAGTTCTTTAGGCTATTGACTGAGCTATTAGAAGAGTGTTCAGACTTGAAATTATTGTAATGCCACCTCTACCCGACAAGTAGGGTCTAAACCCACCCGTGGCAAAGGGGCAGCCTCAGAGTTCCTCATATTTCCACCTTTAGTTTTCCAGTTGCCATCCTCCCCATGCTCACTAACTTTCTCTTTTCCCTTTTCAGCTTTTTTGTTATTTTTAAAATTGATTCTGACTTTCTTGGGGTGAGCAGTACGAAGAGGGCAGCAATCAAAGACACGATTTTCCTCTCCACAATGCCCACAATCCTTGGAAAAATCTTCAAACCAAACAGGGTAATCATGAAGGTTTTCATCCTCATCAGGAATAGGGACCGAGTCATTGATGATTTTTTGATCATCAACATCATCATTTATACAGATTCTAATAAAGCTCTCAATCTTGCCACTCATAGAGTAGGGATCAAGTTTAATAAACTTCCCAATGTTGTTTTCCTCAACTATTGTTCTAATTGCCTCTTTATTGGCAAACTCTGCGGGAAGTAGAGATATTCGGACCCATAGGTCTTGTTCAGTGACAGATTCTGTCATGGTATTGAAGTTAGGCTTCCAGGGTTTGAGAATAACAAGTTGGCTCAACACATGGAAAGTCCTAAGGTCCCAGACCATTTTCTTATCTATTGGATTTGAAAAATTAATTTCAAACCAATAGTGCCCTTTCGGGATCATGTCACTTCTCCTTTCACGTTTTTTCACTCATAAAACAGTTTGTTCCTAATCTTAGGGAAGTCAATTGGATCACCAAAAATATGTCCCATTAAACAAGATTCTTTAAGCTTTTAAAAGTCATTTCTAACCTTGGCAAGCTTGTTCAAGTAGCTAGGAATGTCCAAGTTGTTTTTGTTGAAAGACTTAGGCACGGCAGGGTAAGAGCCCGATCTACCACCACCAGTCTTCTTATCCAGGTTCACCTTACATGAACCAGCATCATCGCCATCCAGAGGGAGGGAGCAAACAACGTCTTTGAAGTTGCGAGAAGAGGAGGCCATGACCAATACTTTGGACAGAGCCCAACTCAAAGGTTTGCAGAAATCAAGAGAGAAATTATGTAAGCCAATATTAGCTGAGAGCAAGAGACTGAAAAAACAAACATTCTCACCGTTTTTATAGAGTAAGTTGTGCTCAAAGACAGAAAGAGAGCAGATAGCTCTCCACAGAGTCAAGATAATAAAAAATCGGATAATCATAAGCATATTCAGAGGAAGTACAACATTACCATGTACTCTCAGCGCAAGGGCTAGGTTAGGGTTGCAACACATCTTTTCAAACAGATCTCAGTCTAGATTAACGCCGAAAGGAACCTTCAACAGAAGAGCCTTTAGGCCTCCATTTTCGGAGCAAGGGGTACCCAGCCCAACCGCCAAGTACCTATTCTTGAAAAGATCGCTACTATAGCTAGCCGTCCGATTCATAGTCTTCAAGCAAGGGATAGAATCCCATCTATGAGAGAACCTCTCCCCTCCCCCCCCCCCCCCCCCCCCAGCGCAACAAAGCCAAAATCGGGTACGAAAAAGTCTAATCCACCACAAACGAAAGATCCACCAAAGATTCACCCATATTACCCCATAGATAGAGGACCATAGGATAAAGATTCATCAGAAAGTGGAACGACAGGAGGAAAATCTCAAGCCGACGCCCAACTCTCTCTAGGTTTTCGATTAGGTTAGAAGGAAAAGGAGGCGTGTGAGGGAGCGCGTTCATTTGACCAGAGGAGGGGTTCTTTTCCTTCAAAAAAAAGGAGCTTTGTTGTTTCGGATTTGATTGATTTTATTGAGTCGGTGTCAAATATTTATAATTTTCTCTTCTTTCTTTTTTATTCTTTATTGCCATCGGTCGGATTTGAAACAAACGGATCGGGTTAGTATTTGACAGTTTTGTGCAATAATGTAACCGCCCATAAAGTACATAGCCCTCAAATAGCCTATTATGAGATGTGTCCATTGTGCAACCAAGCTTTCCAATTTAGACTAGGCTTATGTCCCTACTCCCTAGCTTGTTATCGGGACATGACTCGTGTTGATCCGCAGTCCGGGTGCCCGATCCATTTGATATTAAAAACATTTTTAGTATATAAAATATAATTAATCAAATGTTATTAATTAAATTAAAAAGTATGGTATAGTTTTTAAAAATTTTAAAGACGCCAACTGTTTTTTTGCACGGGGCTTCTAAGATGGCTCTATCGATTATAATAGATTTTTGTTAGTGATTGAAAATCATATATGGTATTTGTTTCTTTGGTGACTCTCAAGAAAGCTTATCGACAACTTCTAGAGTGCCAAGAAACCCTGTTGACAATCTATGGACTGTCAAGAAGGCTCGTTGGCAGCCTATGACCTGTCAAGAATGCTTGTTGACTGCATGTGGACTTTCAAGAAGCCTTGTTGACAACATTTAGATTGTCAAAAAATTTTGTTGACAACGTTTAGACTATCAAGAAGGCTTGTTGACAGCCTCCGGACTGTCAAGAGGGCTTGTTAACAAGCTTTAGACCATCGAAAAGGCTTGTTGAGAACCTCTAGACTATCAAGAAGGCTTGTTTGAAAACCTTTGGCTTGTCAAGAATGCTTGTTGTCAACATATGGACTTTCAAGAAACCTTGTTGACAACCTCTAGATTGTCAAGAAGACTTATTGACAATCTACGATTTTGTCAAGAAACCTTGTTGACAGCCTCTAAACTATCAAAAAGTCTTCTTGACAATGTTTGGATTGTCTAGAAGGCTTGTTGACAACCTCTAGACCGTCAAAAAGGTTTGCTGACAGCCAACTCCAGACTATCAAGAAGGCTTGTTGATAGCATATGGATTGTCAAGAAGGTTTGTTGACAACCTCTATAATATTAAGAAGGCTTGTTGACAATATATGGACTTTCAAGAAGCCTTGTTGACATCCTTTGAATTATGAAGAATGTTTGTGGACAACTTGTGGAATTTTAAGAAGCCTTGTTGACAATCCCTAGACTATCAAGAAGACTTGTTGACAATCTCTGAACTATCAAGAAACCTTGTTGACAACCTTTGGATTGTTAAAAAGTCTTGTTCACAATGTTTGGATTGTCTAGAAGGCTTGTTGACAACCCATGGACCATCAAGAAGGCTTGTTGTCAACCTCTAGACTATCAAGAAGGCTTGTTGATAGCATCTATATTGTCAAGAAGGCTTGTTGACATCATTTGTATTGTCAAAAAGGCTTGTTGACAATCTTTGGATTATTAGATGGCTTGTTGACAACATGTGGACTTTCAAGAAGCCTTGTTGACAACCTTAATTTGGATTGTAAAGAATGTATGTGGACAACATGTGGACTTTTAAAAAGCTTTGTTGACAACCTCTGAACCGTCAAGAATGCTTGCTGACAATCTCTAAACCATCAAGAAACCTTGTTGAGAGCCTCTGGACTGTCAAAAAGTCTTGTTGACAACCTCTGGACTATCAAGAGGGCTTGTTGATATCATCTAGATTCCCAAGAATGCTTCTTGACAACATTTGGACTATCAAGAAAGCTTGTTGACTGTCTTTGGACTATCAAGAAGACTTGTTGCTAGCATGTGGACTTTCAGGACTTTCAAAAGCCTTGTTGACAACCTTTGGATTGCCAAGAATGTTTGTGGACAAGATGTGGACTTTCAAGAAGCCTTGTTGACAACATTTGGATTGCCAAGAATGCTTGTGGACACTTTCAAGAGGCCTTGTTGACAACCTTTTGACTATTAAGAAGGCTTGTTGACAACTGTCAAGAAACCTTGTTGACAATATCTAGACTGTCAAAAAGTCTTGTTGACAACATTTGGACTGTCTAGAAGGCTTGTTGACAACCTTTGGACTATCAAGAAGGCTTGTTGATAACATCTGGATTGTCAAGAAGACTTATTGATAGCCTTTGCCCTTTGGATTGTCAAGGAGGTTTGTTGATAGCATTTGGATTGGCAAGAAGTTTGTTACCAATCTTTAATTTTTACTATCAAGAATGCTTGTTTATAGTAAAAAAAAAACTTTAAAAAATGCCAGAGTTTTTTTTTTTTACCAAAAATTAAAAGTTGGTGCTTAGTTTCTCAATTACCTAATTTAAATTGGTTATTCTACAAAAAAAAATCAAAAAAAAATCTCTACAACGATATATACATAGTCCATTTGATAACTTAAGAATATGTAGATGAAGTTGGAGATGACGATAATTATTTAGATGAAAAAATTAAGGAGATAAAATTGTTTACGGACATGAAGTATGAAAATAAGTTAAATGAGTGTTTGGTAAAATGAATATGATTGTGTATAAAATTACGAAAAAATATGTCTGAAATGTTTTTGCACGTAAAAGAGATGAAGAAAGGGAGATGGGTAAAAATGAGATTTTAGCCTCAATAATCCTTATAATCCTTTTTTTTTTCCGAAAGGATATAATCCTTATAATCCTATATAGTTCAATAGGATTACACAATAATCATAATTTAATTTTCACAATCTCCATAATATATATATATATATATATATATATATATATATATATATATATATATATATATATATATATATATATATAGGAACAAGGTAAGTGACTCGATCACCATGAAACACCGGTGAAACGAGAGGCCGCTAAAAGAAGGCAGACGGAGACAACCGTCAAGAGGACAGTTTAAGAAACAAAAAACATGAGAAGAAAAGAGCCGAAGGAGAACAACAACGGATAATCAGAGATGGTGAAGAGAGAACTCCATGAAGATGAAGCAAGTGAGTCAACGAGCCAAGGACTGCCAAAGAAGCACCGTCGGAAGCATGTACAACATGAAACGAACTCCTGGGGGCGTGAAGACGAGACTCCAATGGAGCATTTTCTATCAAAAGGAGTTGTCGAAAAGCACATGACCACGATCGCGATCTAAACACGACTCAAATCACTCACTAACATCAACAAAAGAACATAGTACATAACCACGGGTTCAAAAAGAGCATAAAAAGATCTGGCCAAGCCCATGGTTCTGTTAATGATAGTGCGGGCATATAGTCGAAGGTAAACAATTTTTCACAATGCAAGATTTATGTTGTTCTAAAGAGATTATAGAGCTTATTTTTCATGTTTGTTCGAATGGATGATCACTTAGGAAGCAACATATTTTTCATGTTATTGGTTGCAAGAATCAAGGAATATATTGTCTCAATTTGGAGCCTTAATGTAGAGCAACAAAGGGTTCTTTTGGACCATAGAAGGCCGTAATTTGCATTTTTATTGATGGACGTTGAAGTTGGTCATACCCTTGGCTAGGTTCTCTTATGACTGCATATGCTTCTAATAATTTGAGTGCAAATCATAATTGCAATCTTTGTACATACAACATAGTTGTGATGGTAGGAAGGGTTGACATACCCAATCTCCCAAATAACGAATCTCCCAAATAATTAAAAGATTATTTAGTTGTAGTTTTTCCTGAGTAGTTGTTTTTCTCAAGACACACAATTCCTTTGTTTTAAAGTTAGATACTATGTAGTAGAGGTAGTCTTTCATAAAATAATACAAGAAGCAAACCGAGAATTTATTCCATAAAGACTGATTATATTCCAATCAACAGATTCGTTGTTCCATTTAACACATTTAGAAGTTGAGAGACTGCCTTCAAAGTTCATAGTACTAGAGGGAAAAAAAAGGTTATATGAGACTGATTTTTTCCCCCCCCTGAGTCCGAACATTCCTAGAACTCTGTAGTAAGGAAATAACGATGTAACTGGTACGGGACTGGTACGGGACGGGAAATGCAACCCACACAGGCCAAGCAAGATTTTTCATGGTATGCTTTGAGTTAGAATAAGACAAATTCAAAGTAGTTGAGCACAGATCAGGGTGTATACTTGTTCTTTTAGTTTTAGAAATGTATAGAACTACATTCAAGAGCTTGGCATAAACATATAGCATAGAGATATCTTAGTATCTGCTTCATTCAAGAGAAATACATAAAAGTAATACCTGATTTGCAATACTCGGTTCCTTGAATTGGTTGTTTTTTTGTGTTGTCGCTTTAGTGTTTGAGAGCGTTATTTTCTGACACCATATTTTGTTCATAGTGCGGGAGTACAAATTTGTTTATTTATCATAAGGAATTGAGCAGTCTTCACAAGGTCATGTAGATCAGTTGTTCTCTCTGCTAGAAAACAAAGGCGAATTAGGATTTATGGTATTTTAAGGGTATAAGATTGAACAGCAACGTGTTTTAAGTTGTCATAATGTAATATCTTTATCTCTTTAATTTATTTCCTCGTCAAACGAGATTAAAAAAAAAATATTTTTCTCTTTTAATTCCTATAATCTCAATTACCATAATTTTTTCTGGCCATGCCTTTCTTATTGTTTATTTTTGTTTTTTTTCAAATCTTAAAACGGACTTTAAAGCAACTCTATCCCTTGGAAATTTGGTCGTATCGTAGTACGTAAGGATTAGGATATGTATATAACTTTAATTTGTCAAACACACGGAGTTGTCCAATTCATCACTTCTAACTTACCACCAATAAATCTCCTATGTACGTGCAGAAAATGTCAAACTTTACAAACCTCGACTTCATCTTATATATTTTATATATAGCGAGAGTGGAGAGTCTGACACATTCAAAACCTAATCGCCCACTATGATGACATAATTAACATATATAACTAGGGTAGAAAATAGATCACGGCATAACAAAATTGACCGTAAAGACGTACATTAATATATAGATCGATCGAGCTTATGGGTATTGCTTAGATACACATTTGCTTCTTTCTCAAGAACTTGGAACAACGTAGAAGTCATGTTTAGAGCTTTAAGGGGCAGCTACGGCTATAACCAGCTGCATGATGATGATGAGCCCTTGTTTAGAGACGCTGTAGAGAAACCACGGTTGACGAGGATAATAAGCATGCCAGCTAGATTATGTGGAGTCCCCCCGGCCCAGGAGGGACGCAATCCGGCTGCAAAGAAGAAGAAGAAGAACAAGAGTCACCCGATGTTTAGTCTCTTCAATAGTAAGATGAATGGAAGGAAGAAGAAGATGTCTGCTCAGCCTGAGCTTGTAAGGTACATGGAGTATATGAAGGAGGGTGGGAGATGGGATAAGGATACAAATGCACCTGTCATTTACTATACTAACTCAATAATAATCGATGCCTGAGAATAGATGTATATGTATTCTCGTTAATCTTGCATAGTAGTGGTGGGAATTGTAACTCGTAGTACATTTGTTCTTTGAGGGTGTGTGTCTATCTTCCACCTGATTGTATAATGTATATTTTCAAATCTGATAGAGAGATGTCAAGACAAACATGTAGTGAAATAATGGATTCAGTTCAGTTTGTCTTTAAGCTGCTATAATTTATAACAACGCTGAAAAGCTCTTTGGTTTGGATTCCGTTGGTAGATGTGTTAGAGATAGAATCAAGATTAAAGTTAAAGTTATATGTTTTATCCCTACCTTTACGATTATTAAATTTCTAGGTGATATAAAGCCTACTATCCGTAAACACGTTTTCGCTTAATTAAACAAATCTTAAAACACAAACCCTAGTTGTCGCCATCACCGCCGCCCTAAAGATTTTGTTGTTGCTACCCTAAACATATTAGCGTCCTAGTATGCCAATCAACCATCGTCCTACGGCCAAAACTACCGTATATTATCGCCAATCTACCGACGTCATATTTGTGCCAACAAAACAAATATTTAAGAAGGGAGGAAGGTCATCAAGTCTTCATTTCATTCTTTTGTATCAACTCCATACGACGACAACCTACTTGTGTCCTAGGACTCAACCTACAATCTACATGTGTCCAAAGGACCCAACCTACCGCGTCACATTGGTGCCATCAATACAAAGACCAAAGAAGGAAGGAGGCCCAAAGTCCTCATGTCATCACTTCATATAAACTCCCTACTTTGCATTCTAGGGCCCAACCCTCCCTAGAACGTCAATCAACCTAGATGCGTCCTGGGGCGCAACCTACCGACGCCATCAAAACAAAGACCAATGAAGAGAGGAGGACCATCGAGTCCTCATTTCATCCCTAGCCTTCTTATCAACTCCCTAAGACGTCAACCTACCTGCATCTTAGGGCTCAACCTACCGGCGTCATATTGACGCTGGCAAAACAAAGAACGAAGGTAGGACGGCACATCAGTCCTCCTTTCATCTCTTCGGTCAAGCAACAACTTTTGCTCGAGTCTCATTGCCTTCATGTGCAAGTAACGAGAAGCGTCAAAAATAAATAAATAAAAACCTTCAAATTTCTACTGTTCAAGCTATGAGGGTGTTCAAGCTATGAGGGTGTTCAATCTCATCTTCAGCTTGAGGGATGTTAGAGATAAAATTATGATTAGGTTAAAGTTATATGTACTTTAATAATCTATCCTTATATTTATATTTATGTTATATAGAGGATATCAAGTCAATAAAGAAAACAAATTTTACGATTATTAAATTCTACAAGACGCAGAACATTGATATCAAATGAAACTATGTTTTTTATTTACAAATGGCCGTTACTTACAATCCATTATATTTATTAAATTAATGAAACTATGTCACCGTGGATGCGTTAAGGAGATTGATAGTCGGTTGAGAATCCATTTCAAGGATTAACCACCGACAAATACTTGTGCTCTCAAGCAAGTTTAAGACAATGAACCACACCAATAACTCAGTCATAAGAACCAAACATGTTTCTAAGTTAACGTTAAAGCCTCTCCCCCTCTCCTACATTATTCATAATGACACCCATCCCGAGGAATCAAAGCCATCACTTATCTTGGAGCCATCTGTTGTTAATCTTAATCATACCCGGTGAGGAGGCTCCCAAACTATTAAGGTTAGATCGAAACGCAAGCTAAAGGTTAACTCTAGACATGACAAATGAGGTTGACTCATGTGGTTAGGCAAATCTATTTGAACTCATTGGCCATTGATGTACCTCTTTTCTTTATTTCTTAAATTGCTTCGTTGGAGTTATTGATCATGTTTTTTCCCGGGACCATTGTATGGTTTGGTGAAACTATGTTCACTATTTTCCAAAAAAAAAATGATTGGTTAACAACATATCGGTACGTTTTTCTCATGATACTTTTTGTTGTGACACTTGTTCAAGTGTTATGACCTCGATGTATCAAATATACAAATTTTCGTTCACACACTCAACGTATCACCAATCACAAACATTTGGAAGCGTCACCAAGACAATGTGTCACCAAAATAGCGTGGCCAGTACAAAATGACATCAACTCAAAATGTCACCCACACAAAAATTTTGAATTGTTATCAAAATACTATTATCAACTCAAAAGGTCACCAATATTGATCCCTGCTTGATTGCAAATCAAACAACGAAAACGAAAGCAAAACGAACATAGTTCATATAAAATGTTTTGGAATTATTTGTTATGTTTTAAATAAATTGGAGTAATATTTGATTAGTTTTGATATATACCAAGTAGAAAAATAAAACGAAAAAATGAAAACACATTTTTATATTAGAAATTAGAAAGTGTTCACCCTTTAGATTAATTTTTATGAATGAGCAATGACATCTAAGTGTACTATATTCGTTTTCATTTTGTTTTCGGTTCTGAGGTTGAAACCAAGCAATCTAAGTGTGTTATATATATAGGATTAGGTTCAAGTGAGAACATTTCTTACGGTAGGGAGTAAGAACCTCTAACAACCGTAAGATAATTGGATGAACGTTCAACGATTTACACCCACCGAGTTATTGAGTGAGTCTCACTGATACAACCAATTATTATATACCTTCTGTTTATATAAAACTAATTATGGAACTAAGAAAAAAAAACATTTTATTATTAACTAGTTTAGGACCCGTGCCGTGCACGGGTATTTGTTAGAAAAATATTTTTTTTATAGCTTTTAATGAGAGATTTTTATTTCAAAATACTCGCTTCACATCGTGCCACGTCAACAGTCATACACTCTACTTTTGTATATTTATGTTGATTGATTTAGTATATATATATATATATATATATATATATATATATATATATATATATATATATATATATATATATATATATATATATATATATATATATATCAGTAGATCAACGACCCACATATCAGTAGGTCAACGACCCACATAGTCAACGACCCACAAAATAGTAGGTCAACGACCCACTACGAATACAACTTATACTTGAACTTTGTCAAAAGTCCAAGAAATGTATGATTTGTTCAATCTTTAAAAAAACTCTATTTATAAAAGTTCTTAAATTATCACCCTTACATATAGTCGATGTGGGATAACAAAATTCTGAAAATATTTAACGTAAATTGATTGGGCTTAATCATTCCCAAAATAAAAAGTAACGTGAAATGGTTACAAAAAATAATGTAATTTAAAAATAAAAGATTTGATGCCTAAAATAATTTAACAATTAAGATTTTTTTTTATGTAAAAACAATTAAGATTTTTTTTATTGTAATTAAAATAGATTAAAAAGAAATCGTCCAAGGCTAATTAAAATAATTAAAAATTTAATTAAGTAATTTAAAAAATAAAGGTTTTTCTGGCGATTAATGAGAGAGCTCCATTTCGAATACTCGCACCACAGCGCGCCACGTCAGCAGTTATGCACTCTGCTTTAGTATATTTATATTGATTGGAGAATTGTGAGTTTAAGTTACCCTTTAATATGACAATCAAAATTGTAGTTTTTATATAGTAGAATAGCTCGTTACTTACTGATGATGATCGTTAACTATATAGCATATTTTGGTCATTACATGGTGTTGTTTTGAATGTTATATATGGTTAACGATTGCTATTTTGATCGTTATATATGGCTAACGTTCAAAAATATATAGATGTTGATCGTTATATATGACTAACAATTGTTGTTTTGGTCATTAAAGTATATAAACTAACGATCATGATTAATATAGATCTTGATCGCTAGTCAATATTTCATTTTAAAGTTATGGACAAAAAATTATTTGAAAGTTATGGACAAAATATATAGCTTATAAAAAACACATAACAACTCACAATGCTCCACAAATCCGTACCAAAAGAAGTGTTTCCTTGCCTGAACTGAAACCATTTATTTTAGATTTTTTAAGGAATTTAACGTTAATTATGGATCAGGAAAAATTAACCAAGAAATTTCTATTACACTATATAATAATTTGCTGTGTATCATATAAACAATATAGTTTGTCATTATTTTATTTTAAATATTATCAAATTTATGGTAAATAATTATGATAATACATCATCAAATTTCTTCAATTTTAGTGCTACAAATTGGGTAGTAGATTAATGTATAATATTGTAACAGATAATAAAATTGGTGGGTACACCAGTGAGAATCAAAAAGCACAAGTGTTCAAACTCTCTGCTGCCCATCTTCAATGTTAGGGATGTTCAGCTTCATAACTTCTTGTAATCTAGTTATGAGAGCATTAGCTTTCCCCTATTGTGAAGTGACTGATACACGTATGACATAAATGTTAACCATTGAATTTCTTTTGTCTCTCTTTCTAGGTGCCTAAATAAATGTTGCCATATTCTACAAACCCTACCCACATGAAAATGTCTCAAGCATCACAGCAAACAACCTTATACACTGGCTTATTCGTTCATTACTGATACGCGAAAGGTTTATTCGGTTTTCAGATTGAACCGTATTTTGCTTCAGCTCGTCTTGAAGTTACCTTAGAATTCGTAGGCTGGTTTCCCGAAGCAGATTCATCAAGGAAGGGATCATTGCCGCTATCAGATTCCGATCCACGGTAACTGCTTGGTACTCCAGTAGCCTGAAATCCACATAGAAGCAAATTAAAATCTGATAATGTATTCAGTTCAGTTTGTCATTAAGCTGCTACATTTATAAGAACACTACATCAAAAGCTCTTTTTTGTGGATTCCATTTGTAGATGCAGAACTATAATGTTTATTTACAAAGGAACTGAAAACTTACAGTTTGTAAGCAGGCAGATAAGATTGTGATTCCAGGCAAAGCATACAACCCATGCTGCAAGCATCCGAATTCTGAATCAATAAATGAATGGAAACGGAACACATAAAGGTAGAGGCCAGTTTACCTGGTCTTGAAACTTTGTTCGGTACAAAAACCCGCCACAGCAGAACAGTGTAAAACAAAGCGTGAACCTGCTCACAACAATAGTGTTTAAACAACAACAGGGCAAAGCAGAACCAGTTTACGGTATTGCCTGAAATACTAGAAAAATAGTATATTAATATTTAGGACAGATCAAGATTCATTCTTACACAAAAGATATGACTCCGAAAATAGCCCATCCCTTTGTAGTATGGTTCTCTTTATTTTGCTTGTAATCTACATATTATATGAAGTAGATAGTGGTTAAGATGGAAAATGGAAATCCATACATATATATACAGCTCCAAGCCCAAAAAAAGAAAAGAATTTGAGGATCCATGAACATACCACACACTTTTGTAAGAGTAAATTGGACGGCTTCGTAATCCTTTATCGGAATGGTGATTTCAACTTCATATGGCACGTTTCGAGCCACAGCACCTTGAAAGAAAAATAAGATCAGAGTCAAGAAGAAAAGATTGCAAAATCTATGTATATAAGGTACATGGTATTTAGGCCCTGTTTGGTATCCATATCTAGTTATCAGATATGGGTATCTAAATAAAAAAAACTCATACCTATGTTTGCTATAAAAGTATATGAATATCAAACTGATGTCTTGATATACTCGTAATACACATTTTCTCCTTTTTTGATATAATCCAAAAACCGAAGGTATCACATATCTAATATTGCACCTCCCGCTTCTATTCTTCCTCTCCAAGACAAAGGTATCAGATATCAATCTCATACCCATATCTTGATACCTCATACCCATATCTCGGTACCCATATCTTGATACCTCATACACATATCTCGGTATCCATATCTTGATACCTCATACCCACATCTCGGTACCCATATCTTGATATCTTGATATCTAGATATGGATACCAACAGACCCTAAACCCAGCAATTACAAAAGGTTAGATATCATACATTTCCAGTCTATGACCAAAGTAGAGGGTGACAATGTTGTGGGTGCTCTGCCTGCCACTGCTGAGCCTGACAACCGAAGCTCCAATCCCTTTTCAGGGAATACCTGTATGCAGAATACAAGTTGATAAAAATATCAGGAGACTGGGAAACGAGTATATGATGCATATAAAAGAGAGGTGCACCTTAATAGTTGGCTTTTGCACCAGTTCGGATAGAGAAGCAACAGCGGTTATGTAAAGTGTCAAGTGAGTCTGCTCAGTACAAAAACTACAAGATACAAATATCTACAATTATAACTCAAGATATCAAGAAATCTTCATACTATATAAAAGTGATCTTTCGACTGATGTCAACCATATTTCAAGCAGAAAATCACTGTTCAAAATGGAATTAGACCATGTACCTGAGTTCACCATGAGATTTCTCGAAACCCAGTTGAGTCATTCCATTGTAGACCTACAAGTTTATGAAGTATTGTGATATCCACTAGTACGTGTTTATGTTGAAAATTTATGATTTCAGATTGGGAGAATTGGTAACGTACAACTTCTGAAGAACGTGGATGAAAGCCAACAGTGAAGCCCACGAAAACCCTTGGACCTTGTTTCTTGCATGGAATGGCAAGTTCAACAATGGCTCTGAAAAGACATTTAAGTCGGAAGATCATAGAATAATATATATTAGAATCTGCAAAAGGTACCAACAAACACACATAAATAAAACATATAAGCAAAAATAAGCAACTGTTAAACAATTGAGCATGATAATTATTATGTTATTGCCTAGAAAACCCAAATTGACATATAAAATCGTCAAAATTCAAATGCTAAGCTTGATCAGAGGGAATATATGTTTGATAATCAACAAACTCCGATTCATAACATGTTTACCCACTGAAAATCACCTTATCACTAGATGTATCATCAACCAATACAACTCAAGAGATTTGTGTGATACTTGTACTTCTGGTACATGTGATCCAAACACGTGTACCAGCATCAATAGTTGCAGACAAAGAAGTAACTTCATTGTTCAAATTCAGATCCAATATCCACAGATTCAGCAGAAGTAACGTCGAGCGTCTACAGAGAAAGGGTTGTGCTTTCTCAAGCGTAATAATAAAAATAAAATAAACACTAGGACAATAACTAATGCAACACCTAGCAGCATTCAAGCCCATAATTTCTGAACATACAAGACTGAACATGATGATGTTGTTCTTCTCAGAGTAAATTACCTACATGATGACTCATATGTCACATTGCAAATGCATCCGAGTGAACCTGATATACAGTGATAGGAAAGGGTATAAGAACAATGCAATATTGGAGCTACAAAAAATCATACAGGTTTAGAGAAAAAGTTCTTCCAAAAGTTCGCTCTGTAAAGCATGAGATATAAGCATACTAGATGTACCAGGCCAAGGAAGTACAATTGTTGGTAAGGATTTTAGCTAACCTTGACATTGAGAACTCTGACATTTCCCACATATGATATTAACCTAAATCATGGAGAAGGAATTAAATTGATCAAACAACATCAAAGAAATTTGTTTACCTATCCACGTTTGAGGTTGGGTTTTGAGGGTTTGGGTGTAAATTGTACACAGCCATGCCCACAAGGGCGCTCACAGAAGTACACGAGTTAGGATTCTAGTCAAAATATAGTTGATCAAGCCAAAAACCATAATACAGATGCCTTTCCTGATAAGAGATACATAACTAGTTCGAAACAACTAACCTGAGCAGTACGCCCCATTTTGTCATAACTTTTTTCGCAATTTAATAAGTCACCCTTGTAAAATCCCTGAACAAGTAAATAAAAGATGGGTATTTACCATGAGCTAGGCAATCGAAGTAGTCATGAGCTGTTTACATAAAAAGGAAGGAATATCTGAAGCACATTTCCAAGAAACGACAGAACAACCATTACAAACATAACAAAAGTTGCAAGCCAAACCATGGTATCAAGATGTTTGCAGAAGACTCTACCTGGACAAAATTGAAATGTCCAGAACCAGCAACAAAATAATTTAATATATCAAATCGGCCGAAATCGATGTATCCCTGCACAAGTAGAACACTAGCTCAATGCATGCTGAGCTCATTTTACAATGATGCTACATCATAGAATTTAAATCAGTCTGATGAACGATGAATTACCATCTGTGATCTACTCTCTACATCTTTGCAAAATCGTACAACCAAGTCTGAATCCTGTGGAGACAATAAAGACGTGCAAGTCTCAATATAGTAACCAATTATATAAACTAATTAAATGATGATGTTGACAGATTATTTTACAACGTCAAAGACAAAAGTGAAATCCTAACCTTTCCCTCATACTCAAATGGATGTCCTACCCAATCAGTCTGATAAGTTAAGAAAGAAACAATTGTTTGTACCCCAAAAGTTCAGCATTGCCTTAAATTTCATGTGAGGATAACTATTCGAGCGTAGAAGGTGCCAAATTTATTCACTATTTAAAAGTATTAATTGTCGGCTTCTGTAGGAGTATTATGTGATTTGTCTGCTAGATATTAAAGCAAGGATACAAAGTCAACCACATGGCTGGAATTGTCAATAGCATAACAACTTGAGCTTGGGACAACAACTGAGGCAGCCTTAAGTATGTTCAGAAGAATAACTGAGACAGAAAGTAGGAAAACAAAAATCACGGTGTAAGATACACTGGTAGAATCAGAGCTTGACACAATAATTTTGTAATGCAACAACTAAGAATCACACATGAAACGCAATGTAAAACAAAATTCAACTGGCAATAGATATTACCTGCACCAGTAACCAGAAACAAACGGTACCAGGGATGACCCTTTAATAGCTGTGGTGAGTTCTGCATCTCATGAGTCATCAAAATATGTCCTGGAAACAACTTGTTTCAATAATTGGCTACATTCTAATGAAGTGCTAAACCATAATGATAGTGTTCTAATGCTTTGAAAGGCAAAATCAGGCACACATTGAGCAAAGATAAAACAGTTGTACAAAGATGTGCAAGCATGAGAACAAGCATGCAGTTTCATTACCTACAAATTCATCCCTATCACTACATTAAATGGATTATTTACCAGCTTCAAAGAGAAATTCTGGTCAGTGAAACCTCTATGTGAGAAATTCATGTTTTATCCATGGGCAATCCCCTTACCAAATAGACGTGTGACTGATAATTAGAATGGGTAATGAAAAGGATCAAACAGAGATGAAAGATGAAGCCAAAATCTGCCTCAGAACATTAGTACAATACTTAACCAATATTCATTAAAAATTATTAAGTAAATACTAAATAGTTAAAAACAGATTTTAAACAAAGGTGTCGAACTTGCCAACATAGAGTTAACCAGGTGCTAAGTTTTCCACAAATACAAAAGGGGCTCCGATTCTATAAAGTAAAAGCGTAAAGTGGGTTGGACAGTTGGACCTGTACATAGACAACACAGGTTGACTCAAAGGTGTCGAACTTTCCAAATTTTAAACAAAGGTGTCGAACTTGCCAAAAGAGAGTTAATCAGGTGCTATGAGTTGTTTGGAAGCTAGGGAAGCAGATTTTGGGAGAGTTTTTTTTGTATAGTTTCTTCAATTTTTTGTCGTCAGTTTACTTCCCTTCTCTTCTCGGTATCCCCATATCCCCTCTCACATATCCAGTTCACTTCATCCATGTAAACTGGGAACCTCTAGCACTTTCGCTCAGAGACAAAACAGCGAACAGGTAGGATACACCCATGGAAATGTTAATTCATAGTAATTTTCTATATAAATCACATTTACACCCAACCCCCACAGGAAAGGGTTGATAATTGATTCAACCCAGGAAAGCAGGAATCGAAATCTATCTCCACGAACAAGGAAACAGTAGTCGAGCAATAATTTCAGGGATAGTGCAATTAAATAATATTTAAGAAATGGAGGAAATCATAGTGTATAAATTGATGGGGATTTGCTTACCTACAGAGATCCAGCTCCCAAGTGAGCAAGTTACAGGGATACGCAACAATCATGTACAAATACAACGGGAAATGCACTTCCAAAGAGACAGGAAGAAATGGCAAATACCGATTGACAGAGGAAAGGGATAGAGATATATCAGCATACAAAGGTAAGAAAAGAGGAAATAATTCTAAAACTAGACAACGCGACAAAGTTTTCCCGAAAATATAACATTAATATAAAAAAAATTACACACTTTCAACATTATTTTTCGCGGTGAATAAATTATAATTTTGGAGTAGTTTTATCATATTTAGTTATTTAATTTAATAAATTATTATATTTTCAAAAAAAATTAATAAAAATATTTTTTAATAATTTATTTTGAAAAACGTTTTTTAGAATAGTAAGTCATTTATAGGTTCAAAGATCATTATAAATTATTCATGCAAAGTCGGGTTCTTCAAACTCTCGAACAAGAGAAATTAGCTATACATGAACATATGTAATTTCAACTGAATTGATGATGGATCAGCCTATTGACAACAAGTCGACCGACCTAAAATTTCGTATACAAAAATCTTGAATGAAAATTGGATTAAAAAACACATACTAATGGATGAAGAACCTTATTCATAGGAAGTAGGGTTGTACATCCGGTCCAGACCGGTCCGGACCGAAATTTCCGGTCCCGGTCCAGACCGAAATTTTCGGTCTCGGTCCGGACCAGTGGACCAGATTCAAAAACTTGGACCAGGGACTGGTTCATTCCGGTTTGGACCGGAATAAAATTAGATAAATTAAAATATATATATATTTGCAAAAAACTAAAAAAAAATATTTTAAAAATATTTTTTATTTATTAAATATGTACAAAATATATATGATTTTTAATATATATATATATATATATATATATATATATATTTAAATTAATAAAAAATATTTTTAAAAAACTAAATTCCGGTCCGACCCGATCTTTTCCGGATCGAAATTGGACCGGAACCGGGAATTCCTAAAATCCGGACCAGACCGGGTCGGACTAGTCCGGTTTTCCGGTCCGGGTCAATTTTGCACAGCCCTAATAGGAAGGATTGAGGTTAATCTTACAAAACCCTATCTCTCGGAATGAAATAATAAAAATGTTAAATCCTATATTCCATCTAACAATATCTTCTAAGGAAAGATATGATTTATATAAGCAAAAAAAAATGGTACAATATGATATGATGTGTGGGACCAATTGGTCGATGTGTATGATATGGTCGGTTGATTCGCTATAGTATATATCTCGATTAATAGCAAAATGTTGTCTTGAAGGATAAGGTCAAATTTAACTTTGACTTCAACTTTCTTGATTGCAGGGAGAATCATTTGTGTCTTGTAGACATTCTTTCCGAAATGATTTCATTTTAGTTGATGAAATTACTAGAATGTGTACAATATCACGATCACACGAATATATCTCCAAAACACAAAAAGAAGGACATCTACAATAATATTATGCAATTCTACACTATATGCTCAAATGATGGATGAGAATGATGATGGGGAAAAAACTAAAATAGATGTTATCAAGTAATTTCATACTTGAACCTTACTTGTGCTCCAGTAAGATGCGGAGATACCTCAATGTCAACAACTTGTATACATGTCTCAACTGATAAAAGTAATGATTTGATAGATTAACAATAAAACCTACGTACAAATACATAAGTACCGAAATAGGGGACAAGGGATCGACCAACAAAAAATAAGGATGTTGACATATCAAGGAAGAACTTAAGAAGACATAATAATCGAAGTATGTAATATAAGAGAAAAAAACACCTAAGTCAGTCCATCAATAGTGGAAAGTCGGCTTACTGGAACATAAAGCATGCAACAAAAGCAATAAGGAAAAGAGAATAGGGTTTATTTCGAGCAGTCAAATATCAAGGAACTCGGGAGTAACAAAAAACTATATCCCAAATATAATAGAAGCATTCCAAAATTCAACTCTCCACAACAATGCATATCAAATCTCAATTGAAAATAGCCGAAATATTCTTATCCAAATATCACACACACATTTAAACATGAAGGAAATAATTTTGCGCATTTAACACATTTTGCAATCAACACCTTGAAATACAAAGGGAATACAAGAAGGGTTTTGCACAACTCTCGCATCTTGTAATAGACAAACAATAGAACTCACGTTGACACCTAAGGTAGAAATTGATTTTTTCACGTTGGATGTTATCAACCATCTTGTTCCACATTGAGGTCATGTGAAATTTCTATTTTTTTGATAATTCCCAATGTGAAAGATCATTTGTCGCACCCGGTACTTGGCGTGAAATGGGTTTTTACATGGGGAGATTGCGTGAAAATTAGGTTTCCATGCTTGTACCTAGTATGAAAAATCTATTTCATGTTGGGTCCGGATGTGAAACCGTGTCAAATATCTTTTTCATAAAGTAGAATATTGTATAATTCGGTTATTGATTAGAACCGGGTATAACCCGTGTTAGCACCTGACGTGAAAATTGGTCTTCTCACGTTGTCTCAAAGTGTGCAACTACAATTTTCACGTTGATATCTAAGGTAGGTTCTGTTTTCTCGCGATAACAACCAATGTCTGTACAAATTATTTATTTTGACATAGGAATATTTTGTAATTTTTAAAAGAGTTTCACTAATTACTTCTATTAATAGTGGGATGCAATTTTTATCTTCCAAACTAGTTTATTATCCGCACCTTGTGTGAATATTATCTAAAAATAAATAATGTTTATTATTATTTTCTAATTAGTTATATATAAAAAGGATTAACTATTAAATTAATAATTATAAAATATCAATAATTTTAATTTAAATAGTTGAATGAAACGAAATTCCTAAAATCACGTAACAAATCCACACATGTAAAAGCAGGACATGTAACTTACTTAAGAATTAAATTTTAAATAAATAATGAACACGTACTATTTTCTACAAATCAGTAATTAATTATGCAACCCACATTCTTACATAATTGCACACAACAACACAAAGCCAAACACACAGCCGCTATATTGAAGCTCAGGGGGTGTATTTAATTAAGATTTTACAGGAATATTTAGGAGTTTAAAATTTTATGGTTATTCAATATAAATTTTTAAAAGTCCATATAAATCTTTTGGTATTCAATTAGGATTTTAAATTTTCCATAAAATTCCTATGGTATTTAAAAGTTTCTTGATTTTAAAAGAATCCATAATTTCATTGATTTTGTATGATTTTTTATTACTTATAAACCCTATAGAAGTCTTTTCCCAACACATAAGATTTTCACGCCAAACTACAGCAATGAAGAACCCAAACGGCCAAATCAACATTTTTTAGCGTTTTCGAGTGCTTGGACTCGGTGCATCGTCGGAGGTTAGTTCTTTCTCGTGTGTTTCCGTCATGTTGATTGTATGGACTTCGAGTGCTTGGGTTCGTCTTACTGATTTGTCATAAGAAACGTGTGAGCGTTCCTCTCAGTTTTCTCTTTTCATTTTGCGACTTATGCGGTTTCGGAAAAAAAGCATTGTACCGTATGTACTCTTTTTTTTGTTTATGCAATCTCGGTATATATATATATAATTAGATGATTAAAGTATCTTCTCTGTTCTGCAATGCAATTGCACTTTTTCATATGCTTTAATATATTATATATATTGTTATATATGTTTTTGCAGTGGATGACATAAAGAATATATATATATATATATATATATATATATATATATATATATATTATAATATGAGTTATTTTTTTTGTATATTTGTTGTGTATATTTTGTCAACGGAGCCGTTTGGTTTTGGATTGATTTTGAGTAACCTGCTTTTAATTGGTTTTGCGTAAACTTGTTTTATTATATATATATAATGGTGGGTTCGTCTTACTGATCTGTCATTAGTATGAATCATAAGGACGAACATTATACTTACTGGTGCCAGTCCTGATTCTTTTTCTCTCTTTCATTTTTTGTTCAACTTAGAGATGATTATAATAATTTGTCATTTATTCTAAATTTTGTTGTCGCCGAGAATCGTTCCTTGTCTTTCTTTAATTTGAATTGAAAATTTTGTCCATGTATTAATTTACATATTGATCGATCATTGGAATTTTTGTGATTGCTAATTAGAATGAAAATTTTGGTCATGTATTAATTTGATAGAATTTGATAAAATCTATATTAACTCTATATAGAATTAAAATATCCCACATAATCAGCAAATTCTATAAATTATTAAAATTCAGTCAAAATCTTTAAAAGTCTGGATTGAATACACCCACCTTCGAATGAGATATGATTTCCGGTGACAAAACGTACAACTAGTGCAAAATAGGCTCTGATTCTATTTGGCCAAGTAGGCCACCGGAGTGAGTTTGCCTTGTTGGAGCTCGGGAATTTGCATCCGCATATCATTTTTGAAGTCGTCGGGGACATACTTCTTTGTCATGACGTAGATCAGTTGATCAAACGTCGCAACCGGTTCCCATCCTCGGTTCTCACGGACGTGTTCATACCGGTTCCACCAAGATTTTGCATCGCCTTCAAAGTACAAGGTTGCCGCTTCGATCTTTTCGTACTCCTCATAGTGGCAATGCTTCAAAGCCCTTTTCATGTCTTGTGCCCAATCAAGAAACACACAAGGATCATATTCCCCATAAAATATTGGAAATTTAACTTTACCTTCCCTACGAGCTTTGTAGGGATCCGGGCGGGGCGGTGGCATATCATCATGATGGGCTCGTTGATGTGCATGCCTTGGTGGGTTAGGAGGAGACAACCATTCTTCTCCTTGGTCTTGGTTCTCAAATGGATCTCGGACGGGTGGGTGCCATGGACGGACATGAGCCACCCGTTCCAAGTTGGCTTCATCGTCGGAGAACTCATCAAAATCGTCCCTCTCGTCATACTCATCATAGTCGCGGTATGATGAACGCCGGCTACGTCGTTGGTGGCGTTGCTCATATCGATCATTACCGGAACGTCGAGGATGACGATCTTGTTGATTGGTGTGCCGATATTCTTCCTGTATGGGACGGTTAGTATTATGTGCATTAGATAAAGGTGGGGGCGATCCGTACCGTTTACGATTGCGCTCGAAGCGCTTGTTCCGATCCATTGTATCTACATAAAGTAGATCATCCGGAGTTGGGCCATTATTGTTCTCGGTCTCATTGAGGTGGTGCCTGCCGTCTTGTTGAGTTTGGCTTTCGATGACTGAGGCAAGCCTAAGACCTTGAGATGGGTCGGTTCCCAAAAGACCTTTGCCCTTCCGACGAGCGTCGGACGTGGAAGTCTCGACCATGGTGTCATTTGGATTTGGGGCGGGGCGTGGAGCGGTCGTAAGGGCCAAAAGTTGTGCCCTCATCTCCTCCATTTGTTGCTTTAGACTAACAACTTCCTCGGATAAGGAGGCATTTTCTCGTTCACGAGCATCCTGTGAGTTTTCTATATCCACGTTAGTCATGATTCCAAATGAATACAAACAAATGCAAGCAATCAAATGAGCAAGGTGAGGAATTAAGTCAACGTTACCCAAGTTCAAGTGCGTTAAGGTTCTACTTTTGGGAAGGCCGTTTGGCGGTTAAGCAAGGTAGGCAAATCCAACAAAATTTGAACCAATTCACACAAATAAACAAGTGATATTTTGCACGTATGTAAGAAAATGGAGAGACAGAAGATGGACGGATTGTTCACTCGGCAAGCTTTGCTTGCTTTCGGTCTTTGACCGTTTTGTAAAATCCGATTTTTCGGATGGACCGGTTTGCCGGACGTCTTTTCACTTTGTATTTTTTTTTTTTTGAACTTTGCAACTTTTTGATGCAAGAGATGAAACACTTTGGAAACAAATCCTCTTTGTTGAAGAGTTTCGATTTTTTGTTTTTGTTTGAATATCAAAATGCAAGATATCCGAATTTGTTAACAAAAAATCCCAAGAAATTTGGTAAAATCGATTAACAAACTTGTCGGATTGGGTCGGTTGAAGAACAAATTGTTTTTTGATAGATGGTTTGATGGCAAACCAACTATCTCCTAAATTTGTTTGGTGAGAAAACAAAAAAAATTCAAGACAACTTCGAAGAACACGAATAACACGAAGAACAAGTTGAAGATCTTCGGGAAGAACAACAAAGGCAAAGAAGGATAAAAAATATAACGCACAAAAACAAGAGTAAAGAGAACTTAGCTTCGATCCCTTTGCTCTGATGCCAATTTGATGCATCCTTGGAATCGTTGAAGGACGAACGCCGGATCTAGACCAAGCTAGAGTTTCGACTACTCGTTGTTGATGTACGAATGAGAACTTTGATAGAAGTTTGGTAGGGCGGAAGCGATTGAGATGGATGCGGAAGCGTAGGTTTGATTCGATCTAGAGAGATCGAGCAAACGTTGTAGTGGATTTGAGAGTTTGATTCTTTAGAAGAATCCTCGAATGTGAGTTCTTGGATCTAAGACTTGATCCAAGGAAGAACTTTGAGGGGATTGAAGAGGAAGTGATGCCCAAATCAAGAAGAGGATTTTCCTTCAAATAACTTGATTAATATTGAACATGATTTACAAGTGAAGCCAAGCATCCCTTATATAGTGGGTGAAGGCTACACCAAAAGTTGACAATTGAATGACGGAAATAAAGGCGGGAAATAAAGTCGGGGCAACTCCCGAAACCAAAGGTCTAGACTATCAATGCCGGAAATTAACTCACGAAATTAAGTTCCGGAATTAATGTTCCGAAAATTAAAGTCTATTATTATTTAAAATGCAAAATATAATAATAATAATATTTGTTAGCTTGATGACGTTGCGTCGGATGCCTATGCCATGGTGGAGTGGTGACATGGCATGCCACTAACGGGTCCAAGTGATGTGACGGTGCGTCGGATGATTGAGCCGGTAGCTTGGGCGATGGCTTTGGCTCGGGAACGAGTGAGCGGTCCATCGGAGCGAACCCGCAAAGCATCGTCCTCTTCATCCGCGGTCATGGTGGTCAAGGGCGCATCACTGGGGGATACCCTCCCAATATCAATTTTTCCATTCATGCCGCCAGGAGGATTTGAACTCGAATCTCCAAGCTAAACACTTAAGGAGCCTAGCACCACATCCCACTAGACCAACTGAGTATTGGTCTCTTTTGTATCCCTCTTTGATTCCACATTGAGCCGTCATTCATATCATGGTTTGGATGTGTCCGGCCCGTTCCGATGCTGGAAACGTGTCTTGACCGTGTCCAAACTATTTTGACCGTGTCCGAGAATCTTTCGGAAGCTTTCACGTTTTCGACACGAAAGAACACGAAAAACGACACTATCTAGAGATTTCTATACATCATATTATCAAAAAAAAATAAAAGAGTCTAAGGTTGCAAACTTACCGTGCCAACATCTCCTAAATTGACAACAAGTGTCCCAAGTAGGGGATTGACTCGAATGGACTCACCAGAGTGATCCTTTACTTCAAGCCCGCCGACATTCACATTAATGGATAGTTAGTTGTAAATAAACCTATTTAAGAGGTGATTTTCGATATTTTTCCATTATTTAATATAATAATGTTTATCTTAGAAAATTAAAATTTTAGATTTTATTTGATATAAACAACTCATTTTTTTAAATTCCTTTTTTCTGAAAAAAGTGGCGTTCATATCGTATGAACTTTACAGTTCATTTAATAAAAAAAATATTATGATAATTTTTTTAAAAAAGAAAAGAAAAAAGAAAAATGAGTAATTAATAAAAAGGGTATTTTGATCAGCAAAATTTATTTTTATTTATAAATAAGTATAGGTGGTTTGTTGTTATGATTTATATTATATATGTGGGTTTTTTTTTTCAAAATTATAAAAAGTGATTTGTTAGGATAGTATACTTTTAAACGGTATTTTATTTTTCAAAAAAACTCTAAATTATACTGTAGAAGTAGTAGTCCATATTTTCCATGACAAGCTTCATTTTTTTAAAAATAATTTCATACGCAATAAAAACTACTTTTAAGACAAGATCAATGTACGCACACTATATTTGTAGATTATTTTACAGCAAAACTGCATTTTTTTTGTCGAAAAAGATTTCGAAATGGTGTCTTAGTTTGACTTGTAAAGCCAATGTACATTTTTTTTGGTCGGCCTCATTGTGATAAGAACGTATACTGTAAACATAGATGCGTCATGGCATAACTCAATTTCATTTGGAATAATATAACCGCATATAGTTATAATATAATAAATAATGGTCCAGACAACTGTGACGTTAATTAACTTACCTAGCCAGCAATAAAATGCAGAGAAAGCTACGTTTCTTTCTTAATATAGTATATAATATATAGCATGCATTGTCAATATTGCAAGCAAACTTAACGTAAGTTATGTCTTCAACGAGTCTTGGTCATCGCAACGGTCATCATGGACATCCTAGTCATCTTCTCGGTCAGGGTGTCGCGAGCCACCTCCTCATACCTTCGGAACAACTCATTTATCGATAAATCCGGGCCGAAGTGGCTCACGAGGAATGACTCGGTCCCGGACCTCATACTTAGAACAAAGGAGTGGATTTTGTGTGCCTGTTCCTCGTCTCCTCTGATGTCCCAGCTGCTCAATTCATATGACTTGGTGTTCGTTATGGTGAACGAACCTTGTTTGTGAACCTCACTCTCTATTTCACCCCAGGACGGCGCGTATAGTGGCCGGTTGAACATGTTCACCTTCTCCTCTTCAATCAAACCCTTCAAAACAATTTTTGATATTAACCAATGCAGAGTGATTGATGTTAACCGAGCGGACAAAAATCGCTAACGGTACAAAGCGGATGTGCATTCCGACTGCGCCAAGGCTAAATTGGACACATTCAATTCGGAGCGCATCCGCCCCAGCGTGAGACGGATGCGGAATGCGCTTCCGCCCCGACTTGAAGCGCAAGCAAATTCCGCATCCGTAATACAATTGGTAATTTTTGCCCGCGCGAGCCATAACTATGAAATAATAATAAGCATTTCATTTACCGTCATCCGTCAAAACGAGGTTCATCATTATCTACCTTCTCCTCTTCAATCAAACTATTTGATTTTTTTTAAGAAAACAGTTCATTAAGCTACTGTCAAAACGAGGTTCTTGGGGAATGTTTATACCTCAGCAAGAAGTTGATCAAAGACTTTGTCGAGGATCTTCCAGGTGCCGGAGAAGCATTCATCGTAGTTCGCCGGAAGCTCATCCCTCCTGCAAGTGAGAGTGAAGACAATGTAACCGTCCGTAACCATCTCCTCAGCACGGCACTCGAGAAACTTCGAGAAGTCGCTCTGCCACTGCTCGGTGTACGCCTTCCCCACGCTTTCCGCGCTCAGTCCTTTGCTTCTCTCTATCCCCTTAGGCACCTACATACATGCATCCAAAACGCACCGTTTTGATCGAATTATATAAATTCCATTATACCAAAAACATTGAACAATTTCTTCCCTTTCAATATGTATATACCTGAGAGAGCCAATGAAGGGTAGAGGAAGCATGAACAAAATGAAGTGAACATGTCGGAAAAAGCCGACCGTAAAACGAACCGGGTACTCCATTCACAAAGCATGACCCGAACCCGGATCTGGTTTCATTCTTAAGCTTCTGATGAAACTGAGGTAACGCCCTAAAGATGGAGTTGAAGTCGTTTCCGGGGAGATCGTTCAAAAACACCTGAAACTCCGGCGACCAGCTGTCATGACCGGATTCACGCCGGATCTTATCAACAGCAGCGATGAACTCACACGCCACCATGAGCGCGTTAGGTCCTGTGGAGCAGCCCAAGTCAGCTATCACCACGGCGCCATCTTCTACAGGGAACACCGCGCTGTATAGCTTCTTGATAGCTTCTTCCTTGACAGGCTTAGACATTTCTATGAGTTTCCTCTTTCGTACATATGAATCATTTCATTAGTAGGTACAAATTAATCAAGACAGTAATTTTAGAAATTAAAATGATTACCTGAACGACTGAATTCTCTGCATAGCTGCTCTCTCCATCGCCTCCATTCATGTGAAGAACTTCGACTAGCTCCATATCGTTAGATTTGTCTGTCTGAATATATGGGTACGTGGCTTTTAGGGTGATGGCCGAATGCATTTATAGAGAGGAGCAGGGTGCAGTGATACCGCATCTTACAATTCTGTAGTAGGTGATGACATTTATTTTTTGTATAAAAAAGTAGCATAGATAGTGCATATCCATCCCTAATACGTTATATTATTCTGTTAAATTATTCCTGGACCAATTTTAATATAATTTAAATATCAATGTAATATATATATATATATATATATATATATATATATATATATATATGTTGGTGAATAAATTTGATATTAATATTAATTAATTTAAACCTATATATAAATCAAATCTAAAGTGTGTGGTGCTTTAATGATGCAATTCTTCTGCAACAGGGTACGTTGCATCCAACTACGCGGCTTGGTTTGTGATGATATGCATGCTTCAATCCCCTCCACTCTCTCCGTATCAGTTGAGATATCCTGTATCAGTAATACATGTATTCCTAATATGTGATTGACTGAGGCTAAATAAATAAGATTAAGTTTTACTGCTTTACGAGAAAAATAATAAACAATATAAATTCAACCAATTACGTAATAGAGATACAAGGATGCATAAGGAAAGGAATACATAAAATCTTGACCGGTCTCGTCCGTCGTGAGGCTAGTATGGTAGCTCATCTTGTTGCGCGACTGCCTATGTTTATTCTTAATGTTTTTTTTGCATTTGTACTTCTGATTTTTTCAATCCTACAAATTGTTAGGATAGACCTTCTCTAATATAATGCTATGATTTTCCTTTAAAAGAACTAATGTAAATTAAAAAAATAATATCTTAATCACATTTAAATTACGATCTCAAGATAAAGTGAGATTTTATTTTATCTTTTTAATTTTACGGTTTAGGATTTAGGTTGCACCACCGAAACATGTATTTGAGAAAATAATACACACGTAAAAACAACAATTCTGTAGTTTGTCATACATTTGATCATCATCCTTTCACATTCATGACATATTCAGAAATTTCACGAGGGTGTTATCTTCATATGATCGAAAACTAAATTAATATAGGTTAGCATTAGCAATATACATTTAATTTAAATATTATCCTCATATTTTTCAAAATATATTTTGTGTAAGTATGATACACTTAAGTCTTAAATGTACAAAAGCGTATATAATTTTAAATTTTAGTAATCGTCAGTAATTTCTGAATTTAAACACAAATTTTGAATTAAATTTAGATTAAACTTTAAACTACAATGAAAGTCTAATAATATAAATACAATTTAGTTATAATGTATCCCGAAGGGGTTCCCTGGCGAGTTCGGGTTCAGATAAAAGAGTTGACGGAACGGATAACCCTATCTTCATCTCCGTTCCCGTTTTAATTTTTTTCATCCCCGTCCCCGTTTAAATTTCTCCACGAATTTCGAAAAATTATCATCCCATTTATACCACTAGTGATGCATGTCACAAAACACAATATAAATAGCTAATTGTAGTAAATTTAAATGGCAATGGTCGAACCCAAAGAGTTTAAGGGTCCGTTTGGTTTAAACTCCGGAAACGAAAACGGAATGAAAACGAATCTAGTCCATATGTACACCCTTGTTCATGAAGTTGTTGGGAATCATTCCTTGTGGTTTGAACTAATTGTAGTAAAAGCTGATTAGTTTTAATACCCTATAGGGTAACAAAGTAGGGGAAAGCAAGTGCACTTTGCATGAAACCAACCGAAATAATTTCATGAACAAAGTACATATGTGGACTAGATTCATTTTCATTCCGTTTCCATTTCCGGAGTTAGAACCAAACGGGGTAGAAGTATTAACTATGCAATCAAAACAGGTATACTAGCCAAGTTTTAAATGATTATAAAAGGGGTTTTGGTTATTTGTAACTAAAGTAACCTAAAAACAAATTTTGTACATAGATTGTGGGGAAATTTCAAAAGGAGGGATCACCACAACGAAGTCTCAAATCACTTTCCAAACATGTTTTGTTTATTGATGGTAGATCATCTAATGTAATTACCTCTTCCTTATTTTAACCCTTTATTTTTTTTTTCAGGCTCCTTTCGATGTATGTACATGCTTATGAGTTGTGGCGTTCTTACCTGACCTTTTGAGAACATATTCTAGAAATTGATTCATCTCTGGCCTTCCTTCTCGTATTCAACATCCCAATCGTTCTCCTCGTCAAAACCAAATCTCTCGCCGGCCTCCTCTCTTCTCCTGGTTCATTGGAGAACTCATAGTAATGAGTAGGGTTGTGCAAAACTGACCCGGATCCGGTCTTGGTCCATGATTTTGGGAAACTCCGGTCTTGGTCCGGAAAAGATCGGGTCGAACCGGAGTATTATTTAAAATATAAATTATATTTTAAAAAAAATCATATATATTGTGTATATATTTAATTAGAAAATATAGTTTTAATTTTTTTTTAATTTTTGAATTGCAAAAATATAGATTTTTTTGATTTTATTCCGGTCCTGATCGGAATAGACCAAGCTGTAATGCGGTCCCGGTCTATTCCTTAAGAAAAAAATAAAATTTAAATTTATTTGATATAAACAACTCATTTTTTTTAAAATCCTTAAGAAAAAGAAAAGAAAAGAGTTGTTCATATCATATAAATTTTAAATTTATTTTAATAAAAGATATTATGATAAATATACATTTTTAGAAAGTAGAAAAAATATTGATATTAAATTAATATTAAGAATATTTTGATCAAATAATTTTATGTTTCATTAGATTATCAAAGGTAATGTGTTTACAAAAACAGAAATTTAAAAGGGGTTGTTTTCTAATAAATCTCTAAATTATATTAATTGCAGTAATAGTCCATGCCTTACATGACAAGCTTAACTTTGATAATTTCATACCCATGAAAAAACATTTTTAAGATAAGATCAACAATATATTTAATTGTGGATCATTTATTTAGTTTTTAAGCAAAAACTGCATGTTTTTGTTGAAAAAGGTATCGAAATGGTTTAGTTTCTTATTTTGACTTGTAAAGCAATGTATGTGATAAGAACGTACGGTATATGTAAACATGAAATTCGATGCGTCATGACATAACTCAATTTTAATTCGAATAATACAGCCGCAAATAGTATATAATATGCTATAAATAGCATGCATTGTTAATATTGTATCCATATAATCATACGTGATATCTTACTTCACCGAGTCCTGGTCATTGCAACGGTCATTAAGGACAGCCTAGTCATCTGCTCGGTGAGGGTTTCGGGAACCATCTCTTCATACCTTCGGAACAACTCATCCATTGATAAATCCGGTCCGAAGTGGATCTTGCGTGCATGTTCGTCGTCTGCTCCCATGTCCCAGCTGCTCAATTCGTATGGATTGGTGTCAGTTATATGGTGAACGAACCTTGTTTGCGAATCTCGCCTTCTATCTCTCCTAACGACGGTGAGTATAGTGGCCGGTTGAACGTGTTAACCTTCTCCTCGTCAATCAAACCCTTCATATAAAATAAAAAACTCAATTCATTAACCTTATTCATCAAAACGAGGTTCATTAGATGTCGGAAAATGTTTATACCTCAGATAGAAGTTGGTCAAAGACTTTGTCGAGGATCTTCCAAGTGCCGGAGAAACATTCATCGTAGTTCGCCGGAAGTTCATCCCTCCTGCAATTGAGAGTGAAGACAATGTAGCCTCCGGCGACCATCTCATCGGCACGACACTCGAGAAACTTCGAGAAGTCACTCTGCCATTGTTCGGTGTACGCCTTCGCCACGCTTTCCGCGCTCAGTCCTTTGCTTCTCTCTATCCCCTTGGGCACCTACATACATCCATCCATCCATCCAAAACGCATCGTTTTGACCGAATTCATCTAATTAATTATACCAAAATCATTGAAAGATTTCTTCCCTTTCAAAGAAGAAACATTGAACCGTTTCATTTAGTACAAATCACCCTAAAGATCAAATGTACATACCTGAGAGAGCCAGTGAAGGGTAGAGGAAGCATGAACAAAATGAAGGGACCCGGTCGGAAAAAGCCGACCGTAAAACGAACCGGGTACTCCATTAACAAAGCATGACCCGAACCCGGATCCGATTTCATTCTTAAGATTCTGATGAAACTGGGGTAACGCCCTAAAGATGGCGTTGAAGTCGTTTCCAGGGAGATCGTTCAAAAACACCTGAAACTCCGGCGACCAGCTGTCATGACCGGATTCATGCCGAATCTTATCAATGGCGGTGATGAACTCACGCGCCACCCTCAACGCGATGGGTCCTGTGGAGCAGCCCAACTCCGCTATCACAATGGCGCCATCTTGTACAGGGAACATCGCGCTGTATAGCTTTTTGATAACTTTTTCCTTGACAGGCTTCGACATGTCTATGAGTTTCACCTTTCAATACAAACGAATCATTTAGAATTAATCAAGAAAGTAACTTTAGAAACTAAAATGATTACTTGAACGACTGAAGTCTCTGCATAGCTGCTCTCTCCATCGCCTCCATTCATGTGAAGAACTTCAACTAGGCCCATATCGATCGATTGATTCTGTAAAATGAAGATGATTTTATTGATCAATTTGAATGTCTGAGTATTTGGGCACGTGGCTTTGAAGGTGATGGACGAATGTTTATATAGAGGGATGGTGCGGTGATACCTATGCATATCAGATGTGGTACCGCATCTTAATTATCTCATGCATGTCTCGTCCTTACTACGCCAGGCTTTGTTTTTTTTAAACTTTTTTTTTTGTTTGGTAAACTTTTTTTAAAATTTTATTATTTGGGTTGATTAATATGAATCGAATGCAAATTAATGTTTTGTTTGTGCAGATGAATCAATTAGGCCAAATTAATAGACAGTAATTTATGAAGATGTGGTAAGTTGACAATAGAATTAGAATGAATGGAAATCAATGTTGAGGTATAGATGAATGCATGCATGGGATCTGAACTAGAGAGGCAAATATGATACGAATGGAGGTTAATTTAGGGTGAAAGTTACCAAAAGAGATGATATTGAAATTAGTGTTGGATAGGGAATGAGGAAAAATGCATGGGTGTATGTGTATATCACCGGGCTTACTCATTCTCTTTTCTTCACGGATTTAAACCTTTTTAATTAACTCTCAAGATTGTTATTTATCTAAACAACTTCCGTCATTTCCTACAAAATATCAAAACGAGGCTTGAGCATAGTGTGAGTGCACCCCTCAAACATAATGCGAGTGTGGCTCAAAGAATCGGTTTTTCCCTAAGATTCGGACATGCGGATATTGATATATGACTTGCTTCAAAATTATGCCCTCAACTAGTGTTTCACACTTTTATTGGATAAGTACAACAAGAATAAGAAGATAAGAGATGGTCATGTTGGTGTTTGTCGAGATATGCATTGGAGGTAGGCTCACAGTGTGTCATACATCCATGACTTTTTTGAAGTCATACATACTCATACACCAATGATCTTGGATAATATTCAATTAGTTATAACACGTAAGTTATAAAGTTGTACTATATTTAAGGCTGAAAAACACAATTGTGTAGTAGGAGATAGTGTTTATTTTTATAGAAAAAAATAGAATAGATACTGCATATCCATCCCTAATACCTTAAACTAGTCTTTTAAATTATTTGTAGACCAAATTTAATATAATTTATAAAAGTTATCGAAGTAACTATTTAAAAACATATAATGTGGAGGTTAGAGATGCTCTTCGATGATATTAATTTTGATGAAGAAGAGGGCAGACATTGGCCCAACTGCTAACATGCGTTTTGCTAAGTTTGTAATCTGATCCTATTTTTTTTGTTTATAAATTAGGCACACTATTGTTTGAAATTAAGCTTCTCTCGAGGGGAAATCTACTGTAACACGATATAAAGTTGATATTAATACTAATTAATGGATAGAATGATTTTCTATCAGAATTCTGAAAACTCAAAGCGTTACTTGTTAGGACTTTATAGTGGGTATCGACCTTAGTTTGACAATAATAAATATAAAAAATCAAAATCTTTTAAAATAATAATACGTTTATTAAAACATAAACTAGATGCAACGACAACTAACTTTTGGTGAAATCTTTTCATGGTAGCGCGAGAGTCTCCCGACCCTTGCCCCCGTCCCCGTAAACCAGTAGGACTGGTTTTGATGCATTTTCTCCGTGTACGCTACTAGACTAGTCGCGGAAAAATCTTCCGGCACCCTCAGTCCCGACAGAAAGCTACGACACATTATAATACACTTGTGTCTCTCTTTAGAAATTTAAAGACATTGATCTAGTTCGTTTATTTTATTTCACACGCATAACACACACTACCCTAGTACCCACTCAATATTATAAAGGTAGCTAAGTGAGTCCTATGAACTCACCTTATCCGTACGGTCTCAATGTTACTCGCATCTTGCTAGTTAGTGATCTGAATTTCCTGATCAATATACATCAACCCTTAGAACTATATCAACCATTAACACTTCTCGATTTATCATTCTAATCAATAAGGGTATGATATCTAGCATCGATACCCTAACTTTTTCTACAACCCTAAGTTCACAGACCTAGACGTCCATTCCAAGTTCTCATATCATCATTAAAACATTTCTCTAGCATCCCGCTATCTCAAGCGTCTCGTATTCCGTCTGTCGTTATTTATCGTCTTGACTACTCTTAGTTTCATTCCAATTCCACTAACGTAACATTTCTCCTCAACTTGTTCCAATTCCAACATTCTAGTCGTTCTATACTTTTCCGCAACTATAAATCATCTCAACATTTCGCTACTTAGGTTTAATACCATCCACTAAATAATTCCCTAAATTATCACAATCAAATAAATAACTAATTATAAATTATGATTAATTATTATGGAGAATTATTTTAAGCGGAAAAAAACGGGTTCGGGTCTAACCGTAATCGGATCTAGGTTGCAAGGCTTAGCGGCTTCAGATGGCAAACCGGGACTAACAACAGTTCGTGGGTTCGAATCCTGCGACAAACAAGCATAAATTTTATATTAAACCCAGTGGTCTCAAGTTCGAGCTTTGGCAAAAGCATGGGGCGGCAATATTAACACAAAACATAAGGTCACGGCTTCGAACCTCCGTGGATGCAAGAGGAGTGGAGCGGCGTCACAAGGTAAAGTTCCACGTGCACAAAGGTCGCGGGTTCGAGCACTGCAAAAGCAAGAGGGGGCATGAGGTTGCCGCTTGGTCAGGAGTTCAACACTCCGTGACTACAAAAAGGAGTGGAAGAGACGGCTTACCCATAGCGTAGAGATCACGCGTTCGATTATCTTGGGCAGCAGTTTGGCACGAAGGAAAAGCGAGAGGTCGAGAGATCGAACCCCGTCACCACCTATGCAGACGCCGGTGTGGACTGGAGTAGTTTCCCTCGTTATATTTCTTCAGTTTCCGCAATTTTTAAATATGAACGGATTCAAAGAAGGAGAGACTCACCGATGCAGACGCCGGTGTGGACTAGAGTAGTTTCCCTCGGAGACTCTTGTTGGTAGGTGAACGAAGTCGGCACTAGAACCAAAAGTCGGTGAGTTAGAAGGTGGTGCGGGTGCAGGAGGGAAGTGTTATTCGAAAGTAACTCTGTCGTGGTCTAGAGGGAGGAAAGAGTGTGCGGACTTGTCAAGGTTGGTACGTTAACGGTCATCGTGATAGGGTGAGAGAGGTGATCGAGGACGAGGCGAGTGCGAGACGAGGAGGAATGAATGGTTCGTTGGCTAGGCCGGTTGCTCTTCGTGGTGGTTCACCGCTCGGCGCAATTAATGCCTTAACATTCGGTTGACTGCAATGAAGACATCAGAGGGAGAAGTTGTTGAAGAACGTCGATGAACGCTTGGAAGGGAAGAGGTCTCTTGGGCCCACTGGTTAGTCGGGTAGGATGTGGGCCAAAACAGGTGGGAAAAGAAGATGAACTGGAATTCTGAGAGAGAAAAGGAAGGTGGGCTGGAATTGTGAGGAAGACGGGATGACCAACAACTGAGTCGGATAGGCCATTAGGCCAAAGCAAAGGAGGGCCGGTCCGGTTGGCTTCACGGTTTAACGAATCGACTGGTTCGGTTTAAAGAAAACGATGTATAATTTTGAAACCCGACTCGGATCTTGGAATAAATTAATAATACTTTTTATTAAAATAATTATATAAAATTTCGAAAATTTTCGGTTATTACATATGCTAACCTTAAAACTAGGGTATATAAAAGGGGTTTTGGTTGTTTGTAACTAAAACTGTGTTTAGACTGTTTAGTTGTGTATGTTAGGAGATTTTTTTTTAGTTTAGGGATGTTAGAAACTGTGTTTAGTTAGGGATATGAAAATTGGGTTAGAGTTTTGTTATAGGTTTATGGAGGTTTGTAATCGGGATTATAAAAATCTTCCCAGAGTAGAATTCTGAGGATTTGTAAGAAAGGTTTGGAATTTATCCCTTATTTGTCCACACCATATACGATTCACCACATACATTTCTCTCTCAGCCTATTCTTTTACTCCCGTCTTCCTATCTATTGAAAATGCTTCCCTATTTGGAATGTACGAGGGTTTCAAGGTGGCGTCTGTCCTCGCTGGGACTGTGTTGTTGGCGGTGGTGGTAGATAAATCAAACTCAGATCTGGATACATAAGCATTATTCTGAAAGTACAAGCTAGGAATCAAGCAAAATCAAGAAACAAAGGGCGAGATATTTACGAATCCACGTCAACCCTAGCTACAACAGACCTGAATTCAGGTCACTAGCTCAAAGAAAATACAAATTGAAATCAATTTAGGGTTTCTTATCAGATTGAAGACGAAGAAGACTCATGTGCGATCTCGCTCTCCTTCTCTCAATGCTCCGCTTCGGGTTTGCTTGAGGATAATCTCGAGATACAGACGACGGGAGCAAGGAAAGAGGAAGACAAAATGAATAAGAAACCTTAGAAAATTTAATCGATTGAAAGAGCCAGCGTACAAATTCAATTTTTATGGCTTTCATTGATGAAGCACATAAGAAAAAAGATTCATAGTGTTCCGCTTAGAGTTATTTTGAGAGCTTGTTGTCACTCACATCAATTTCTTGAGCCAAACTTACTAGCAACGGTATATAATTTCCAGGATTGAATCGATCATAGATTCATAGTCCAAAATACCGGCGAGGATTTCCTCTACCAATTTCTTCATTTGTAACGGTGTTAGATCATGTTTTTCTTTTCTTTTTTTTTATCCAGCCAGATAAGAAATTAGGCAGGACTACCTCCTCGAGATCTTCCTCCCTAGAGCATCCAGACGGACGAGGTCTTCAACCACCCTCATGGAAGAAGAGACAAACTGGGCAGATTCAAGACCAAGATCCGCTAGCTTGTCAGCCACCAAATTAACCTCGCGAAAGATGTGACGAATCACCACCTAATCAAAGAAACACAGAATATTAGAAATGTCGGATAGGATCAGATCAAACTCCCACGGGGGTTTCCAGATGTACTTGATGGAATTGATAATTGTCAGGTTGTCCCCTTCAATTTCAATTCGATTCACATTGAGGTCACATGCCCTTAAGAGACCCTCTCTGAGCGGGCATGCTTCAGCATGAAGAACCGACGACGAACCACACGGTCCAAAGCCCAGAGAGACCGTCTCAGCATAATGGTCTCTAATGATATAGCCAAACGACGAAAGTCCGTTGTCTTTTTCAGATCCATCAAAGTTTAATTTATGTATTAGATCATGTTGACGAAGCACAGAAGGACATAATATGAGCATAAAAATAGAAAGAAAAGAAATGGGAAATGAAATTGAATATGTAATGTAGGATATTTCTGTCTTTTACGTAAATGAAATCTCACTAAATCTATTTTAACTAAACGCATGTAAAGGTTTTTTACAAAATTTGAATCTACAAGAATCTACTCAAAAACTACAACTACAAACCACAACTATGACTACAAACGTCAATTATAACTACAGTCTCATTTTACTAAACACGTCCTAAAGTGACTTGATTAATTGATAACCGTTGGGTCTTTTCGAAGTGAACGTGCCTAGATTAATTAACAACCATGGGGTCTTGTACGTGAGAACAAGAAATATAGACTCATTAGGATTTTGTATGTTTTATTAACAAACTTCCCAAGCCCCGCTCTAACATTCTGCTAATTTGAATCCAAATATATGATAATCGATTAATCCACAAGAGATGGTTGAAAATTTTTCCACAATCAATTTGATGGTTTATCCAAGTAGTTCTAATCTATATATATATAAATAAAGTTGCTATCATTTCGTTCACATGTCAATCTCTAAGGCCATTCACCTATGCTTTTTTTCTATTTATTTACAACATTATCATTAAATAACTACAAATTTGTCATTCCTTCAAAAGTACGTGGTTTAAACAAAATTATTTACACATCAGCCTATTTAAATACTAATTATCCACATCATTTACAAATCATAATCATTTACACATCAACCCCTGAACTGATATTTGACGTAATTTTGTGCGGTCACTTTTTCAATTTTACAATGTCGTCTATTCGTTAACCCAAGTCACATACTCTAACATTTAATTTAATAAACCGTAATTCTTTCTTGGATTGATACTAACTTTTGCATTCGAGTGTCTCAAAGGATATTGTCCCGAAATCCTCTTTCCCGATTGTTATTGTAGAATTTGAATTCTTGCTTGGCTTCCAATCATAATTTGAAAAATAAATTCTTACAACAAGTATCACATGACAATTTCTCAACATAATGAATTATCAAACATTTGTTTGACACACAATTATCGTCTAACCCGTGCAAGGCACGGGTATTAAAACTAGTATATAACTAAAGTTGCTCTCATTTCGTTCACATGTCAATCTCTAAGGCCATTCACCTATGCATTTTTTCTATTTATTTACAACATTATCACTAAATAACTACAGATTTGTCATTCCTTCAAAAGTACGTGGTTTAAACAAAATCATTTACACATCAGTCCTATTTAAATACTAATTATCCACGTCATTTACACATCATAATCATTTACACTATTAAATACAATAATTTAAACAAAATCTATGAAGATAAGAAACAGTTGAAGTGAAAACTAACGGAGCATATGATTATATTATACCCTCCTGGTGCGCTTGGTAGTAATTCTGGATATTAACTTGGAACAGTTCTCTAATAGCTTTGACATTATTGCTACCCTTCACAATTTTCATATCCATTGTAACAACAATTTCTTCTTTCATACAATTAGGTTTGGGAACAAGAGTTCATGTTCTATTAGTGATCATAGAGTCTATATCTTCACTCATAGCTTGTTTCCAGTTCTTAGTATTAGAGCACCTAACAACTTGTTCATAAGTATCAAGAGTACAAAAGTTATCAATAACATCACTAGTTATGAAGGCATACTCAACTATGTTCAGTTCATCAGTGGGCATAATGTACTCAACATTATTAACATATTTCTTGTTGGGGATTTTTAGCATGGGAGCCTTGTCCGTAGTAAGTTGATAGTGTTCATGAGTATCAAATTTCTTTACAGTTTCAGTTTTCTCCCTTAATTCAGTAGAACTCGAATCAAATTGGTTATTGTCATTAACGATTTCATGATTATCAACATTCTCATTACTAGAAATATCTTCATTTTGCTCCTCCCTTATGTTTTGAGTCACGTTATCATTGGTATGATTTACAAGATCTACAATCTCAATATTCATACACTGAGAGGTTTCAGTGTTGACATTTTCACCGGTTTCATAAAGTATATTATAACTTATGTCAAATTCTTCTTCATCCTAATTTATTTGAGGTTTATCATTATGATTATAGAAGGGAATGCTAGTAACAGGTGTATTAGTTTTACTAATATTGTATGCATTGGTTTTCACAGTTTCAACATGCTTATTTTTGAAATAGAAATCATTTTCATTGAAAGTATCACTTCTAGAAGTTATGATTTTATAACCATGAGGTTGTATAAGTAACAATATATAGCCCTTAGCTCCCTCAAGATAGCCCTTAGCTCCCTCAAGATACCCTCACATGGCAACTTTAAGAGCCCTAGGTTGCAACTTACCCTGGGAGATATGAGAATAAGCGGTACATCCAAAAAATTTAAGTATTATATGTCAAGTTTTTTACCAGTCCACATTTCTTGAGGTATTTTAAAGTCAATAATAAAAGATCGGGATCTATTTATGAGGTATGAAGCAGTGATGACTAATTCACCCCACATAGAGTTTCTCATCCTTGAGCTACTTAACATACACCTAGCCTTTTCTAAAAAAGTTGTAAAAGCTAGGATTTCTTAATCCTAATTAATGATGATAAACTTAATTATCGATAATAATTGACTCATAACTCGCGAACAATGCGTAAATGATGAGTATGAATTCCACCATGATGTTTGTGGCGTAATTTGGGACTTGTGACAAAATTTTCACTTTTTCCTCCGGGGAACAATTTTACCCTCCGGTGTTATTTGGAGCATTTGGGAGCTTCAATTAATAAAACTGCAGTTGAGAGAAATGATCAGGACATCGCCACCTCGGATATGTCTTAGATGTAAAATAATATGAAAAGGCAAAACGACCAAAAGAGTCGCTATTTTATTTCTTAGCGGCTAAGAAAGGTGGCTTAGGATTACGCGTTTTCCCGTGGAATAATAATCCACACAATATTCCGGATTTATCACTTCAATTTCGAGAAGTTTGGAGAATTGGTTCAAACCACCTTCGGAACGGTAAAAGGATAATTATCAACTTCGCTAAAGGATAATTATCGTCTTCACTATAAATATTTATAGCGGAAATTCATTTCTTAATTCATTTCATTTCACATTTCTTCGTAAAAGCTCTAATTTCTCTCAACCTTCAAACTCAGATCTACTCTTCGTTTGTAATCCGATTTCAATTCCGTTTGAGGTTTCGGATTCCTCTCATCATTCTCTTCATTTCGGTACCAATGTTTCGCGTTTCCGTCGAAGTTAAGGCCAGGTCGTGCATATCCCTCACCTGGCCGGTTCCGTCGCTCAGTTTCCGGTGAATTTGGCGGTGTCCGTGCGTAGCCTTCGTCCATGTGATTCCGAATCTTCTTTCGGTTCGTCAATCGGGTTAGTAACGAATAAGTTATGAATTTATTCGTTTTCCGTATTGAGGGTTACTCAAATATGACCTTAGGCTTGTCAAAATGGATAAATGGAAATTCCATTATGCTCGTTATATTATTCTGGTGAACTTTGGCTATTTACTTGTTGAGATCTGATAACAGGTTGGTTCGGAAATTGCCTTCGGGCAAAATGTAACGCTGCCGAAACTTAACTAATCGATTAAAGGATTAATTAATTAAACTAAGATTCGGGAAATGTCATAAAGCTAATTAAATTCAAATGAATGAACTTAATTAATGTTTGAAGCGAGAAACTTAATACGAGGAATCTGATATTCTTTACAGGTGTTGCAGGAGGCAGTAGACTAACTGTAGGTTGACTTATTTGTTTGCAAGTTCTCAGGTAAGTCTTCGGACTTACTTAGTCTTGATCTGCAGATTTTATTACCTGAGAGATTTAGATTGTTTAATATTATTGTTATTGTGAAAGCATGATGAATGTGATACCATGATGATTGTGATATTTGTATGAAATGTTGAGCATGTTGTGTGGTATAATTATCTTGAAACAATGTTGAAAATGTATGGATAAGCATGCTCATATATTGTTATGGTATTTATGTATGTATATTATATATAATACAACAATTAGATTTAACGTGTGGTTATGTGTGAAAATATATATATTAATTTAAAGTGGAATTAATTATTTGTGACCTATAGCTAATGTACAAGAAGCGTGAACACACGTGATATGTGTATATGTGAGAACGAGCCTGTTATCATATGGTCATAACCCATATGGGGCGAGCACATAAGTGCACCGGCTACACCCATGGACTTGGGTAAAAATATATATGCCGTATTAGCCTGAAATGCATGGCGCGTCTGAATCGGGCGTTGACCTGTATTAATTGGCAATATGACTCCTAGAGTCACGGCCGGGATTCCCTCAATTTTAAGAGTGGAGGGTGCGACCGAAACGAATAAGGTCTGCCTGCTAACATGGGGTACCAACAGAGGGGGTTGGCTCCATGGGGTGACCAGAGTGCAAATGAATAATAAACCGGTATCACCGACCTATAATAAGCATGTAAATGAATGTTCCGGCCATAAGTACATTGCATATAGTATGGCTAGGTTGATGTGTTGCATATACTATAGATATGTGTTTAGTAGAATCTCTCGTGGACAGAGTTATGATCATGAACTAACGGTTTATACCGACATCTTTTTAGGTATTCCTGTTAATAGGGACGCTATAGGGACGTCAGCTGCGGGATGTGGTCCGCCGGGGCAGTGATCTCACATGGGTTGGTTTGTTTTATTTTGACTTTCCCGCTTGTTGGCGGAGGTGCCCACTTGCCGGTGTGCAACGTTGTTAGGTGTTGTTTTTGCAGGAACGGCGGTTGTGTTTTTACAGTTATAATGCTTGTGGTTATTTTGGGGTACATATGCATGTGCATAATTTTGTTGTGTAAACTTTTATACAACAGGTTGAATGTTTTCATTATTTGTCCGTGCTTCTTGTTGCAAGGTCCTATAAGTGATGTTGTTGTCAGGCTAACTGATGAGACCCACTGTGTGGTCCTTAGCCAAGTGGCGGCTTGGATTATTAAAAACCCGGGTCGTTACAAAAATTCTATTCATTCTTTCAGCAATGTCATTATGTTGTGGTGTTCCAGGAACAGTAATGTGTCTTTTAATCCCTTGAGTTTTACAGAAATTATTGAATTCAACATTACAAAATTGTGGTCCATTATCTGTTTAAAGGCACTTTATTTTATAACATGACAAATTTTTAATAGATTGTTTCCAATCTTTGAAGATAAATCTTCATGTTTGGTTCTAATTAAAGAGATATATGCAAACTTTTCTTGAATAATGATCTATAAAAGAGATGAAATATCTACTTGAGCAGGTCCCCATAGGTCAGAGTGACAAAGTGTATGTATTCTATAGGTATTTCACCTTTATAGGAGGATTTGTTGAAACTATATTTATGTTTCTTTCCTAACACACATTTTTCACAAAAATTTATATCAACATGTTATTTTTCAGTAAGTCCTTGTTTGTACAGATTTTAAAATCTACGTTACATATGTGCCGTCGTTTGTCATGCCACATTTTAGTATTCCTCTGACATATTTTTATTATCAGTGGTGAGAATCAAATTAGGTGAAGTGTTAACATGATATAACCCACCTTTTTTGATACTTTTTATAAGAGTAATCCATTCCTTATGAATTCTCTTTGCTCATACTATTAATGTGACAGTTTAGGTCATCTAAAATAGATTCACTTATAAGATTTCTTCTTTACTTTGGAATCCACATGACATTTTGGAAAACCCTAATCTTACTATCATGCATACAAATTAATAGGTACATTTTCCACTCCTCTAATAGCTAGAGTAGTGTTATCCCCTAACATAACTTCACCTCCATCAAATTCATGTAAGTAACTGAAAAGAGATTTATTATAGGTAGCATGCATATTACAACCAAAGTCTAAAATTCAAACATCAGAATCATCAATATTAGAGTTTGCACACATAAGCAATTCACAAGGACACAGTCCATTTGAGATTTTTCAAACAAAGACACTTCTCCATCAAGATTTTTACTATTGTTAGCTTCGTCCTTTTATTTCTTTCTACATTCATTAGCATAATGTTCAAGCTTCTCACAGTAATAACATTTTTTGATTGGCTTTATTAGGGTTATAATTTCTAAATTTATCTTTGTCATTTGTGTCCTTCTTATTTCAATTCTTCTTATTGTTACCCTTAGTCATAAGAACCTCACCTTTAACTTCTGATTTCTTATCAGTTTTATATATAAAAACTTTCAAGGTTTCATTCTTTTTAGTTATAACTTTTATTTTATTTTTCTTGGGTCAAGTTTTATAGTTTTATGAGCTATACTGAATAAGATCCCTAAGAGTGTCAAACCGGACAGGTAAAGAACTTAACAACAAGGAAACAAAGTGAGTTTCTTTAATCTCATCATCATATCTGGCTATGTCCTAATTTATTTTTAGAAATTTATCCAAGTTTTCATTTAGAGTCACACCAATATATATTTTAAAGCTAAACAACCTATGTATAAGAGATATTCTAGAAGACAAAGATTTTTTCAAATAATGTTTTCAAGAGCTTCCCATAATATTTGAAAGTAGTGAAACTTAAAACCTGACGAACCACGTTGTTAGTTAACTTAATCATTATTTCAGTGTGGGTCTACTCATCCATTTCTTGCTTTTTTCATTTGATGTTAGGGCAAGGTATTCCCTAGTGATGGCCTTAAGACATTTTTCCTTTGTCAAGACAACTCTCATCTTCAGCTGTCAAATGGTGAAGTCACTGGACCCATCGAAGCCTTTCATCCTCACTGATGCTTATGTCATATAAGTAATCCTAAAAACGTGAGATATTTTGGAAATCAAGAGACAAAACAAAACTTAGATCTAGCTTTTATTAAATTATCGGAAGTCTTTAACATGTTCAACATAAAAAATATTCGCAAAACGCTCGGATACCACTCTGTAATTCTTAATGCAATTGTTAACCATGAAAAGTATTAAAGCAAGACCGACACAAGAATTGTGTACGCAGTTCAGGTGTTAAAACCCTACGTTTGCGGAACCTCAAGAGGGGATATCCGGTCTCAAATTTCACTAATCATTCAAGACAAGTTACAATAGGAGTAGATTGTCATAGCACGCAAGACAACTCAAAAACCAACTCTAATCTAGGATTACAAAGTACAAGAGTACAAAGCAAATGGAGATAGGTAACGAAATAGCCCATGTGTGGCTAAACAAAGCTTCGGTCAAAGCTTTGTTATCTTCATGTTGAAGACTCTCGTCGGAGAAGCCAAGATCCAAGGTTGACCGTCTTGCAATCGTCGCAGCTGCCTCCTCTTCTCTTCTCTCTCGAACTCTCTCTCTGAAACCCTAGATGTGGAGTGTCAAAGATTGTGATGTCTCTCTTAGGGTTTTTGGTTGCCGCTTCTTATGTTGCATATATACCTCGGTGGAAGAGCTAAACTCGCCGTTTCAATTAGTAAACCGATTGGTTCAACCTTTCACTGAACCGGACTAAACAGAGCCTAGTTCATCTTGTAAAGGATCAAGCCTTTGATGTATCACATGCCCATTAACCATGTTCATAACAAAACAAACCACAAAACAATACTAAGTGCTATATGATCTACCCCAAAGAATGAATATAGTATCTCTTGAATCCATGCTATCAAAATTAGTTAATTGTTCATCTAATTAGCAACATATGATCCAAGAGCCACCAATAAGTCATCTTGAACATATCATCTAATATCCTATACTTAGAACTATTACATGAGTTTGAGCCTTGCATGCTTTACACTACATCCTATTACAATCATGAACATGAACCAAAACATCTACATACCCAACCTCACTCAACTCATTTCTCTCGCTTAGTGACCTAACTTAATCCATGAGACCTTCTTTTCTTCTAATTGTTGACGTATACATTTAATCATCAAGCTTACCACCTTCACACGTTTTCATGTATTCATTCGTTTAGATTTTACGATCTTCACTCTTGCGCCTTATCTCATTGCTCTACATGTCATCATTCGGTTCTTTCGGATGTCAAGAAAATGAGATGAATAAGATTGGTGTTGAAGATAATAGGTTCTCACGTCTAAAGGGGCCACATTAGAACGGCGACATTTTGAGCCTAATATAGAAGGTCGGTGGGCTATTCCTCTTAGGTTCCGTCTTAAAATCAATTGACAATAGGGAGTAGTCCACCGACCTTATATATTAGGCTCAAAATGTCTCAAAGTCTTGTACAGACGAACCGTTGAGCGAGGGAAGTGTACATACGAGCGAACGCGTTAGGTCTAAACCCAACACATAACCCAATGAGGTTCCGTCTTAAAATCAATTAACAATATGTCCCAACTTTTGACGTGAGAACTTACTATCTCCGACAGCACACGATCCCTTCTCTACAGCCCGACTGTATCGGACTTTAACAACCGGACGGGACTAACGGAAGTTCCCTCTAATTTTGAGGATTCCCTTTCTTAAGTTTTGTGTTTATCCGGCTTATGGTACTTGGATTCAATTAGTTTTAAGTTCAGTTGTAAATTACTTCATTGTCAATTTGTCATTGAACTTTTGATTGGTTGTCTCCCACTCCTAAATACTTAATATAGTTATTATATATAAGAAAGGTTTAATTTTGAAAGCCCAAGAATGAAATGAGATGAAAATGAAACCGATAATGACTTAAAAATTCTGCAAATTAATCTCACAGCGTCACAAATGAATCTGAATGACCAATTCAAGTTTCATCATTAACATATATACACCAAATATCATAGTCAGTACATGAACCTAATTGACAATTAAGGTAACTAATCCATAATTTAATGTGGATTATTCCAATAGAAGTGAACATCGCTCGTTCAGAGTCATCGCTCAAGTCTTTGTGACGGTGACATGATAATATGATATTGGTTAGTTGACGTTACTTGCTGATAAGTTTGAAGTGAGGCAGCTTGACAGCAACCAATATTGATTTTATAAACCACAAATGATTAAACATCTTGGGGAGATTATTTGACTAAGCCTAGTTAATTATAATCCTAGTTGTTAAAAGTGGACAAAATCGGAGGATAGCAACTTGATTGATTGCTAACAACAAGTGAACTACCAAGGGCCTTTCTTAAAATTGAACTTTCTATATAACTGAGGATCCAAGCCTCGCATTTTCTGATAAACTTACACAAATGGCTCCACTTCCAAAAGTTACGGTCTTGAAGGTTTGTATCACCTGCGACAAGTGCAAGGTCAAGCTCCTCACCGCAGTCGCCGCCTTGGAAGGTACATCATCGATCTTTCGTTTCGTTTCTTAATCTTGAAAAGATTTTAAATAGTTGAAGCTAAAGAAACAACTCGAATAGTTAGTTATTCGGAAAAAAATACAAGTTTAATAAGTATTTGCGAGAATTAAGTGTATCGAATAAAAGGATGATATAAACTATATTTATAAACATATAAGTTTGTTATTTTGATGGAAAGTGTCACAATATGTCAGACATCATCAAGGTCCATATAGTATAATATTTGTTATGCCTTCGATTCTGTGTAATTTTTTTTCTTTCTTCGGCTGTTAAAAGTCTTAATATATATTTTATTCGATCATAAAAATTGTCGTTCTATCATTTCGATTTTTTTTTATATCAAGTTTATATATAATTTTATGTTGTAAGGTCATTAAGAGAAAGCTAGTAGAATAGCTTTTAAAATCGTTTTTATTACATATTTTTTAACAAAATATGCAATGATGCAAAAGGACATTGAATAATTTAAGAAGCAGTAAAATATGTGACATCTACAATAGTTAATTATTGTCCTTGTAATTATTTTTTGATTGTTTTCTGTAATTATTTTTTTAATAAAAACTAAAATATAAATAAAGCTATAATGATAAAATTGATAGTTTTTAAAATACGCATAATAAGACAAAGTATCAAATGTTTTTAAATAGATGCGGTATAAACTATTTTTGTAATATCTAATTGTTAAGCTCATTATACTATAATTTTCAATAGAGAAGTAAATAAACTTTTATTGAAAAAAAATTATTCTACAAAAATCGTAAGAAGTAGGGAAAGTATTTTGCTGAAAATCATATTACTCGCATTTACAATGTAATATAGTTTATATTATTATTTTAATATGTATATTTTTTTTACTAATTTTATAGTTAAATGATATATTGAAAACAAAAATGGCAAACTAAAAATAGTATTTTGGTGGATTTATATGCTGGGAGAAGTAGGTGTTCGACTTACGTGCGTGCATTTGTGATTCATTGACTTCTACTTACTACCTCAATTATATATTTTGTTTTACATGCATACATATATAATATTAAAAAAAAATAATTTAATGCAAATTGAAAATAAAAAATAGGTGTACAGAAAATAGAAACGGATGACGAGAAGAGCACCTTAACGGTAACGGGCGTGGTGGACCCGCACGCAATAATCGTGAGTGCGAGGAAAGTGGGAGTGGCTGAGATTATAAGCATCGCTGACCCGAAGAAGCCCGAAGAACCCAAGAAGCCCGAAGAACCAAAGAAGGAGGAGAAGAAGCCTTGCTGCACACAACCTTGCTATTGTAGAAGCTGCTACCTCAACTACGTCGTGGTCCCCTTTGACGTGCCCGGCCCGGCCGCCCCGTACCCGTACCCAGATCAACCTTCTTGCAATCTTATGTGATATTACTTCATCGTTTATCATCACTTGCTCAGCCTTCTGAACAATAATTATAATCGATGTAACTGCATTTTACATTTTAAATTATGGTTATACTTTTTTTGAATTTTATTTTACAAGTGACGATCGACCTGCAAATTTAGATACACTCAATTACTTTATTTTGTATTTGACTAGTTAATAATAATAAAAACTTTTAAATTCTTTGCAACACTATATGATGCAAACTCATAGTTTTGTATTCGTCTATTATAGCCTTACAACACTAAGCGTCTTGATTATAATAACCGTAAATCTACAACTTTATTGCTTGTATAGAATAGAAAAGATTACCAAGATTTTGCTTATAGAAATTCTTTTTTATAAATTGAAAACGCATCAATCGATTGAGTCGGTCCCAAGGAGTAATGGTTTTATTGATGTAATGGTGGTTTAACGTCTAATAAGGTAGTCGAATTCTCCAATAAAGAAAATGTAAAATTGGATATTAACCTAATGATTGTCACGTCTTATTTATAGGATGAGTATTTTCCTCAAAACTGTAAAGTCCGGAAAATTTAAAAATAAAAATAAAACAATGACCAGGAATTTGGAAATTATTAGCGTTGTATTCTCGTTCCGTAAATAATTCCACGGAGATGTTCGGAATTTATTTCCGGTTTACGGAAATGTCCGGAAATTTTTCCGGCCGTAATGTCCGGTACGGAATTATTTAACGGGTTTCGATCCCGTACCCTTATTCCCTTTCTTCTCTTTTATTTCTGCACTCACCATCCTTTTCCCGCTCGTCATGTCTCTCCCTCTGTGTCCGGCCTCGTCGGAGAGCCACCTCTCGAGCCTGTCGCCGGGACCAGGAGAATCTGCACCACGGCCGAGGCTTCTCCCTCCCTCTCTAGACCAAGCCCTGCCCTCGGCCGCGCCTCGCCTGGGTCTGCACCTCGGTCGAAGACCTCGCACTTCCTTCCCTCGGCCGAGGTATCCTCGTCCCTCCCCTGCTCTGTCCTCGCCGACGTTGGAGGACGGCCACCACCCACTGCAGCACACCCGGGAAGCTGCTCCTCGTCGCCCCTGCATCTCGGCCGAGATCCTGCAGTCCAAGCCGTCCCGCGCCTACGGCCTGCCTTGCCGCCCCCGCGGTTGTGACGCCGCGGCCACGCCACCTCCTTGCCGCCCCTGCGTCTGCTGCACAGCGCCCTTGCCATCTCGGCCGAGCCACGCTTGGATCTTGGTCGAGCCGTAGGCATCTCGGCCGAGACCTTGCCGTCCCGCGCCGTGCCTCCCTGCTGCCGCCGCCGCCTCAAGCCGGAGCAGCCGTGTGGCTGTTGGGAATCGAGCCGGAACTCGAGTTTTCCTCGTGTGCGAATCCCCAACTTCGGACCTCGTTTCGGTACGTTTTAATCACATTCAACGGCTGATTTTCGGATATATTGTAGATGGCATAGCAGTATATAACATGTTAAAATTCTAGGACGATCCAACGGCTGGATCAATAGTTGTGACCTTGGAAAGTTAGAAGAAAATCGGATTCCTAGAACTCGCATGTTAGGATTGAGACCTTGATGATTTTGTACGGATTTGTTGTTGTAGATTTGGGAAGTACTGATGCTTCCCGTATGTTGTAGTCATGGCCTAGAATGCATAAGAATTATTTCGGAATTTTTGAGGAATGTTTGACGTGGTTAAATTGAGGTCAAAGTATTGAGAAATCTAGGTGACGTTTAATACGTTCCTTACGGATTTTCTTCTTGAATCAGAAGTTCTGAAATCCTTAGTAACCGTCTAGAGTCGTTTAATAGATAATAAATGTAGTTAGATGTTTTCCGGAAGTTAAGAGACCGTTTGACCATTTTAGGATTTTCAGGAAATTCGGGTTCAAAACCGTAAATTCCTTAAAGTTAGATTTTGGGACTTAGGACGTAAGTTGAGGTTACCTCACACCCGAGATGGATATTTTAGGGTTGTGAGACGTTGCTGGATATAGTTAGGTACTTAGACCCGTGTTGGGCACTTTTCGGAATTATAGAAAAGTTAGGGGCATTTTGGTAACTTTGGGGAGTTAAGTAAAATCTTAGGGAGTTCGATGAGAGACTTTCGCCCTAGGTTTCCTAAGAATATATTACGAGTGTTCCCGGAAGATTATAAATGTATTGATGGGTATGTTCCCCGTTTGATCAGGTATCTGATATTGTATGCGCGTATAGACGATAACGGGTAATGGCCGATCGTCGATCAGTTGAGGTAAGTCTCCGGACTTACTTAGCTCGTATTCTCTGTATTAGTATTGCTTGTTGATTGGTGGTGTGTGTTTACTTTTGTTATAATTGTTAAAACCGGTAATTAGGACCACCGACCCTATTTGTGTAATTTGGCCCAAGTGTATAATAACGGGCGGTGACAATACTGCCTAGCCCTTGCGAGGCCTAGGGGATTCTCGTCGACTAGCCCGGCGGGTTAGATGGACGGATGCATCCGTACCATTCCTTGCCGGTAAGTAGGGACCGGGGCGAGACCATTGGGGTCTCGTGTCACAAAAGAAGTTGAATTAGATTGGAATATGACTAAGTAATGGAAAATAATAAACCGGACTTGTGTGTGATTTATGTTTTGTGTTTTACCTGTGTTTGTGCCGTCACTGCTTTCCTAATGCCTAGAATATTAGCTAACCGTTTTAAACCGCTTGTGTAGACGATGTGCAGGTTAGGAATGCCGCCGAGTAAGGTGGAGGAGTGGACAGCCGGGGTCCCCGTACATTATAGGACGGGGAATGTTTTCGAGTCTTGTTTTGTATGAGTCACTTTATGGATATTTCGGATTTTAGTTATTGTATCACATTATATAGTTTTGAGTACTCGGCTGAGTTTCCAACTTGTTTTTCTTTCGTTTCCGCATACATTAAAATGTTTTGGAGTTTTCCGCCTTTTCTGTGCCATTGTCGAAAGGTCCAGTGAAATTGTTGTCAGGCTAAGGGTCGGGACCCATTGTGAGGTCTCGCCCGTAGCATCCCGAGTCCCACGGATTCGGGGTGTTACAAAAACTTATCAAAAGGACAAAACCAAATCTTAAAATATGTTGCCATGATGATATCCATATATGGGTAAATATTTCCAACCTAGATGTCAAATTTTGGTCTGACCACATGCTATCCTGTACCGCCTCTGCAATTAAGAATCATATCCTTACCGACTTCCAAGTCCGACTCTCCTACGCCAGAGTCCTCGTCGAACTTTTTGCCAAGAAAAACATAGTCAAGGAAATCACCCCTTTCAAGGAAGCTTTGGGAAAACCATTTACCAAGAGATGGAGTTTAACTAGTTACCCCTTCATTGCCTTAAATACAAGAAATTTGGCCATGTGTGCAAAACCCACCCACCTACCAAACCCCTCAAACAAAACCCTCCCCAACATTCATCCTCTATCGATGAAAACCAACAGTCTTGCCCCTCAAATCAAGGAATATCCTCCAACCATACACCGATCTCCGACTAACAAAATCTTCTCTCCCACACCCCTCACAAAAACGTATCTATTGGACAACCCAAACCTCTTGATAACCCATCTCTCCCTCTCGACCTTAAATCGTCCTCCCTTGTCAAGGAAACGTTGATAATGAGCTACTACAGTACATAATGGATGAGATGCATCAACATTACGTTGGAGGAAGTTAAGAGGTAGCATCAAATTCAATTCTATTTCAACCTTATGGTATTCGTGGGTCAATTTGCATGTGGATAATAGTTTAAGTTGACTTGAATTCCATCAACCACATGTATAAAAATGTATAATGATATATATTGTTATCAAATGCCTAAGAATGGAGTCGGGGAGAGGAAAGAAAGAAGTTAAATATATGTTTACGGGGCAACCTTGCGAATTGTAGGGATTTCCATCGAATATTGATGACATTAACCGAACAACACAATACCCCTTCCAAAAAGTTGTCACCGAAAATCAAATCACACAAAACATTTAAAAAAATCTTCTTTTTTTTTTTTTAAATTCTTTTTTTAATCTCCTTATCTCGAAATAATATTCTTCTTCTTTTCTAGTTTTAAATTCCCCAAAATCTCCACTACAAGAATCATAATTATTCGATAATCAAGGGTTTTATAAGGCATTTCGACATCCACTTCGTCAAAGTTCGACTTCTTCCGCTCTCTCCATCCCTCGTCTCCTATAATGAAAAGTATATAACAAGGTACACACTTGCATCCCACATTTCTTCCTAAGGGTGGTATCGAAATTTTAGCGTTTAAAATGTGATTATAACCTAAAATTTCAAAAGGATCATAGTTGGAATTTTAACATGGATGACAACTCATAAATGTTTTATTATAGGAGGATTAAGAAGTTCTCTTGTGTATGATTTTCATCATTGCTATGATACAATAGAACAAATTAGAAATTCAAATTAAAATAGGATATAGTTATAGTAGTCATATTTTAAGGGTAAGATTTAATCATAAAAATTCTAATTATATTAGTATTAAGAATATCGATTTGTATTGGATATGACCTATATATGAAAGGTCATAATGTGTTCTAGTTTTATATTATAAGGATTTCTAGTGTAACCACGATACTATATTGTATATGTCTAGGATTATATTATTGTATATTCACAGTATTCATAAGATCAATAAGAGTAATTTTGAAAGCCTTGACAATATATATATATATATATATATACACTCAAGGTGTATTACTAGGAGTTAAATTTTACAGGGCGAAATCTACATCTTCTATATATTATTTTCTTCTAAAATAGTTCATCCTAAATCACAACAATCATGGATCACATATATGTTGATGGGCAGAATAACAAGTAATTAAACAACAAGGTGACATTCATAAAGAAGGCAACCATGAGTGCATCTTCTAAGTCGTTCAAGCACTCTTTGTCTAGAAGACGAAAAAGTAGTAAGGCTATGTCTGTCGATATAGAAGATATTCATGATGTTGATGAGGACCAAGTTGTCGAGACTCTACGACAAACCCTTACTGCGGATAATTTACTCCCTCCCGAATATGATGATTATCATATGTTGTTGCGGTAATAATGCTCTCACTAATGTTTTGATTATCATCTAGCTTGTCTCTTGCACTTATGTTGGAGATAATGAGTTTTCACGTCGAAAGATTGAGACTTCTGAGCTTAGTACATAAGGTCGGTGGACTCCTCCTCCTATTGTCAATTAGTTTTAGGATGGAACCCCGTCGGGTTTATGTGTTAGGCTTGGGCCTAACGCGCATGTGCGCTCGGATGCACACGAACCCATTCTACCCGGTCCGTCTGTATCAGACTTTGACAACTTACTAGCTGAGAACACGGATTTTGATAGATTATGGTGAAAGTTGAACCACACTGATAATATTAAATAATAAAATAAACTAAAATAATAAGATAATGTCTCTAATTACAATAATATTTTCTAATAGATTTCTTAAGGCACGCAAACTTGATACGGAGAAGACGAAGCAAATGTGGAGTGATATGATACATTGGAGGAAAACCTTTGGTGCTGATGCTATCATGAAGGCATTACTAAATTCTCCCTTTGATTGTTATATTTAAGTAGAACTAGAGGACTTAGATTTTTTTTTTCATTTTGGGATTTTGAGTTCACCGAACGCGAAAAAGTATACGAGTATTATCCTCAAGGACATCACGGAGTTGACAAAGATGGGTGTCCGGTTTACATGGAGCTTCTAGGAAAAGTAGATGCAACAAAATTGTTAGAAGTAACAACATTGGAGCGTTATCTCAAGTATCATGTTCAAGAGTTTGAGAAGACTTTTGACATCAAGTTTCGGGCTTGTTCAATTTCCGCCAAGAGACATATTGATCAAAGTACAACCATACTCGATGTTTCCGGAGTGGTATGAAATTCACACTTTTAACGGCACAGTTTGTTGTTTGTCTTTCATCTAACTCGATGTGTATGGTTGGAATTAGGGTTTGAAGCACTTCACTAAAGATGCAAGAGGACTTGTACAAGAACTACAAAAGATTGATGGTGACAATTATCCTGAAGTGTGTAGATTTGATTTGTTTTTATTTTATTTTATTTTGAGCTAGAATCAATTAACATCACAATGCTTTGTTTTGGGATGTAGACTTTGAACAAGATGTTTATCATTAACGCTGGTTCTGGATTTAGATTATTGTGGAACACTATTAAGGGTTTCTTGGATCCAAAGACCTCAGCTAAGATCACAGTAAGCACAAATGTCTTATGATTTAAAAAATAAAGAGTTGTTTATTTTCTCATACTTACAATGATCAATGATGTTATTTTAAAGGTTCTTGGTAACAAGTTTCAAAGCAAGTTACTTGAAGTAATTGATGCCAGGTAAATATGTTTATACATAATTGTTTTTTATTCAGCTTAACATTTAAGAATATTTGTAGTTCTTTTTTGAATGTGTTAGTGAGTTGCCTGAGTTTTTGGGAGGCACTTGTACATGTTCTGATAAAGGAGGTTGTATGCGATCAGATAGAGGCCCTTGGAAAGACCCAGAAGTGTTGAAGGTTTTAAAAAAAATTTATGGTTGATTATTTTCGAGTGATGGGACTGTCGAAAACTACTAACGGGACAAAGCGGAAGCAGATTCCGACTACAGCAATGCTTGTGGCGTATTCGAAATTCGCTTTTGCCCCAAGTGAAATCCCCTTTCACAATCGCGTTAGTAATTTTTCGTCCGCGCGAATAGTAAGTTTGTTTTTTTCTTTTATATATATTCATTTGTGGTTTTGTCTTTGTAGTTGGTACAACAAGGAGGAGCAAAATGTAAGATACATGCACATTCTTGTCCTTCTCAACCCCCCGAAGAGGAGAAAATAATACAAGAGGATAATACTGCCAAGGAAAGGTTTGTCTTCAACCTCTACCTTGTTATATTCTCTAGTATAACTGCTTTTACTTTTAGTAACGGGATTGCTATTCGGTCAGATAAAATGGGGTAATTTACTCGTAGTGAAAACGGGAGTTGTAATGCACTAGGAATACACCTCTTGTTCTCATTGCGAGTGCGTTCTATAGGCACAGTAGGAGCGCGCCCAGATTCGGGGCCGGTCCTTGAATTTTTTGTACTAGGGGCAATATTTTTTTCGGGACGCCGTTAGTTAAAATTTAACTTATCGATTTAAATTGATGTAATACTCATTTTTTGGAGTTTCGAACTCAATGGGTGGCTCATACCATGCTGATTTTATTAAATATTAAAACATAAAATAACAGGAACATAAAACCAAAGTCCTATTTTATATAACTAAAAAATAAGTCAAAAGCACATTATGAAATACATGACTAGACATGTTCCTAATTATTTAAAATGATGCCGTCTTGCATTTTTGGAAGCAAAATTCCCAATTATGTTTTCATAATCAACAAACTTCAACATTTGACCTTCAAATGATAGAATTTATAAACCATTCAACCTATTTTTAGTCATGGTAGTCCGCAAATAAGACTTCAATAACTTTAGTTTAGAAATTCTTTTTCAACGGATGTTAAAGTCACCGATATAGTCAATAAATCGTATAAGCAGCCATGACGGTTGAAAACATGTCCATTCTCTTAACACACTCCATAATTTGGATGGATGTCGGTACCTATTTCATAAGATTCTCTTGGTAATATCTCTTTTAAAATCTACAACTCCATATACAAAGAGTTACCACAAATATCGGAAGTGTCATCATATTTCAATGTATCTTCAAGATTTAAACAACTTATCGTCATCCAAATAAGCCAACTTTGATGCATCAAATAAGAAGCCAAACATACATTCAAAAGCTTTCATTTGGACGGATGTCTATCGCTTACCTATTTCAAAAGCTTTCATTTGTTCAAATCAACTAACTCGCCCCGAGGTAGTTTCCAATAAAATCCAAATGTTGCTCCAATTATCGTAATTAGGGCTGAGCAGAAATCGCACCAATTCCAGTCTCATTCCGATCCGGTCCTGATTCCGGCGGGATTTCACTCAAAAATAAAAATCACAATCCGAACCCATTCTTTCAAAAACTATCCGGAACATGATATTTATAACTTCTTCATCCCGCTAGGTCCATCACGTAGACAATAAAGTTTTAAGTTTAAAATAATAAATATAAATAAAATTTCTAAATTTTATTTATATTTATTATTATATAGGTATGCTTAAATATTTTTAAAAAAGTAAATCATTCGGTCAAACCATCAAAATTGATAAATGACCCAAATTCATTTAGGTGTATTTTGTTATGAATATTTGAAAACTTTAGTGTAAAATGTAATATGTTATTATGGATATCTGGAAACTTCAAGTACCATATATAAGGCTATTTTTTTGAATAAAGCGTAAAAATTTAAACGCGGTAAATAAATTAATAGATAAGCTTGATTGGGCCTGTCCCGTCCCGATCTCAGCCGGGATATAACCCGGTGGGATTCTATCTATATCCAAAGGCCGTCCTGATCCCGTCCCATTTAAAATAACAGGTACGGGACTGAGATGACCTCGATCCCGTCTCATCTCATACCCAACCCTAATCATAATTCTAGCCTTCGCAGTTAGATTCGGTTTCAGGCGTACCACATATAGTTAGATTCGGTTTCAGGCGTACCACATATGCGCCTCCCGGATTCTACGGAAATGCACCCCATACTCGCCAAAAATTCGAATATTGGATCAATGATTCATGTTCCCGAAACTACGCCGGACACACTCATACTCCGCCTCCGGACACACCCACGTACTCAACCTGTGTCTTGTACCAGATTCCAATTACACATATCGTTTCATATTTTTCTGTCTTGACCGAATAACATCACTTTTATGCTGCTAGACGCCTAGAGTTAACGTGAATCATTATTGTTGTAGAAAGACGAGGCACCCATCATACAACATACAAAGAGTGTTAAGTTTACAGAACCACCTCCCGTTGAAAAAGAAGTACGTCAAGTAAGTGTTTATCTCTTTTAGTAAATGTAAATCTTGTTGAAATCAGGTTAATATTGAATCATAAAATATATTAAGTACTTTTTAAATAAAAAGTATAAAGGTGTTGAACCAACACGTAGTCAAAATGTTTTTTTTTTTTTTTTTTTTGGTAATGTGTAAGTCACAATGTTAATTACATGAAAGTTACAGAAGATACCTGCTAGTCAACATAATCCACACAATTTGTTTTTATTTTTATTTTGTTGAACATGAACAATTCAGGTCCCTCAGAACCAATCCACCCGAAAGAATTATGATTTTAGTACCGCAAAATCTCCAATTGAGACACCGGATAAGAGTTGGCAAAATTTCGAAAGTGAAAAGTTTGCTATTGCTAGAGGTATGTTAACTCTTGCATCAATCCTTTGTAGGGCTCGTTTGATACAATTCATGTGGAAATATAAGGAATTAAAATCGGAACGAGGCATATCAAAATCTCGTGTTTAGTAAGACTTGAAGTGAAATTAAAAATAATTTAGTGAATGACTCATTCTAGTTCTAAAAAAAAAAACTTGATTTCATAATTGAAGGCAAGTGCTATCCGTTTTAAGATATTACTCATTCAAATTTAAAACTATATCAAAATATTTTCATTATACATATATTATACTCATTTATTTAGTTTTACACAATAAAATTAATTTTAGTTTTATAACAAGATTTACCCATCAATTAATTTGATTTATATTTCAGTTATTTTGTAGAGAAAAAATAATAATTTTTACAAAAACCTATTAAATTAAATAATCGAATATTATACATATATTTCAGTTAAAATGATATGTCATAGGAAAGTGCTCAAAAACAATATAACTAATTGAGTTAAAATATAATAGAGTTTATAAGAGAAATTTATATATATTTATTTAAGTTGATGTTTGGTTCATGTTTGTATTTCAAGTCATTACGTTGGTCTTTATTTTTCTTAAATGTAGATTAAAAATAACTTATATTAACATTATAACCTTAAACACGTATTAATGATAACATGTTTCAAAAATCCTTCATTCCAATATCATACAAAACACCAAGTTTCCAGAATAATAAATTTCGATTCTTTTCCGATTCCTGATTTCAACTTCATTCTTATTGTCATAACTAAACGAGTCCTTAATACTTTCCACATTAGCCCATGTGTTACATTTGGACATACACGGAAACTAGAACGATAACCTAACTGGTTATTAATTTTACCCATGCAGCCGAAGCCTTTACGATAAATGCTTACAAGGCACAAAATGGCATAAGCAACCATTTTATGGCAAGTCTAATGACATTTATCATGGGGATAGTGACTATGGTGAGATTGACCCGTAACATGGCAAAGATGTTAAATGATGGTACCGTATACTCAACTGCAATGTACTTGGAAGGGCCAAACTATTCTTCACAGATGCAAGCACCAATGATCTCGGATGTTGAATACATGAAAGTCATCAATCGTATGGCTGCCTTGGAAGAGAAAGTTACTGCGATGGCCTTGCAGCCGGATGTAGTAACGGAAAAAGAAGAGATCATTAAGAACGCTACTTCTCGTGTCGATGTCATAGAAGAAGAGATTACCGCTACAAAGAAGGTATTTATCATGACATTCAACTTGTCTTTCATATCGAAACTACTTACACAACGTCAAAGTACCAAAGTCGAGTGCATATGAATAGGGTTGTCCAAACGGTTCGAATCGGACCGAACCATTACGGTCCGATCCACCACGATCTGGTCTAATATCGTTCGCTCCTGACCATTTTCTATAATCTATATGGATTTGTAGGCCCTCGAGGATGCCCTAGCACGACAAGAAGAGCTAATACAATACATTGAAAAAAGGAAGAAAAAGAAGAAAATGGTTTGCATTCTAACCCACTTTTACAAATCTGTCTTTTTTTTTTCTTGGGATTTTTTCGAAGTTAGATTATGGTTTAAATAACCTCCAAAACTCATTTATCGTGCAGTTTGCCTGGTGAAGATTTACACACACAAAGAGATTATATTAGTCTAGGAAATTCGTGATTGTGTACTATGTTTATTTATGTTCAATACTACACTTGAAACATTGTTTCGATATAATTTTGTATATTAACTTCAATTTGAAGGTTATTGAACAAGTTTTCCCTCAAGTCGCTACTACAAATATGATTATCGTTATGATGACCTTTGATATTTTTTTGTATATGAATCTTTTTTATGCCATTATATTCCTTGATAGGATGTATATTTGAAGATCGATATTGATAGTATTCGTGGATAGCCCTCTCTAACAATTTTAACTAGTGTAATATCCGCACATGGTGCGGACTTTTGAATAATATTGGTTTATATGTATTTATTTGTTAATTTTGTAGAAAATAACTTTTAACTCTAATTAACGTTAATGATTTATTAATTTTTTTATTTTTAAGAAACTTAATTAATTTTTTAACCTTAATTAATATGAGTTTTTTATTAACGTAAAATATTAACTTTTTACAAAATATTTTTTTGGCTGCGTGAATTATGGCGTTGACACGTGGTAATAAGGGTCTCTCCTTTAATACTTATAAGATAAGATAAGATAGAAGACACATATACGTATTGTTAGGGTTTATAACTAACAACTAATATATATATATATATATATATAGGGTCAGGATCCGGTAGGAACCACCCTTAGAGTAGGGAATAGGAATCTCTAAGATCCGTTGGATTAAAATTTGAACGGACATGATGGAAGGTACATAATAAGCTTCCATATGTGAGATTCATCTGATTGTTCAAATTTCACAAATAAATCATTAAATATTATACATATTAGGAAAACAAATATCCTATTTTTGGGTTATCCCAAAAATAAACGTTGAATGAATTGATTCCCATTGACTAGTAAATTTGTTAATAGAAGGATGCTCGTTAATTTTATATTATAAGATTGATCGTTATTTTTTTAGTCGTTAATATGTATAATACTATAAATTAACGACCAGAATTATAAAAAAAAAAGACCAGAATCAAACAAAAAATAAAAAAAATTAACGACTAAAAAAAAAATTAACGATCAAAATTTGTGTTTTATAAGAAATTTGATCGTTAATATATTTGGTCGTTAATATATTTTATAGAGAAATTTGATCGTTAATAAATTTTATAAGAAATTTGATCGTTAAATTTGTTAGGATTGGTCGTTAAAATTTGTTTTGGTAGTTAAAATATGGAAAAAGACATTTTAACCACCAATTTTTCTCTATAAAATTTTAACGATGACTATATTAATGATATAAAAAACATTTTAACGACCAAATTTTCTCTATAAAATATAATAACGACCCAATATGAAAATAATGTATTACCATAATTTGGTCGTTATTATATTTTATAGAGAAATTTTGGTCGTTAATATACTTTTATCATAATTCTATTAGAGGCAATATAATATTCTCATTAATTATTACCATAAACAATGTTAAATCTTGGACGTTCTATCTATATTAATCAAACGGCTATTATAAGTCCATATTTCCTACTCTAAGAGAGGTTCCTATATATATATATATATATATATATATATATATATATATATATATATATATATATATATATATATATATATATAGAGAGAGAGAGAGAGAGAGAGAGATAGAGTTAGGATCAAGTGAGAACATGAGTTACATTAAGAAATGAGAACAAATCTCGACCACAAGATCAAACCAAATTGATGTCCATGATTCAACTTTATTTTAGTACACTAATTAAATTCATTGTAATTTTGGATAAAATATGCGGTTACCATAAACAACTATATGTTTATTTACTACCAAATTAAATTCATATGATTTACATTACATAACTTATCGGTTACACAAGCTAAATAACCATAACATTACGAAGATGCACGATTTACACGCTAAATATCATACATGCACGAATCTCACTAACACAATACCAAGTATATTATAATAGTACTTTTACAAATAAAAGTAGTTATTAATATTATGCATGTGCACGAATCAAAATTGTCATATACACGAATTAAAATTGACATGTGTACGAGAGTAAACGAATGCACATCACTAGCAACATCAAAATCCATTCATTACTCATGCACAACACTAGCATGAATCCAGTAACCTTCATATGCACGAGTAAACAAATGCACAACACTAGCACCATCTCTCGATATATAACAAAACCACAAAACAAATGCATTAGGTTTTATATGCACGAGCACGGTATGCACGATTCAATCAAATTCGTTAGGTAACACAAGCACGGTATGCACGATTCAATCAAATTTTCAACGGCATTTAAATGCACAGATTAATTATAACAAAAAAAAAAAAAATTATAATAATAATAATAATAATAAATAATAATTTTTATATGAAGGTGGAGCTTACAACTTTTATAAGAAACGTATTGTTAGGGTTTACAACTAAAAATAAAAATTTATATATATAATATTTTGTTAAGATCTTAATAACTAATGGAATTTAAAGAGATGATGATGTACATGTGAAGGTTGAGCTTACATATTTTATAGAAAACACATATACGTATTGTTAGGGTTTACAACTAACAAATAAATATTTATATATATATATATATATATATATATATATATATATATATATATATTAATAATAAATACTTTTTATTAACAACATACGATAACGTTCGAAACCAAAATGCAAAATGCAAAACGCTCGGAAAACGTTCGAAACCAATTTGGAAATGTCAGAAATTGGTATAACTTTCGTTGAATGATCTAATTTAGGTATGAAAATGGCTCGGGTGATGGTTGTTGTATCACTTCTATCACCGACCAATACTGAAAATCCGTTCACCCAAACTATCATCCATCATAGCACCCGTTTACCCTCAACCATAACCGCGGGTGATCGGGTGGGTCATGTTTATTTCGGTTCACCCTAAAAACTCAAACAACTTTCAAAATAGATGATAACAAATATTATGACAGAAATTAAATGACATACATATTGTAGTACGCTAACTTGATAAGAGAAGTAGACAATTAGAAAATAGGTACATGTCTCAAAATTCAAAAGGTATGAACCTAAATATGAAATTAAAAAAAATATATTTTATTAATCTTCAAATTTATTGACTTTTGTCAACTCCTCAGACTTGATAAAACGTTCACGATTGTGATCCTTCAAAATCCAAAGATAATACAAATGCTCATGATTGTGATCCTTCTTCATAATCAAAAGATAATACAACCAATGAAATTAATTTATACAGTTTACAATTTTCCTCTTTTAAAATTACATTTGAAATTTTATTTATGCATATAAGAAATAAAAATTACCCGGACTTAAAGGTTTCTTGTCTACATATTTCATCCACCATGTAATCTTCCTCCATAGAAATAGTATCGCATTTTAAAAAAAATCATCGAAACACAATCTTGAAAGGCTATGGAGTGGTTGAAATGGTCGAAGAAGTGTTACTTATGCTAGTGGACGGAGTATGCTTAATGTTAATAAGAATATATAATTTTCCTCTTTGTACGTAATTCAAATCGCCGCCGTCGCCGTGTTTCGTCCAAGCACCTGCTAGGCCTGGAAGATGGCCTCCTCTCCGGGGGACGCCCCGAACACAACTGCTAACCAACCACAGGGAATAGAGATTGACGATAATGGATCTACTCCAAGTAATGAGCCAAAAGACCTCTCAAAATCTCCGGCACAGTTTGAGCATGCACTACGAGTGAATAGGACGTCTACCACAAGAACCCAAGTACTTGATCAATCAAAGGAAAAACATACGGAGATCTTAACCAGCAACTCCAATACTACTCCAATGCGGGAAATGGAAACAAAAAGACCTATGTCTTACCGAGATAGCGTTTCGGCAGGAATGATCCCACTTGTTGCTACGATTGGGGAGTCCAAAGTTGATCCAAAGATGTAGTTTGGTGATCGACTAGATCTGTATGATACAGATGACGATGCAGATGAGGAAGACGTTGATCCGTTATGTCCTACGATACGTCTGTCAGCCGTGGAAAAACGAGAATTAAGACTACCTTGGTTGCGCACCTTGATAGTGAACCTGTTTGATAAAGGCCCAAGCTACATTACCCTGAAAAGAAGACCGGAACAAAAGTGGAAACTGAAAGGATCAATGATAGACATTGGCAATGATCATTATGTCCTTCGGTTTATGAATGATGACGACTATAACTTCGTCCTTACGCAAGGTCCGTGGCTTGTGGGGGATAATTATTTAATGATAAGAATATGGACCCCGATTTTCTCACCTTTTCATAATGATAGGGCGCAAATTCTAACCCTTTGGGTTGCAACAACCCAAATCCGTAGGACTCGGAGTGCTACTGGAGTAGGATCTCACAATGGATCCTGATCCTAGCCTGACAACAACTTCACTGAATCTTACAACAAGACACCGATAGATTAAAACAAAACATAAAACTGATGTATATATAAATACTGATCAAAAGGTAATACATAGTACTGCTGAGTACAAAAGTCAAAACACAACTCCGTACAGCATAAATAACCCGTAACCCCGATATCGTCCCTGTGTACGGAACCCTCAGCAGATCACCCCTCCGGATCACTCTGCAGTTCTCCTAACCTGCAAAGGATCTACAACACGGTATAAAACCGTTAGCTAACCATACACAAATATAAGATAGGCAAGAGCACAACCACACATCATATAAACGATAACACATCAACATGATATCACACATTTACCCGGTTTATTATCTTTATAACGTTAAGCACACAAGAGTATATAAATCAGTATATAAAAATAGGTGACACGAGGAATATAATCCTCGCCTCTGCGTGCAATAGCTAGCTGGAGTGGTATCAGCGCACCTTCCCGTATACCGTAAGGAGTGGTATCAGTACCTTTCCCGTATACCAAGTCTAACTAGCGTACATAGAACTTCCCAGACTCCACTACGGGATGAAAGGGTAAGTTGTCACAACCACTACAATGGGCGGTCAATATAACATAGATCGGTAATGAATCATATCGCATGCTAATAAGCACATAACACACACCACTCAAGCACATATGCAATATAAGGACGGTAGCTAAGTAAGTCCTATGGACTTACCTCAATCTCAGAAGTATCTCGCTACGAACAATTCCCAGAAACGTCCACTCCAACTGGAGGACAACACAACCTATACAAGGCGCACATATATATATATATCACAATCCTATCACACACAAAGGGTCACACCTAGACCCAAGGGATCCATAAGGGATCAAATCCAACTCATAACCTCAAGGCCGTAACCGGCATATCTATATCATACTCGTCATAAACCGATACCTAGCATGATACTAGTTCCCTCATACTAGAAAGGAAAGGAACTACCTAACTATAGGTAGTCCCGGGACAAGACCCACCTGCGTGATTTAAGGACGCAGGGGCGGAATGCAGGCAACCGCAGGCGCGGTGACAAAGGTCGCTGGCAACGCATGCACGGCGCGGGTGCTGCGGCACGTCTTCCGTAGGGACGGTGACTTCTGGCCGCGGGGGCGGCGACAGTGCAGAATGAAACCTCGCGGCTTCTCTTTGGCTCTTCCCGTGATCAATTCATGCCTATTTTCTTCCATAGTCACATACATACATATCAATACACAATCCAACATCAACACCCTTAACATACATCTAATCCTAAGCTAAAAGGATTGAATCAAAGAAGAAGAGAAGGAGAAGAACAAACACTCATCAAAACTGAAGGTTCTAGGCTGCAGGAAGGATCAACAAAGACCAAGGCTGGCTTCCAAGCACAACAACACACACACTAGCATCATAACATAAGGCACCACTCACATAAACTCCAACCAAACTCTTCCAACCAAGAACAAGATCAAAGAAGATGAAGGAGAAGCAAGAAGGACGTGAAGGCTGGATGGAAAGTGAATGAGGAAACCCTTGCTCAGCAAGGAGAAGGAAGAAGTAAAGCTAAGGGGTAAAGCACGGGTCAAAGGAGAACAAAACCGGCTGCAGCCGCCGTAAACCGCAGGGGCGGATCATAGGGCCGCGGGAGCGGGAACCCGCAGGGGCGGCCAAAATGCCCGCGGGTGCGGAAAAGCCAATCTCGGCCCAAAGCAAAACTCGGCTAAGGTCCGATCTCGGTCCGAAAGAATAGGAGTCTCACATCTCACCCCCCTAAAAACAAGTTTCGTCCCGAAACTTGCAAGATCCTGAAACCACTCGGACTCAAAAGCCGAGGTAACACTCTCTATAACCTCAAACATAAGCATGCAGGAAATCATCAACTCCAGCAGCAACTATACTATCCAAGGCCTAGAGGAAAACCATCTCTAGCCAAATCATAAACATATCACAAGGCATAGAGGAAGCACATCTCTAGCCGTATCATAATCATAACAAAAAGGCATGGAGGAAGAACATCTCCAACACTACTATGTCCATCAAAATAGCATGGAGGAAAGAACCATCTCCAGCTAAATCCTAAACGTATCACAATAGCATGGAGGAAAGAACCATCTCCAGCTATAAAAAAGTATCATACTAGCATAACAAGATCTAATAAGATCATAATCACATCAAGGCTAGCATGAAAATAAACACATCATAGCATATAAGCATATAAGCAGATAAGACTCACCAAGCTAGTACTAAGATCTACTCGGTGATCCTACTGGTGCACCTATCTCGGCATAGAACTCTGGATAGTTCCTCTGGATACTATCCTCAGTCTCCCATGTAGCCTCTCGGGTCCTCGTCTCGACCACTGTATCCTCAACATAGGAATGTCCTTCGAACGCAGGCGTCTCATACCTCGCTCTAGGACTACAATAGGATGCTCAACAAAAGTGTAGCCCGGCTCAACCACCAAATCCTCATAACTCACGATGTGTCTCGGATCTGGTATATACTCCCTCAGCTAACACACGTGAATCACAGGGTGAACACCCTCTAATCTCGGAGGCAAGGCTAATCTGTAAGCTGCGCTCCCAACCCGATCCAGAATCTCGAACGGTCCGACATATCGGGGACTCAACTTCCCCTTAATGCCAAAACGCCTAACACCTCGTGTCGGGGACACTCTCAGCCACACATGGGCTCCAACTCTGAACTCTAGAGGTCTACGCTTCCTGTCAACATAAGAGTTTTGACTGCTCTGCGCAGTCAGCATACTCTCTCTGATCAATGCTATCCGAGCCATATCATCCTGAATCTGATCAGGTGTTAAACCACTGACACTGCCCTGCTCATCCCAGCATAATGGGGTACGACATCTCTGTCCATACAGTGCCTCAGATGGGGCCATTCCAATAGATGCATGACAGTTGTTGTTGTAGGAGAACTCAACAAGTGGGAGATGATATGTCCACACTTGCCCCCAATCCAACACACAAGCTCGCAGCATATCCTCCAGCGTCTGAATGGTCCTCTCTGACTGACCATCTGTCTGAGGATGAAACGCAGTCGTGAAGTGCAAACTCGTCCCCAGGGCAGTCTGAATCTGCTGCCAGAAACTCGAGGTAAACCGTCCATCTCTGTCAGAGACGATCGTCCTCGGTACATTATGGAGTCTCACTATCTGCCTAGTGTACTCCTCTGCTAATCTGTTCACCGGCCACGTCTCTCGAATAGGAATGAAACGTGCCGTCTTCGTCAGTCTGTCAACTATGATCTAGATGGCATCAAAACTCCGGCTCAACCTCAGTCCAGTCACAAAGTCCATGGTGGCGTCCTCCCACTTCCTCTGTGGAACAGGAAGTGGATGGAGCTCACCTCCAGGTCTGAAATGCTCGATCTTGACCTGTTGGCAGGTCGCACACTGTGCCACAAATCTGGCCACATCGGGCTTCAACCCTCCCCACCAATATATACGTCTCAAGTCATGATACATCTTACTCGTACCTGGATGTACCGAGTAAGGTGTACAGTGAGCCTCCCGTAATATCCTCTGTCTCAGCTCTGTATCAGCAGGTACACAGACGCGACCGCGGCGCCTTAAAACTCCATCTGCTCCCAGCAGGAACTATGGTGCCTCATCCCGAGACATTCTATCTCTGATCCTCGTTAAAGTCGGGCAGGTCTCCTGTTTTTGTCGGATCTCATCCAACAGATCAGGAAGGACCTTTAATGTACGCAATTGGGCATCCTCATCAGGAAACTGGATGTCCAGCTCTAACCAGATCAGGTCTCTCTGCAACTGATGCTGAACTGTCAACCTCGCAATCGCCTGCTCTCGAGGCGTCTTCCTGCTCAGGGCGTCGGCGACCACGTTCGCTTTCCCCGGATGGTACAGAATCTCTAAATTAAAGTCCTTGATCATCTCAAGCCACCTCCGCTGGCGGTTATTCAATTCCCGCTGCGTGAAAATGTACTTCAGACTCTGATGGTGTGTGAAGATCTGACAGGTAACACCATACAGGTAATGTCTCCAGATCTTCAGTGCATGAACTACCGCTGCCAACTCCAGATCATGAGTCGGGTAGTTCTCCTCATACGTCTTCATCTATCGAGACGCATAAGTAATAACTCTGCCTCGCTACATCAAAACACATCCCAAGCCTAGCTTGGATGCATCACTGTAAACCATAAAATCCTTAGTACCCTCTGGCTGTGCCAAAATAGGAGCGGAAGTCATATCTGGTCCGGAATGCTGTCCTGTGCACATCCTGCTCCCTCACCCGCAGCTGGTGATACCCGGAACGCAGGTCAATCCTGGAGAACACAGTAGCTCCCTGTAACTGATCTAACAAATCATCAATGCGCGGCAGTGGATACTTGTTCTTGATGGCCACCTTGTTCAGCTCTCTGTAATCAATACACAGTCTCAGCGATCCGTCCTTGTTCCGTCCGAAGAGGACAGGTGCTCCCCAAGGGGACACGCTAGGGCGAATAAAACCCTTCTCAGCCAACTCCTCGAGTTGCTTCTTCAGCTCCAGCATCTCGACAGGCGCCATCCGGTATGGGGCCTTCGAGATGGGTCTCGTACCAGGCTCCAACTTGATACTGAAATCCACACTCCTCTGAGGCGGCAAAATGGACAGCTCAGCAAAAACATCTGTATACTCACAAACAACTGGGATATCCTCTAATACTGGACTCTCCCTCTCCTTCATCGCATAACACCAGAAGGCCTCGCAACCTTGTGCAATCAATCTAGCTGCCCGTATGGCGCTGATAACTGTACCTGTCTTTCCAAGGTCCCAACCTCGGAAAACCTCTATCTGGCCTAACTCGGTAGAGAGGGTAACAGGCCTCCTACCTACATCTAAGACTGCAGAGTGTCTACCCATCCAGTCCATACCTAGAATGACTTTTTCATGCTCTAATGGCATGACAAAGAAGTCAACTAGTAACACACGGGTCCCTACAGAAATGGGACAACCGTGAATCTCACGGTACCTCTGACCCTACCACCATCGGGTAACCCTATAATAAAGGACATCCCCTCAACTGTATCTAACCCAAGACGCTCTACACAGGCATTAGAAATAAAAGAGTGTGTAGCACCAGTATCAAATAAAACTCTAACAGGTAAACCGTGAATCATAATGGTACCTGTAGCAGTAGGTGCAGCTGGCTCCTCTACACTCCTCAGCTCAAAAACACGACCCTGTGGGCCTCTGGTATCAGTGGTGCCCCCACCACGACCTCTGCCTCTACTCGACCCAGGAGCAGATCCCTGAGTCGTAGGGCGATTGGGACTCTCTGTTGTCCCTGAGTCTGCTGCTGTTGAGGTGGCCTCTGCCCACCTCCCGCTGCACTAGTAGGAGAAGAACCCTGCTGAGATGAAGCTCCGCCCTGGCGGCAATAAACAGCTCGGTGACCTTGCCTACCACAGGTGTAGCAAGTCACCAATGGCCTCGTACACTCTAGCCTCATATTCCCTGGATCTCCACAGTTAAAGCACTGACGTCCATTTTCTGCAACCGGCGCAGATGAAGGCTGACTTTGGCGTCTCTGACCACGCCAACCACTAGCAGAACCACCAATACCACTGGTCTGCCCTGTACGCTGTCTCTTCTCAGACCCTCCGGTCTGAGAAGCTCTCCTCTGTCTAGCTCGCTCCCTCTCATAATCGGAAGCTCTGTCCTGATAATCTGTAAGAGTCTCACAATGAAATCCCTCCATGTAGGTCCGGGTAGTATCCCTTAGTCGTCGGGAAAAGAGATAAACGTGCTGGTCTGCAGCAGGTGCAGCTGGTCCCAGTAATGCCAGCTCCTCCTGAAACCTCCTAATGGCCTCAAAGACTGGTACATCCTCGAACCCAGCCTCCACAAAATCTCTTAGTTTCTCCCTCCTCAGAGAGGCAGGGCAGAAACGCTCTCTAATCATCGTCTTCATCTGATCATTAGTGTCATTCTTGTCAACCTGGGCTCTGATACCAACTTTACAACACCCCAAATCCGTAGGACTCGGAGTGCTACTGGGGTAGGATCTCACAATGGATCCTGGCCCTAGCCTGACAACAACTTCACTGAATCTTACAACAAGGCACCGATAGATTAAAACAAAACATAAAACTGATGTATATATAAATACTGATCAAAAGGTAATACATAGTACTGCTGAGTACAAAAGTCAAAACACAACTCCGTACAACATAAATAACCCGTAACCCCGATATCGTCCCTGTGTACGGAACCTTCAACAGATCACCCCTCCGGATCACTCTACAATTCTCCTAACCTGCAAAGGATCTACAACACGGTATAAAACCGTTAGCTAACCATACACAAATATAAGATAGGCAATAGCACAACCACACATCATATAAACGATAACATATCAACATGATATCACACATTTACCCGGTTTATTATCTTTATAACGTTAAGCACACAAGAGTATATAAATCAGTATATAAAAATAGGTGACACGAGGAATAGAATCCTCGCCTCTGCGTGCAATAGCTAGCTGGAGTGGTATCAGCGCACCTTCCCGTATACGTAAGGAGTGGTATCAGTACCTTTCCCGTATACCAAGTCTAACTAGCGTACAGAGAACTTCCCAGACTCCACTACGGGATGAAAGGGTAAGTTGTCACACCCACTACAATGGGCGGTCAATATAACATAGATCGGTAATGAATCATATCGCATGCTAATAAGCACATAACACACACCACTCAAGCACACATCCAATATAAGGATGGTAGCTAAGTAAGTCCTATGGACTTACCTCAATCTCAGAAGTATCTCGCTACGAACAATTCCCAGAAACGTCCACTCCAACTGGAGGACAACACAGTCTATACAAGGCACATATATATATATATATATATATATATATATATATATATATATATATATATATATATATATATATATATATATATATATATATATATATATATATATATCACAATCCTATCACACACAAAGGGTCACACCTAGACCCAAGGGATCCATAAGGGATCAAATCCACATATATACTTTAGTCGGATCGGGTAATTATCCACATATATGCTTGGACTATCGGGTTATTCGGGTCGGGTTACTTTGGGCCGGGTTACTTCGGGTCGGGTTACTTTGGGCCGGGTTACTTCGGGCTATCGGGTTACTTCGGGTCGGGTTACTTCGGGCCATCGGGTTGTTCGGGTCGGGTTACTTCGGGTCATAAATTCCTTCGGGTTAAATCGGTTTCAACCGGGTCGGTTCTGGGGATTCTCTTTTTCAAAATTTCTGGGGCCAAGTCGGGTTCGGGTTCGTCGGGTCGGGTTCACGGGTCGGGCCAACTTTTGACAGCTCTACATAACATAGTCCAATCTCAAGTGAGGAATCCAGTTGCTCAACATGCAAACACAGATCAGGGATCTCGTTTTCGGGTTCTCAGTGAGGATAGTGACACCTTACAAGATGCAAATGACCCGGATTTGGTGGCGGTTTCTATCCACCCAGGAAATGCAATGACAAGTTCAGCGATTCCCGAAAATACTCAAGCACCTCAAGTGGAGAAATCTTGAATTTTGTCTCGACTATCCAAGCTCAACTAATTCACCAAGCCTCCCAAGGAAAGGTGATTGTCCAATCACCTATAGCAGTTAAAAATGCGAAGGTAACCACAGAGAGGAAATCAAGGAATCAAGATGGTAAATTCAAGGCAAAAGGGATGGGCCCGAAAAGCCTTATTTTAAATAGGGTTAATGTCCAGCCCAAAAAGAATTCCACGTTGGCAAACCCCGTGCTTAAATTATCAAGGTTAACCGCTCCACATGTATCCTTAACCCTAGACTCATGCTCAAAAATTCCAACCCAACTCCACTTTCCGCCATTATCTTGCCCATTTGAGAAACTTCCCTCGTCGTCTCCTCAACTACTCTCGAGCCACCCTATTGCCCACTCAAATGTCCCGCCCACTGGAAACCCGATTTGTTCGAACCAACCAGATTTTCATCCTCCCAAACCTCCGGACGAACAAGATTCTGGCCTGGTTACCCCTACTAGCGAACAAAATGAAAGTGGAATTATTGCCGTTGCTAACGAGTCAACCAGTACTGTTGTGCAGAGTGTCGATGCCACACATGCTATCTGACGCAATAGACCGGATTTATGACGTTGTTGATGCTCATACGACTGCTTCTACTTTTCCATTCATGACGGATATCAATTCTACAGTTTACCCAATGATAGAACTCAATATTCTTTGTTGGAACACGGGAGGTGCTGGAAGCACTAACTTTTTAAATTCAATGCGAGAATTGATCAGGTTATATCAACCTACAGTCATCGCGTTAGTTGAGACAAGAATTAGCGGGATAAGGGTTGATCAAGTCTGTCACAAAATCGGCTATGATGGAATACTCATATTGGAAGCCGATGATTTTACAGGGGGTATCTGGCTATTATGGAAAACTTTGGAAGTGACTGTTACTCCGGTTCGTCTCCAGACGCAACATCTTACTGTTGAGGTTCAGCGGATTAGAGTTGAACCTTGGCTACTCTCTGCTATTTATGCCTCCCCAAGAGACCAGTCAAGGCGTGATCTTTGGAGAGATATGGAAGTTTTTGCACAATCACATAACAAACCTTGGTTACTGGCTGGAGATTTTAATGCAACTATCTCTCCAAACGAACGCTCATCCTCCTTGGTTGGCTCCAATAATTCGACAAGAGCTTTCTCCCAGTTTGTGATAGACACAAAATTAATTGATTTAGGGTTCTCCGGAGCGAAGTATACATGGACTTGAGGGCGTTTAATAGGTACATATAGAGCCGCTAGACTTGATAGAGGCCTTTGTAGTATTGAGGGACGTATGGCTTTACAAGAGCCACAATGGAACATCTCTCGGCTCCTCACTCGGATCATCTCCCTATCCTCGTTCGTCTGAACAAACCAATAGCCGAAAATCGCAGAGTTGACCGCCCTTTCCGTTTCTTAGCAGCCTGGACTCTTCATGAAAACTACATTCCTTGTATCACTACTAATTGAAAATCGGAGGTACATGCAACCGAAGCACTGCAAACGATGTCCATCTCCCTCTCGGATTGGAATTACTCAGTCTTTGGAAACATCTTATATAGGAAGCGAAGGCTCTGGGCTAGGTTGGAAGGAATTAGACGTCATTTAGCTCAATACCATACACAACGGTTACTAGATCTGGAAAGAGAGTTAAAGTCTCAGTTGGAACAAACTCTGGACCAAGAGTAGTTACTTTGGTTCCAAAAATCTAGAGCAGATTTTCTCCTAGGTGGTGACCGGAACACACGTTTTTACCATCTTTCGACGATCATTCAGAGACAACGTAACCGAATTTCTTCTATACGAGATACAATAACTAGCAGGATTTTGGTTGATAAGGAAGCAACATGTTTGACATTGGATTTCTTCAAGGGTATCTTCACTGAGACGTCTAATGATCGAGCACCTCTTTCAAATCCATGGGAGATTTCAATTCACTTCCCATGTCTAGATGTTACTGCTATGGTAAAGCTTACCAAACCATTCACTAGCTCAGAGGTTAGCATGGCTCTAAAGAACATGGGACCTTACAAAGCACCGGGACCGGATGGCTTTCCTGCATGTTTCTACCAAAACGCTTCGAGCACCCCTTTGTGGATGCCTTTCTCGTTCTCATTCCAAAAACTGAGAATCCTACTTCTCCGGCACAGTTAAGGCCTATCTCGCTGCTGAATGTCCCTTTTAAACTGGCTACATCGATGATAGCTAAACGTCTAAGTCTTGTGATACCGAAATTGATTAGCTCTACCCAATCAAGTTTCATCCCGGGAAGAAAGATTACAGATAATGTGGCCATTGTTCATGAGGTGATTCATTCCATGACACATAGTGGCAATAGAAAGAAATGGATGTTGCTCAAAATCGATCTAGCAAAGGTTTATGACAGAATAAGTTGGTCTTTTCTGAGAGTAACCTTAATCTATGCGGGTCTTCCAATGGCGCTCATCAAGCTTATTATGTTATGTCAGACTGGAGGGAAGACGTCAATGTTATGGAATGGCACACCAGCGGGCCACTTCTCACCAACTCGAGGATTCCGACAAGGAGACCCTCTTTCTCCTTATCTGTTTGTACTTTGCATGGAGTATCTCTCTCATATCATAAGATCCGTTGTCGATAATTCAAGATGGAAACCGATCAAGGTGGGAGGGGTTGCACTTTCTCATCTGTTTTTTGCGGATGACCTATTACTCTTTGTTGAGGCAGAAATGGGGCAGGTTCCAATTATTCTACAATGCCTCAACTACTTCTGCTCACTTTCAGGGGAACAAGTAAATTTTGATACGAGTGAAGTTCTCTTTTCTAGTTCAGTTCCCCTATAAGCACAACAACAACTTAGCGCTGACTTGGGTGTCTGATTATCGTCAGACCTTGGTCTTTACCTAGGTGTTCCTACAATTTATGGCCGACTGTTGAGACCGAAATGTGAATATATTGTAGAGAAAGTCGCCTCTCGTCTCCAGGGATGGATGTCTCGCTCCTTATCCCTGGCCAGACGGGTTACCCTTGCCAATTCGGTACTGGCAAGCTTGCCAATCTATATCATGCAAACAATCTTATTACCGAAGTCAACTTGTGATCGGATAGACAACATGATTAGAGGTTTCATTTGGGGTAGCTCTAGCACACAACGGAAGGTACACTTACTAGCCTGGTCCACGGTGACTAACCTAAGAATCATGGAGGCTTAGGTCTTCGTCAAGCCATCTCGTGAACATCTCTCTTATGGCTAAATTAGGATGGCGCTTACTCACCCAACCACAAGCCCTTTGGAGTCAAATTTTACGAGGGAAATACGCCCATGGGAGAGCTGATGTTGATATGTTTTTAAGATGTTATCCGAGTTCCCACCTTTGGAGAGGCATAGTAAAGGGGCGGCCTATATGACAAAAGGGATTCGTTCCTCGATTGAAAATGGAGAAACCACCCTTTTTTAATACATTCTTGGCTGACATTCCCCAGCTTTATCTCATCAGCTATAAATGATATTCCGTCTGTTATATGATGAATGAGACATTTCATGATTTTCGGAAAATTTACTGTGTACTACAGTAAAAGAAATGTGGATTGATGGTGACTGGGATTGCCCCAACATAGAACCTTATATTTCGGCAGATAATCTTATCTCCCTCCGCAATGTCATGGTATCTCTGTACTCCTCGGACCAGGATTGTCTATTCCGGGAGGCTACAAGTTCTGGCCGTTTCTCAACCAAATCGATGTATCAATTACTCACCAACATAGATACCAATGAGTCAACTCATCTTTGGAGGAACATATGGAGGACCCCTGCATAACAAAGAGCTCGTCATTCTATGTATTTGCTTAGCCATGATTGCATACTTACCAATGCTAATAGAGTCAAGAGACATCTCTCTTCATTCTCCTCATGCCCCCAGTGTGGATGCTATGAAACTAGCCTACACATGATTCGTGATGTTAAAGTTAAAGATTTGTGGAAGAAATGCATTTTACAAGGGGAATTGCACAGCTTCTTCGAGCATATTGATTTGGATTGGGTTTATTATAATTTGCAGCGAAGCAATTTTTGGAGATCCTATTTCATGACAATGTGTTAGTTTATTTGGAAGGCTAGGAACAATATCAGCTTTAATGACATTGATAGCTTGGATGATGTTCCGAACGTGGTCCAAAATTCGATTCAAACATTCTGGGAAGCCTTGAATCGGCGTAAGCCAGGTACTGGACGGGCTCATGCTAGGCCTGTTGTTGAGTCAGTATGGCAGCCTCCTCCGATCGGTTGGGTGAAACTGAATATCGCTGCTCATTATGAAAAGGACCAAAAACTAGGTGGAGGAGGAGGGATATTGCGGATAGATAGAGGTCAGTTCATTGTTAGTTTCACATATGGGGGAAGTTCTTTAGCTACGTTTTCAATGGGTTTTTGGTTATTGTTCTTTGGTCTCGATTATGCGAATTCTATGGGAATTAACAAGCTTCTAGTTGAAACCGATATAGCTCATCTAGTCCATATTTTCAATGATGAACAACTGCCTACACACCCAAGCATAGCTATGATCCGGAGATGCCGCCGTCTTGCTAATAGAAATGACTGGGACGTTCAGATCCAACATTGCAAGTCAAAGTCCAATGAGATTGCTAGGAAACTGACTTCTTCTGCTGTGACCACTCCTAGCTCTTTCATTATTGCTTATGAGCAGCCTGAGTGTATTTCTGATTTTAACATGCCTTTGTAAGTTTGTTTTATTTTAATATATAGGCTAAGCCTCCTTTTTACAAAAAAAAAATAAGAATATACAAACGTTTTTTTTTTATAATGGTTTAGATGAAATTCAGGTCGGGTGGTAGGTCAAGTTACGGGTCAATTGACGGTTAACACTACCATTACCCGAAATCGTAATCAAACAATCAACCATCACCCGAATCTCAACCGCACTTCTCGTCCTTTAATTTGATTCGAACAAATATTTAACCGTCGAATGCTAGCGAAATTATCATCTCAATACTTTTAGAAAACAGGAAAATTTCTGAATGAACGCCAAACATTATTTTCAGAGTTTTCAATTTTAATGTTAAAAGAACAAAAAAGAAAAAACTAATCCAATTTCATCCTCTATTATCGTCCCTCTAGTCTTCTAAGCAAATCCTTTAGAAGATTATCAGCCTAATCAATTAATCTCAACCATTTAAATCAATAGTCCAAAGTGCTTCTCTTCTAACACTAAAAAATAATTACTGAAAATTAGAACTAATTCCTATTCTCTACGAAGATTATCAACCTAACTAGTATATAATCCGCACTTTGTGCTGGTATATTTATATTTGATGTGATTTTAAATAAAATGTCATCAACTTTTCTACGTGAAAACTAATGAAATATTTATGAAAAAAATCAAACTAAATATTTTTTATAAAATTTATCACTAATGAAATTTTTGTAAAGAAAAAAGAAAAAATAATAATTTTAACTTACAAAATCTTATCTGTTAGATTATTTTAAGTGTACTTGAGAAGTTTACGTCAAATATATCTTAAATCAAGATAGCTTGCCCATTAATTTTATCTCGTAATGTATGTGAAAAGTTTAGCGATCAATATTCGACGTAAAACTAAAAAAAATTGTTTGATAAATTGAAAAATCGGAAAACAATCAAGTCTTTATAAACTTAAACATTTATAATTTAGATATTGTTTTAATAAAAAAAGACATTTTTGGCTTTAATTACTGATTTAGTAAAATTTTATTCCGAGAAAGATTGCGAGGCCGCCACATTAGCATTACGACGACTACTTTGGTATATATATAACTTATAATGAATGCATTAGGAACAATTAGGAAAATTAATTAAAAAAAATATTGGGTCCTAGAAAAAGAAAATGTTTAAAACCGAATCAACTAAAATCCGAAATATAACTAATTAGTTAGGGGGAATTTAAAATCGAAAACTTTTTAAAAATTATACTTTAAAAATATAATAATCCAAATGGGAGGCTAATATGTATAATGCGAAAATCCGAAATATAACGAATCCGCTATAAAAAAATTCTAAATTCGAAAATGTTTTGAAAATTACACTCGAAAAATATAATAATTTAAAAGCGAGGCTAATATGAATAATGCTAAATCCGAAATATACTCAATTAGGAAAAAATATAAATTTTTAAAATTGAAAACGTTTTGAAAACTACCATCTAAAAATATAATAATTTATGAGCGAGGCTAATATGAATAATGCTAAATTTTGAAATATAATGAATCAGCTAAATCGAACAGTAACGATTTGTTATAAATGTTAATCAAATTTGACAAATCGATTTGTTATATATGTTAATCAAATTTGGCAAATTGAAAAAAATATAGTTTTTTAAAATCTAAAATGTTTTCAAAATTACACTCTTAAAATATAATTTTATAAAATCAAAAACGTTCTTAAAAATAGAGTAAAGATGGAGTCTATTTCACTATTGAATTGAATGATTACGATCAAATATGTCATTTTTCAGAAACGAAAATGTTTAGAAAACTACAGTAAAGAAATGTTAAATCAACAAAAATAGAGTAAAGATTGGGATGCTCAACTGGATTAATAGCAACACCACGAACCTTGGGCCAACTGTTCCTCTTCACCCTGAACTTGTGGTATGCATTTCTGGCCTTGAGCAATGGCTTCTCTGTACGTCCTCAACCAGCAACTTGACCGATAATGGCACGACAACCGCTCGGGTCGATCTTCTTTGCACCAGAGAAGATTAATCCTATTTTAGCCCAACACCAAAAAACAACCATCATTAACAACATAGCCACTGCACTGCAATTAGTAATTACTATTACCAGATGAATTATATCATCTTCTCAATCTTCTAATTGCTTATTAACAGATAAATTCACACAAATTGGTAATAACAAATGAATTCACACAAATTTATGATAATCTCTTATTTTCTAGATGATTAGTTACAGATGAGTTCACACAAATTTATAATCATCTAACTGTTGATGTTTATCAACAAATGAATCCATAATATTTATAATTATCTCATATTCTCATTCTAGATGCTTATTAAGAGATGAATGAGTTGTGTGCTTCACACAAATATATAATCATCTCATTTTAGATGCTTATTATCTTATTTTATAAATATAATCATCTTATCTTAATATATATATATATATATCCATTACTAATTGCTATTAGCAAATGAGTTCACACAAAAATTTATAATAATCTCTTACTTTCTAGATTTTTATTAACAGATGAGTTTACAAATTTATAATCATCTCACTATTGATGCTTATTAACAGATGAATTCACACAAATTTTTAAACATATCATCCTTGATGCTTATCAAGAGATGAATGGGCTATGTTTCACATAAAATTTATCACCATCTCATTCTATAAGCTTACTAACAGATGAATGAGCTGTGCTTCACACAATTATATGCTTATAGTTCTGAACAATCCCGAAACCACGCAGCTATATTCTACTTCAAATTAATGCAAATTCGAATAATACTGGATCAAGCAAACAGGTACAATGAATCTATTAAAGCGCGGGAGAACGATGTTGCAAAATTTCCCAACACACAGTAATGAAAACATGTATAACTCAAGGGAAGAAATAAGTTACCTAGAGGTACCGTTATCTGGGTTGTGACTGATTACAATAGCGTAATCTCCACGCCCAGGGTCGTGGATGATCTCGGTGATCACCCCCTTAAGGTATCCATTGCGCTCGCTGAAGTCGAGGGTGCGGAGCTTGGCCGTTCCCTTGCGGTGGTGGGTGTGGGACTTGAACACAGACCCTGCTCCCTTCCGTTGAGCTTTTATAACATCGAATAACAAAACTCTGGAGAGGTATTGTATCAGAAATTGCAAAAGAGGGTGAAGTTGAAAATACAATATTAAATCGAAATGGAAAAAAAAACAATCGGAAGACTAACGTTGAAAAAAATGAGGTATTGTAGCAGATCAATGAAGGGATAATAAATAGGTGTTCGATATATATATTGTAAATTGAACCAAGTTAACATGCTTGTTGGAGAAGATTGGACGGAGACGTGTTGGAGAAGATTGGATGGAGACGTGTGAGAGAAGATTGATATGATTTTTTTTATTTTACGTTAGAAGAGATAACGTATAGAAGAAGATTAATCTGATATTTTTTATTTTACGTTTAAAAAAAGAAAGTTGATATGATTTTTTTTTTACCTACAAAAAAAAATATCTAACAAAATGATTTTGTATTTTGATTTGAAATTAGGTAAACTAACGATAAAACTAAGTAAATATAATTAAAGATTTAGTTTAGTAAAAAAAGATTTTTTTGGCTTAATTAGTTGTTTAAATAAAAATTTAATCCGAGAAAAATTAAGAGGCCGCCACGTCAGCTTAAGTGACAAGAAAATTGATATGATTTTTTTTTACGTACAAAAAAAAATATCTAACAAAATCTTTGTATTTTGATTTGAAATTAGGTAAACTAACGATAAAACTAAGTAAATATAATTAAAGATTTAGTTTAGTAAAAAAAGATTTTTTTTGGCTTAATTAGTTGTTTAAATAAAAATTTAATCCGAGAAAAATTAAGAGGCCGCCACGTCAGCTTAAGTGACGGCTATTTTAGTATAGGTATATATATATTAGTTTGATCTGCAGTTGACTTCTTTAATCTCTTTGTAAACTACTAGTGTATTACGTGTGCCTTGCATTGGATTTTGATAAAAATATTATTTGTTATTATATTTCTTTAAGGGATTATATATAAACTATTTTTTTGTCATTAGATAGAGTAGATAATAAGCAATAAATATTTGTACACTTTACATATAATATTATATAATACATTTATAAAATATCTAACCGTATAATAATTCATCTTTTGATTTTTCTTCCCCTTATTATACCGATTCATATGTTAATATTAATAGTACATTGGTAGTATATGGTGTTAAATTAATTGTTATATATAAATTAATTTAAGAAATAATACAATCTATAATCAAAACTAATTACGTTTAAGATTAATCATGTTTGTTGTATAACTGGCCCAATTGGTTGGCTCGATTTAATTAAGATTTGATTTTAATATTTCCTTAAATAATTTTTTAATGAATAAACTTAATTAATATTTTGGTGGGTTGTGGTTAATGCTAAAATGACACGTGGCAGTGAACATTTTTCTACGTGACACGTGGCAAGGAGTGCTACTCCTATAATATATATAAGATTACAAGAAAGGATAAAGGGCTAAAGGCAAGTATCCTTGCAAAACATGTTAAACTTTGTAAAAAAAATATTCTCTTATGTCTATCAATTACAAAGTAAGTTTCGAAATGTATATGAGAAAATAGCAATGAAAATGCTTTCAAACACATATGCGTATATGTGTTCGTTGATTTTACACCCCTATAAACCTTTATTAATAATGATAAAGACCTATAAGTTGGTAAAACAAGGAAGGGATAGTTTTAAATTTATAACCTGTAATAGTTCCCTAAATAGCAAGGAACCCACATTGTATGGGTCAATCACAGTAAAGATAAGTATTCCAGGGTCGATCTCAAGGACTGAGAGGATTAATATGCAGCAATGATTAAATACAAAATAGATCTCAATTAAAGACAGGAGGTTGGAAAAGATAAGAGAAAGAAGTCAAAAAGATTTTGAAAAGGTTTTAAAGGACTCACAATCAATTGTCACTATTGATTGAAAGTTAAAACAAATAAAAAGGAAAAAACAAAGATAATCAAGTTAAAGGAAAGAAAATGGATTCCAAGGGTTCAAGATCATTGTTTATACATATAGATTCAGGAAGACTCATAAAGAATATATGGTAGAAAAGCCACAGGGAAGAACGTTTCTAGGCTGACAGTCTATTACTGGGTAAGTCTCAAGACTATCTAGTTCCAAACCAACTACCTATTACCGGATAAGTCTCAAGGTAGAGAGGTAGGAAATTCTAAACAAACCAGACTACAAACTAAGTGAAAGGTAAACCATTACCGGGTAAGTCTCAGGTATTACCCTACTTAGTAAGGAATCTAAGCACATTCAACCAATAAAGGATAAACCTTTATTACCTATGATCAGTCTCTCATGTATCTATGAAGGAATATCACCGGGTAAGTCTCAATTCCAACTTAGGTTACTAGCTAGAAGGATTCTAACTAGGTTAAAGAACAAGCCAACCATTAGGATTTCTAGCAAGTCAAAGCCAAAACATAAAGCACAACATTCCATCATAATCAAATGCATACACAAATCCCTGTCAACCTTGGAACCTCAAGGTTCTAGCCAATAACAATCATTTCAAAGAAAGACAAAATAAAGAAATAACAAAGGGGAATAAAAAAGAACTTAACTCGAATAAATGGAAACCTTCAATCTTGAATCCAACAAGGTCTTCCAAACAAAACTGAATGTAAAAGTATGAATCTTGAATCTAAACTATGAAGAACAATGGAGAAGAAGAAGGGAAAGGAAGGGAGGCGACTCCCCCTATGGGGTAACCTAACCCTAAAAGAAACGGACTAAATCGGACCCTTAGAAATAACCTAGAGCTTCCCTTTTATAGGCAACAACCTTACAAAGGATGAGCTGGGCCAAAACCGATCCAAAAATAAAATAAAATCGCCGAACAAAAAAATCTCGGTCAAAAATCTCGGCCGAGATCGGGACCGAGATTTCACAACAGAAACTTTCTAGATCGACCGAAATTATGGATCTCGGCCCGAGATCAATGGATCTCGGCCGAGATTAGGCCATCTCGGCCCGAGATCAAGGCCGAGATGCCATCCCTTCGTTCCTTCGTGTCTTTGGCTCGATTTCTAGCACTTTTCCGTGCAAGTACGCTCGCTCCAATGTGTCCACTTCGAGGCTTGATCCTCAAATACGTCGTTTTAGCTCCAAAATGTGCCGAATCACCTACAAAGGCACAAATAGTGTGTGTAGACATCTATTCTTGCAAAGTAGAACTAAACAAGCATAAATGGCACAAACTAAGGCCAAAACATAAATGCGAAAAGGGGAAATCTAACTAAATGCATGAGTAAAACAGGTCGATAAATCATGTTATCAAAATACCCCATACTTATCCTTGCTTGTCCTCAAGCAAGTAGTAAATCTAAGATAAGATAACATGAATTATCTATGCAAAACAAAAACAAAAACGCGAAGTGCTTCTAATTATGATCACCCTCAATAGTGCAAGTTTCATAGCTAAAGATATATTTCAATCAAGAACAAATGAAATAGGCATAAAAAGGATAATCATACTTTACAAGAATTTCAAGTTCATCATCAAAATTACTAATATCTAATTTTCATTAGAAATTCAAGTTTAAGCCTGCCAAGTCAAATACATGTATACATAGATCAAAAGGACTTAGCAAATAAAGGTCAAGAAACGTGATAAGGGTAGGATGTTATTTAGGTCATGTGGTGCTAATCCGGGAAGAAGAAACAACACACTTCATCTTTTCAACTCAACATTCACCACCCTTGCATAATGTGCAGATTTTCTTCCTTTCCTTTTCTTTTCTTTTCTTTCTTTCTTTCTTTTTCTTGAGTGAAAGGCATTGGTGCACAGTAGCCGAAACCTTGGTATTCAGTTTCCTTCACGTACCTCACACCAAAATGCACATACCAAATCAACTCTAAGGGAATGTTTTTAAAACTAATCAGACTTTGGCAAGACACAAACACCCGACTATGTGAATGGTACCGAGTTACTCATCTTTCATAGCCAACAATCTCTTATAAGCTTTGCTTTTCTTCATCACATCACATTTCACATCATTCAAACTTCTTCAAACAATTCACAACACAACAATTTCAGCACACACCTTCAAACTAAACATTCCTAATTCCCGGATAAGAGACAAGAGATTCAATGTTTGAGGAGATAAGCATGATAAAGATAAAAGAAGAATGAAGTCGAATTGCCTAAATCATTCCTATGCAATGTATAAGAACTTATCATGAAGCTTCAACTATCCAAACTCAATCCAACTAGACAATGTAATTTTCATAATTCACATAAAATTCAAGCAAAGTATTCAAATCCCAAATATGTCATAAATCAAATTGAGCTCAAAAGTAATAATCAAAGGCTAATTCACAAGCACAATATCGTCATAGGGGTCATGTCATTCCTAGAAGCACCATTTTTTTTATATGCATGCTAAAAGGAAACGTGTGACAAGAAAAGAAACATGCTAAAAGATTGCAAGTATCCCACCCCATACTTAAAACTCACATTGTCCCAATGTGAAGAATAAATAGAAGTGAAAAAGAATACTCACAATGTAAAAACCAGTGATATGACACATGTAAATGAAAGTGGTAGTGGAAACAAGCGGTTGTGCAATCTCCTTCAAGCAACTATTCTTCATTTATTACCTAAAACCTGAAAAGAAAAAAGAAACAAAACGCGCAGAAATGCAAAAGCAAAAAGCAAAAACAAAAACAAGAGTACAAAAGACTCTTACCTCGGGCTGCCTCCCGAGAAGCGCTTGATTTAAGGTCTCTAGCCGGACCTAATTCCGTGGTTGTGTTAGCTCACATCAAAAACCTTGGACTGCTCATCCAGTCCTTTCAACCACTCTTCACATGACTTATAGATCTTCTTCTTGAGAACTCTCTTCATGTCCTGTTGGAAGATCTCCACTCTTCCCAGCATTGGAGGGTGGTATGGGATAGTCTTGTAGGTTACCCCATACTTATTTGAAAACTTCCCTTGATGAGGAAGAAGCTTCAATCTGACCTTGGGAGGTTCCTTTGGCACTGCCCTCCAGCTTTTAGGCGCAACTCGAGTAAGATGGAAGCCACGGGGACGATTTTCAGCAAATCTCGGGCAGCCATGTAAGAAATCTCGGCCGATATTTGTAGGGATTAGGCCGATCTTCAGATTTCTCCCTTGATCTCCACAGTTGGTTTAGCGTTTGAGGTCCTTCCCTGGGAGTTAAGTTCTCACATAGCATGTCATCTCTCTCCATAATGTATTTGTACCGAGATTCAAGTTCTTTCCGTTGTTGTATTGCTTCACCTCTCTGGTACATAATTTCCTCCTCTAGATAGTCAATCTGCTCTAATCTTTCCTCACTTTCTCCCACTCGGCTCACCAAGAAAATCTCATACTCTAGTTCTCTCTCCAGATAGTTAATCCGCTCCGAGGTTTCATCTAACTCAGCTCGAAGGTTTCTCGCAGCCATTTTGTTAAACCTGGAGAATGTAAAGACAGAAAGAGAACAAGATCAAATGTAACAAGAAAGATCTAAACTATAAATAATTAAAAACGCAAAAAAATCTTTCTCATTCCCCGGCAACGGCGCCAAAAACTTGTTCGCTGATTTTACACCCCTATAAACCTTTATTAATAATGATAAAGACCTATAAGTTAGTAAAACAAGGAAGGGAGGCCGCCCCTGCGATTCTGTGAGGCCGCCCCTGCGGCTCCCCTGTTGTTCCGCCCCTGAGGCCAGGAAACCCGCCCATGCGGTTTCCGGCGACTGCAGCCGGTTTTGTTGACCCTTTGACCCGTGCTTTACCTTTCCTTACCTCCTTCGTTCCACCTTGCTGAGAAAGGGTTTCTTCACAATTCCAATCCAGTTTCACGTCCTTCTTGCTTCTTCTTCTTTCTCCTTGAGCTTGAGTTGGTTTTCTCCTTGATTTGGTAGAGTTGTGTGTGGTGGTTGATGACTGTGAGTGCTGTTGTGCTTGGAAGCCAGTGAGTTGTTGGTGATCAGTACCTTAGCTAACCACAGCTGTGGTAAGCTTCTTCCTCCTTGCTTCTTCATTCTTTCTTCTTCCTTTCTTGTTCTTCTTCTTCCTTAGCTTAGGATTAGATGATTGGATGTAGGATTGATGTTTATATGTGTATGTTGTGGCATGTGTATGAATCTGGAAGAGAGTAGACGTGATTGATCATGTGAAGAGCTAAAGAGAAGCCGCGAGGTTTCATTCTGCACTATCGCCGCCCCTGCGGCTGAAAGTCACCGCCCCCGCGGTTACCGTGTCACAGCGCCTGCGTCGTGCCAGCGGCGTGCCTGCGTTTGCGAGCGTTCCTTGTCACCGCCCCTGCGGATTGTACTTGCCGCGCCTGCGGGTGATCTCCTCCGCCCCTGCGTCCTTAGTTCACGCAGGTGCGTCTTGTCCCGGGACTACCTATAATTAGGTAGTTCCTTTCCTTTCTAGTATGAGGAACTTAGTACCATGCTAGGATTCGGATGTTGACGAGTATGATATGGAATTGCCGGTTAGGGCTTTGAGGTTTACGAGTTGGATATGATCCCTTATGGATCCCTTGGGTCTAGGTGTGACCCTTTGTGTGATAGGAGTTTGATATTTATGTATGCCTTGTATAGGCCGTGTTATCCTCCAGTTTGGAGTGGACTGAGTTGAGGTTGATCCAGTGAGACGACTACGAGGTTGAGGTAAGTCCGTGGGACTTACTTAGTTGCCATTCCTTTATAGGATATTGTGCATGAGTGGTGTGTGTTATATGTTTATAGCATGTGCTATGATGGTCACCGACCTATGATGTATTGATTGCCCATTGTAGGGTTGTGACAACTTTTCCATTCACCCCGTTGGGAGTTGGGGGTTCTCTGTGGCCAGGCTAGACCTGGTAAACGGTTCGGGCACTCTCCATTCCCTTAGGGTACACAGGGAGGTGTTCCAGGCACCATTCCAGCTGGTTATAGTACCCAGAGGCGAGGGTTATATTCCTCGTGTCACTTATGTTTATATGGATATTTATATATGAGTTGATTGCTGGACTTTATAAAGATAATGAACCGGGTAAATGTGTGAAAGCATGATGATGTGTTAAGATTTCTGATGTGTGTTTGTGCTCTAGCATATTCCTATATTTGTGTATGGTTAGCTAACGGTTTCATACCGTGCTGTAGACACTTTGCAAGATAGGAGAGCTGCAGAGTGATTCAGAGTGGGTGATCCGCTGAGGACTCCGTACACTGGAGCGGTATCGGGGATATGGCTTCTTTTGTTGTACAATATGGTTTTGGTTTGTACTCAGCGGTATTTTGCATTACCTTTTTGATATATATATATATATATATATATATATATATATCAGTTTCATGTTTTGTTTTAATCTATCGGTGCCTTGTTGTAAGATCAGTGTAATTGTTGTCAGGCTAGGGTCAAGATCCATTGTGAGATCCTAGCCTAGTAGCACTCCGAGTCCTATGGATTTGGGGTGTTACAAAGTTGGTATCAGAGCCCAGGTTGACAACAATGGCACTAGTAATCTGCGATAAAGGTCAAATAGATAACTAAATAGAACCCGAAAAGGGGTCTGAGTTTTAAAAAGGTTTTGGTTTTGAAATGAGTACAAATGTTTTGGGATACCGTGTACGGGAGCCATCACCCCTCTGAAGACCTCGACAGTATAGATATATATAGATATTCTACTGTGATTGATATGTGATATATCTATACATATGGCATATATATAGCCTTCTAAGATAGGTTTACGTCTTCTCTAGATGGTTCAGACTAGAGCCTTACCTGCAGCAAGACGAGGTAGAGGTAGACCCTCTCTAGGTAGAGGACGGGGTAGGACTCCTGGTGACGGTTCACATGCGGGAGAGATACATGAGGAGGTTGCTGAGAGCGCCATTTCTGAGACTGGGAACGGGGCAGATGAGGGACAAGGGGGCATAGAGAGCCCACTCTGGTGAGTCTGATCGTGTCTCTATGGGTAGATCAGAGTTTCATGCTTATATCAGACGTGTTGAGGAGGCTGCCAGAGCCGGTAGACGTGCCCCAAATTTATAGGCACGGGAGGGATCATCTGAGAGATCCCATGCAGTTACATAGGTGCCAACTGCACCGGCACCTGCCGTTGAGATTGCTCGGGCTACAGAAGAGCATAGAGGGCCTCGACCAGACACTTGGTTGAAGGCTTTTCATCAGATGGGAGTACCCCCTTTCACGAGGAAAGTGGGGCTAGAGGTGGAGCTTTGGATAGGACATGTAGACTCAGCTTTGGAGTCTGTTAGATGTCCAGCTGACAGGCAGATTGAGCTGGTACAGACCTTGTTCAGAGATTTGACACAACACTGGTGGAGGTCTGTACGAGTACATGTTACTAGTTATGAGCAGATGAAGACTCTGATCCAAGAGTGTTTTTGTCCTACCTCGTTGAGGAGGGAGAAATTGCGAGACTTTGTTGAGGCTGGGTTCGAGGATGTACCGGTCTCAGAGGATATTAGGAGATTTTAGGAAGAGCTGGCATTGTTGGGTCCAGCTGTAGCTGCTGCAGATCAACACGTGTATTTGTTTTCTCGACGTCTGAGGGATACCACCCGTACCTATATGGCGGGTTTTCACTGTGAGACCTTGGTCGATTATCAGGACCGGGCTTCTGACTATGAGAGGGAGAGAGCTAGCTAGAGGAGAGCTTCTCAGACCGGAGGGTCTGAGAAGAGACAGAGGACTGGTCAGACCAGAGGTACTGGTGGAGCTACTGGTTCAGGGCGAGGCCAGAGTTGTCCTCCATCTGCACCGGGTGCAGATAAGGGAGTGTGGTGCTTCAACTGCAGTGAGTATGGGCATTTGAGGTTAGAGTGTACTAGGCAACCGGTGACCTGTTTCACTTGTGGCCGACCTGGTCATAGAGATACCTTCTGTAGACGAGGGAGAGCTTTATCACAGCAGGATTCTTCTCCTGCTAGTGTAGCAGGAGGTGGACAGAGACCACCTCAGCAGCAGCAGCAGAGTCAGGGATAGCAGAGGGTCCCGGATCGCCCTACGACTCAGGGATCTGCTCCTGGGCCTAGTAGAGGCAGAGGCCGTGGTGGGGGCACCACTGATACCAGAGGCCCACAAGGCCGAGTTTTTGAGCTGAGGAGTGCAAAGGAGCCAACTGCACCTACTGCTACAGGTACCATTCTGATTCATGGTCTACTTGTTAGAGTTTTATTTGATACTGGTGCTACGCATTCTTTTATTTCTGATGCCTGTGTAGAGCGTCTTGGTTTAGATACAGTTGAGGGGATGCCCTTTATTATAGGGTTACCCGATGGTGGTAGGGTCAGAGGTACCCGTGAGATTCACGGTTGTCCCATTTTTGTAGGGACTCGTGTGTTACTAGTTGACTTCTTTGTCATGCCGTTAGAGCATGAGGAAGTTATACTAGGTATGGACTGGATGGCTAGACATTCTGCAGTCTTAGATGTAGGTAGGAGGACTGTTACCCTCTCTACCGAGTTAGGCCAGATAGAGGTTTTCCGAGGTTGGGACCTTGGAAAGGTAGGCACAATTATCAGTGCTATACGGGCAGCTAGATTGATTGCACAGGGTTGCGAGGCCTTCTGGTGTTATGCCATGAAGGAGGGGGAGAGTCCAGCGTTAGAGGACATTCCAGTTGTCTGAGAGTTTACTGATGTGTTTGCTGAGCCGTCCAGTTTGCCGCCTCAGAGGAGTGTGGATTTCAATATCGAGTTAGAGCCTGGTACGAGACCCATCTCGAAGGCCCCTGACAAGCGTATTTCCTAAGGTCGTTATTATAAACTTATCAAGTTAAATCCGAACTTAATACTAACCAATGTATAGTGATTAAGTAAGGGTCGAACCCAAGGGAGTTTTATCGAGTTTTATTATTTTAAATATTGATTTGGTAACAAAATGGAGGGGGGATTTGGATTGAAATAAAACAAGACAAAGACAATTATAAAGTTGGTGAAAAGTTGATTTAAAGAACTACACTAGGTTGGATCTTAGCATACACACTACTTGGTTGATTCTTTTTATAAGTTGTTCACCGATGTTCTCATCTCGATCGTAGATATGTGTTAAGCCAACCGGCATTAACACAACTTTCCCTTAGATAATCGCAACCAGTTTTTACCTATGAGTTTGCTACTAGATTAAGGACCCGAACCCGGAATCAATTAATCCTAGCATTTTACATGCATTAGTACACTTAAGGTGATCAATCTAAGTGGAATAAAAACATGCAAGCATAAGTTAAAGATCAAGGAAAATAACACAAAGTATAATGAACTTAAACTTATATTAGAAGAACTTACAACCAAATTGTAATGTAGCTTCAATCAACCCAATGTAGCCAAGGGAGCTTAGAAACTCATTACAAAAGACACTAGGAAATATAGAGGTTTTTGTGTGGAAAATGAGATGAAAATAGCTATAGCCAAGGGCTCTATTTATACTACAAAATGCATTAAAAAGGAGTAAAGAGGTTGGGCAAACAGCCATCATAAAGAATGGAGTAAAGACCGTGCAAACAGCCACACTTAAGGCCATAAAGCCGACGAAAACAGCCGAGTAAAGTCCTCTGACGCTAACCCGCACCCGCGGCCAAGGGCGCCGCAGGGGCGGTTTAGGCAAAAACGTTCCATCTTCTTCTTGGCCGCAGGCACAGCTAGTCACACCCGCGGGGGCGGGTTCTTCAATGCTCTTTGAAACGTCTGACTCTTTAACTTCGGGCGTTTCTGGTGAAGATCCGCAGGCGCGGCCCAGAGTCACCGCGGGGGCGGTGACACTGGATCTTTGGCTTCACAAGGCCGCTGGCAAGGGCGCTGGGGCGCCGTCTTCGCTTCTTCAGGATGGGTCACCGCAGGGGCGGCCAGAAGCGGCTGCGGGGGCGGTGACAGGCTCTTCTTGGCCGCGGGCGGAGGCGCTGGCCGCGGCGATCGTCATGAGACTCCAGGGTTGTCACCGCAGGGGCGGCTAGAGGCGGCCACGGAGGTGGTAAAATGCTTCGTTCGGCGCAGGTGAGGCCGCTGGCTGCGGCGCTCAGCAAGGGTGTCACCGCAGGCGCGGTGACACTTCTCCGCGGGGGGCGGTGAGGCACCAGAAACTTGTCTTCGTCTCTTTACTTCAACTCCTAAGTGTTGCTAATACCTTCTTTTGCTTCATTTTGACTCTTTTATCTGGATCAAGGCATTAGTAACATAATATGACTCGAAAACATAAAAACGACTCTAAAACTACCTAAATTGATAGTGATTCCATCACCTATCAAACTCCCCCATACTTAGACTCTTTACTCGTCCCGAGTAAACAAAACATCAAACGAATCAGCACAAGTCTCAGGAAATATGGTGTAGTAGAAAGATGAGGAATAAAAGAGAAGAAATGACCAAAGAAAGTGAGAAAATGTGAGAAAAAAGAAAATGTGAGAAAATGTGAAAAACTACCATCCTTATTGCTCCAAGAGTGACCTACCCGGACATCCTCCTTATGACTCCCCTTCTTATGCCATCCTTATTGCTCCAAGAGTGACCTACCCGGACATCCTCCTTATGACTCCCCTTCTTATGTCGTCAACGCCGGAAGGAGAACCTACACTCGGTATTGCTCATTTTGCCAACGAGCCCTTTCGGGTTTTCATCTTGCCACTCTTCTTCTTTTCATGATGATCTCACAAAAATCTCACATCCCTCAAGTCCAATTTTGCACCAACCTAGAGTTGGTCGGACTACCTTCTTTTTGCCTAAACAGCCCTCTCGGGTTTTCGGTTTATCCAAGGATTTCTTGCCTTTTTCTCGATTCTTTGGCTTTTTCTCTTTTTTTTTTTTTTGACTGATATGAATTACAGTTATAATTTAAAATAAAACAAACTCAAATAACTAGAAATCTCAAAAGGACTCAAATAAAATGCATGATAAGTACCCTCCCCCATACTTGAAGAATGCTTTGCCCTCAAAGTGTGGAAATGAAAGCAAAGATAATATGTGGAGAAGAGTAAAAGAAGAAGCTCACTAATGGGATGGTCCGGCTGGACCGTCCGGACCGTGCTCCGGAGGATACGGGAAGTGGCTGAAAAAGTGCTCCTGACGCTGGTACAAGCTGTCAAGGCGGGCCTGTTGCACGTCCATCCGAGCTCCGAAAGAGGTCTCAAAGTTGGCTTGCCAAGCCAACTGCTGATCCTCCATCCTCCTCCCAAAATTTGCCTGCCACGCCTGCTGCTACTGGAGCATAGACGTCTGGTAGCCGGTCTGCCACGCTTGATGCTGCGTGGTCAGAGCCGTCATCTGAGCTAGCAGACTGGCGTGTGTGGGGTCATCCTCCTGTGCCGCGGTGGGCATCTCCTCATCATCATCATGAATGGGCATGTGGTCCTCCTGTCGGACCCTGCTGGAGCTCACCGCATGCCGCTCAATAACGGCGACCTGTGCTTGCCTCGGTACGTAAGGGTCGGCGGCAATGTAGAGATCGGAGAGCTCATCTCCTAAAGGTAGCGGCCTGGGAAAGTATGTGACGTGGCTCCCATCTGTAAAAGACAACCAGAAGAAGTTCTCACCATCCCTCCTCCGGAGCTTGCAGCGCCGAAGAAGAGCCTCGTCGTAAAATGGGATTGCTAACCCATCCTCCAGCTCGGTCAGGTCCATGACCTGCTCTGCAATCAAGGAGATGATCCCACCTCCAACAATGTCACGTGGCTCATTCTTCCTAATCCGCTTCAAAGCGGTAAGGAAGAGGGTGATCCAATCCGGCACGTTGTCACATGCCGCGACACAAGCATAAAGCAGTGAGAGGTCCTTGAGGGCCACCTTGTTTTCCTCCTTGTGTCCACAGAAGACACATATAATAATCTTGGATAGGAGCCTCAAACAGGGGTGAGTGAGTTTGTTGTTGTACTCAACCCCCGTTCGAAAGTCGGAGCCGGTAGCCGCTCGCCAAAACTCCACCAAATCTGGTGTAGGAGCTCCCTCCCACCATTCTTCCGAAGGGTTCTTAGAAACCCCGAAAGCCTCCTGTAGCTGAGCGAAGTTGACCGTATATTTCCTTTTGTTGAACTTGAAGGTGAGGCCGACACAGATGTGGTCCTCTACCTCCATACTAAATGTGGCCACAAACTGTCTGGTCAGCTAAGGGTATGTTCGGGAACTCCTTCCCAGGAATTCCCCGAGCCCAGCATGGCTCAGGAAAGATTGCATGCTTTCCAACATGCCCAACCACTCTAAAGTCGGAATGTGCAAAAACCGAGTTGCAAAGACCTATCGTTCTTGCACAATCTCATATCGAGCCTTTTCCCTATCAGTCATCTTATATTTTCGTGTTGCATCCATTCTAATCACAATTTCAATCAAAAGAATTAGAATTTCACAAAGGAAAAATAAGTGACGGCCTTCTGTTGCTTATCCGCAGGGGCGGTGAAGCGTGGCCGCGGGGCGGTAAGGCGCAGGCGCGGTTTGAAGACCCACGGGGCGGTGAGGCGCGGTCGCAGAGACAACGAAGCGCGGGGGCGGGCGAAGACAGCGGACGGGGGAAGACAGTCCGTTGTTGGCTACTCCTGTGGTGCAGGGGGCAGTGAGGCACCAGAAACTTGTCTTCGTCTCTTTACTTCAACTCCTAAGTGTTTCTAATACCTTCTTTTGCTTCATTTTGACTCTTTATCTGGATCAAGGCATTAGTAACATAATATGACTCGAAAACATAAAAATGACTCTAAAAACTACCAGAAACTTGTCGTCGTTGTAGTATAGTGGTAAGTATTCCTGCCTTCACGCGGGTGACCCGGGTTCGTTCCCCGGAAACGGCGCCAAATTTGACAAGCGTATTTCCTAAGGTCGTTATTATAAACTTATCAAGTTAAATCCGAACTTAATACTAACCAATGTATAGTGATTAAGTAAGGGTCGAACCCAAGGGAGTTTTATCGAGTTTTTATTATTTTAAATATTGATGTGGTAACAAAATGGAGGGGGGATTTGGATTGAAATAAAACAAGACAAAGAAAATTATAAAGTTGGTGAAAAGTTGATTTAAAGAACTACACTAGGTTGGATCTTAGCATACACACTACTTGGTTGATTCTTTTTATAAGTTGTTCACCGATGTTCTCATCTCGATCGTAGATATGTGTTAAGCCAACCGGCATTAACACAACTTAACTAGTTATTTAATCCGTAAACCTACAAGATTAAAACACAAGTTAGCATTCTAATAAAGATAAAGAGATATAAGAAGAATAAAACAACCCGCTAAATCTTTCTTTATAGTTATTTTTCTTTCCCTTAGATAATCGCAACCAGTTTACCTATGGGTTTGCTACTAGATTAAGGACCCGAACCCGGAATCAATTAATCCTAGCATTTTACATGCATTAGTACACTTAAGGTGATCAATCTAAGTGGAATAAAAACATGCAAGCATAAGTTAAAGATCAACGAAAATAACACAAAGGATAATGAACTTAAACTTATATTAGAAGAACTTACAACCAAATAGTAATATAGCTTCAATCAACCCAATGTAGCCAAGAAAGCTTAGAAACTCATTACAAAAGACACTAGGAAATATAGAGGTTTTTGTGTGGAAAATGAGATGAAAATAGCTATAGCCAAGGGCTCTATTTATACTACAAAATGCATTAAAAAGGAGTAAAGAGGCTGGGCAAACAGCCACCACAAAGAATAGAGTAAAGACCGTGCAAACAGCCACACTTAAGGCCATAAAGCCGACGAAAATAGCCGAGTAAAGTCCTCTGACGCTAACCCGCACCCGCGGCCAAGGGCGCCGCAGGGGCTGTTTAGGCAAAAACTTTCCATCTTCTTCTTGGCCGCAGGCGCGGCTCGTCACACCCGCGGGGGCGGGTTCTTCAATGCTCTTTGAAACGTCTGACTCTTTAACTTCGGGCGTTTCTGGTGAAGATCCGCAGGCGCGGCCCAGAGTCACCGCGGGGGCGGTGACACTGGATCTTCGGCTTCACAAGGCCGCTGGCAAGGGCGCTGGGGCGCCGTCTTCGCTTCTTCAGGATGGGTCACCGCAGGGGCGGCCAGAAGCGGCCGCGGGGGCGGTGACAGGCTCTTCTTGGCCGCGGGCGGAGGCGCTGGCCGCGGCGATCGTCATGAGACTCCAGGGTTGTCACCGTAGGGGCGGCCAGAGGCGGCCGCGGAGGTGGTAAAATGCTTCGTTCGGCGCAGGTGAGGCCGCTGGCTGCGGCTCTCGGCAAGGGTGTCACCGCAGGCGCGGTGACACTTCTCCGCGGGGCGGTGAGGCACCAGAAACTTGTCTTCGTCTCTTTACTTCAACTCCTAATTGTTGCTAATACCTTCTTTTGCTTCATTTTGACTCTTTTATCTGGATCAAGGCATTAGTAACATAATATGACTCGAAAACATAAAAACGACTCTAAAAACTACCTAAATTAATAGTGATTCTATCACCTATCAGCCCCATACCGGATGGCGCCTGTCGAGATGTTGGAGCTGAAGAAGCAACTTGAGGAGTTGGCTTAGAAGGGCTTCATTCGCCCTAGCGTGTCCCCATGGGGAGCACCTGTCCTCTTCGGACGGAACAAGGACGGATCGCTGAGACTGTGTATTGATTACAGAGAGCTGAACAAGGTGGCCATCAAGAACAAGTATCCACTGCCGCGCATTGATGATTTGTTAGATCAGCTACAGGGAGCGACTGTGTTCTCCAGGATTCATCTGCGTTCCGGGTATCACCAGTTGTGGGTGAGGGAGCAAGATGTGCACAGGACAACATTCCGGACCAGATATGGCCACTACGAGTTTGTAGTGATGCTATTTGGGCTTACGAATGCCCCAGCCGTCTTTATGGAGTTGATGAACAGTATCTTCATCGACTTCCTGGATAAGTTTGTGGTGGTTTTCATTGATGACATTCTGGTATACTCTCGCAGTGGAGAGGAGCATGCAGGACATCTGAGAACTGTATTGCAGGTTTTGCGGGATAGAGAACTTTATGCAAAGTTCTCTAAGTGCGAGTTCTGGATGCCAGAGGTAGCATTCCTGGGTCACATAGTATCAGCTGAGGGGATCAAGGTGGATCCAGTGAAGATAGAGCCAGTAGCTGCATGGCCTACACCGACGAACGTCAAGAAAGTACGTAGCTTCCTTGGCCTAGCCGGTTATTACAGACGCTTTGTGGAGGGATTTTCTGTGATTGCCCATCCACTGACGAGTTTGCTGAGGAAGACTACCAGATTTGTGTGGTCTGATCAGTGTATGCAGAGTTTTGAGGAGCTGAAGAGACGTCTGACTTCTGCTCCTGTTTTGGCACAGCTAGAGGGTACTGAGGATTTCGTAGTATATAGTGATGCATCCAAGCTAGGCTTGGGATGTGTGTTGATGCAGAGAGACAGGGTGATTGCATATGCGTCTAGACAGCTGAAGATGTATGAGGAGAACTACCCGACTCATGATCTGGAGTTGGCAGCGGTAGTTCATGCACTAAAGATCTGGAGACATTACTTGTATGGTGTTACGTGTCAGATCTTCACAGACCATCAGAGTTTGAAGTACATTTTCACGCACCGTGAATTGAATAACCGCCAGCGTAGGTGGCTCGAGCTGATCAAGGATTTTGATCTAGAAATCCTGTACCATCCGGGGAAGGCGAACGTTGTCGACGACACCCTGAGCAGGAAGACGCCTCGAGAGCAGGCGATTGCGAGGTTGACAGTTCAGCATCAGTTGTAGAGAGACCTGATCTGGTTAGAGCTGAACATCCAGTTTCTTGATGAGGATGCTCAGTTGCGTACATTAAAGGTCCTTCCTGATCTGTTGGATGAGATCCGACAAAAATAGGAGACCTGCCCGACTTTAACGAGGATCAGAGATAGAATGTCTCGGGATGAGGCACCATAGTTCCTATTGGGAGCAGATGGAGTTTTAAGGCGCCGCGGTCGCGTCTGTGTACCTGCTGATACAGAGCTGAGACAGAGGATATTACGGGAGGCTCACTGTACACCTTACTCGGTACATCCAGGTACGAGTAAGATGTATCATGACTTGAGACGTATATATTGGTGGGGAGGGCTGAAGCCCGATGTGGCCAGATTTGTGGCACAGTGTGCGACCTGCCAACAGGTCAAGATCGAGCATTTCAAACCTGGAGGTGAGCTCCATCCACTTCCTGTTCCACAGAGGAAGTGGGAGGACGCCACCATGGACTTTGTGATTGGACTGAGGTTGAGCCGGAGTTTTGATGCCATCTGGATCATAGTTGACAGACTGACGAAGACGGCACGTTTCATTCCTATTCGAGAGACGTGGCCGGTGAAAAGATTAGCAGAGGAGTACACTAGGCAGATAGTGAGACTCCATAATGTACCGAGGACGATCGTCTCTTACAGAGATGGACGGTTTACCTCGAGATTCTGGCAGCAGATTCAGACTGCCCTGGGGACGAGTTTGCACTTCACGACTACGTTTCATCCTCAGACAGATGGTCAGTCAGAGAGGACCATTCAGACGCTGAAGGATATGCTGCGAGCTTGTGTGTTGGATTGGGGATAGGTGTGGACGGATCATCTCCCACTTGTTGAGTTCTCCTACAACAACAGCTGGCATGCATCTATTGGGATGGCCCCATATGAGGAACTGTATGGACAGAGATGTCGTACTCCGTTATGCTGGGATGAGCTGAGTAATGTCAGTGGTTTAACACTTGATCAGATTTAGGATGATATAGCTCGAGTAGCGTTGATTAGAGAGCGTATGCTGACTGCGCAGAGCCGTCAGAAGTCGTATGCTGATAAGAGGCGTAGACCTCTGGAGTTAAGAGTTGGAACCCATGTGTGGCTGAGAGTATCCCCGACACGAGGTGTTAGGCGTTTGACATTAAGGGGAAGTTGAGCCCCCGATATGTCGGACCGTTCAAGATTCTGGACCGGGTTGGGAGCGCAGCTTACAGATTAGCCTTGCCTCGAGATTAGAGGGTGTTCACCCTGTGTTTCACGTGTCTCATCTGAGGGAGTATATACCAGATCCGAGACACATCGTGAGTTATGAGGATTTGGTGGTTGAGCCGGACCACACTTTTGTTGAGCATCCGATTGCAATCTTAGAACGAGGTATGAGACGCCTGCGTTCGAAAGACATACATATGTTGAGGATACAGTGGTCGAGACGAGGACCCGAGGAGGCTACATGGGAGACTAGGGATAGTATGCAGAGGAACTATCCAGAGTTCTATGCCGAGATAGGTGCACCAGTAGGATCACCGAGTAGATCTTAGTACTAGCTTGGTGAGTCTTATGTTCTTACATGCTTATATGCTATGATATGTTATTTCATGCTAGCTTGTTGTGATTATGATTTTATTAGATCTTATTGTGCTAGTATGATTTTTGTTTATAGCTGGAGATAGCTCTTTCCTCCATGCTATTGGGATATGTTATGGTTTGGCTAGAGATGGTTTCCCTCTAGGCCTTGGACAGTATAGTTTGTTGTTGGAGTGGATGGTTTCCTCCATGCTTATGTTGAGGTTATAGAGAGAGTTGTACCTCGACTTGTGAGTCCGAGTGGTTTGAGGATTTTACAAGTTTCGGGACGAAACTTGTTTTTAGGGGGGGTGAGGTGTAAGAGCCCTTAGTTTTGGGAGCGAGTTTTGGTCTTAGCCGCCCCTGCGGGTCTGTAAGGCCGCCCCTGCGGCTCCCCTGTTGTTCCGACCCTGCGGCCAGGAAACCCGCCCCTGCGGTTTCCGGCGGCTGCAGCCGGTTTTGTTGACTCTTTGACCCGTGCTTTACCTTACCTTACCTCCTTCGTTCCACCTTGCTGAACAAGGGTTTCTTCACAATTCCAATCCAGTTTCACGTCCTTCTTGCTTCTTCTTCTTTCTCCTTGAGCTTGAGTTGGTTTTTCCCTTGAGTTGGTAGAGTTGTGTGTGTGGTGGTTGATGACTGTGAGTGCTGCTGTGCTTGGAAGCCAGTGAGTTGTTAGTGATCAGTACCTTAGCTAACCACAGCTGTGTTAAGCTTCTTCCTCCTTCCTTCTTCATTCTTTCTTCTTCCTTTCTTGTTCTTCTTCTTCCTTATCTTAGGATTAGATGATTGGATGTAGGATTGATGTTTATATGTGTATGTTGTGGCATGTGTATGAATCTAGAAGAGAGTATACGTGATTGATCACGTGAAGAGCTAAAGAGAAGCCGCGAGGTTTCATTCTGCACTGTCGCTGCCCCGCGGCTGAAAGTCACCGCCCCCGCGGTTACCGTGTCACAGCGCCTGCGTCGTGCCTGCGTTTGCCAGCGTTCCTTGTCACCGCCCCTGCGGATTGTACTTGCCGCGCCTGCGGGTGATCTCCTCCGCCCCTGTGTCCTTAGTTCACGCAGGTGCGTCTTGTCCCGGGACTACCTATAGTTAGGTAGTTCCTTTCCTTTCTAGTATGAGGAACTTAGTACCATGCTAGGATTCGGATGTTGACGAGTATGATATGGAATTGCCGGTTAGGGCTTTGAGGTTTACGAGTTGGATATGATCCCTTATGGATCCCTTGGGTCTAGGTGTGACCCTTTGTGTGATAGGAGTTTGATATTTATGTATGCCTTGTATAGGCCGTGTTATCCTCCAGTTTGGAGTGGACTGAGTTGAGGTTGATCCAGTGAGACGACTACGAGGTTGAGGTAAGTCCGTGGGACTTACTTAGTTGCCATTCCTTTATAGGATATTGTGCATGAGTGGTGTGTGTTATATGTTTATAGCATGTGCTATGATGGTCACCGACCTATGATGTATTGATTGCCCATTGTAGGGTTGTGACAACTTTTCCATTCACCCCGTTGGGAGTTGGGGGTTCTCTGTGGCCAGGCTAGACCTGGTAAACGGTTCGGGCACTCTCCATTCCCTTAGGGTACACAGGGAGGTGTTCCAGGCACCATTCCAGCTGGTTATAGTACCCAGAGGCGAGGGTTATATTCCTCGTGTCACTTATGTTTATATGGATATTTATATATGAGTTGATTGCTGGACTTTATAAAGATAATGAACCGGGTAAATGTGTGAAAGCATGATGATGTGTTAAGATTTCTGATGTGTGTTTGTGCTCTAGCATATTCCTATATTTGTGTATGGTTAGCTAACGGTTTCATACCGTGTTGTAGACACTTTGCAAGATAGGAGAGCTGCAGAGTGATTCAGAGTGGGTGATCCGCTGAGGACTCCGTCCACTAGAGCAGTATCGGGAATATGGCTTCTTTTGTTGTACAGTATGGTTTTGGTTTGTACTCAGCGGTATTTTGCATTACCTTTTTGATATATATATATATATATATATATATATATATATATATATATATATATATATATATATATATATATATATATATTTATATTAGTTTCATGTTTTGTTTTAATCTATCGGTGCCTTGTTGTAAGATCAGTGAAATTGTTGTCAGGCTAGGGTCAGGATCCATTGTGAGATCCTAGCCTAGTAGTACTCCGAGTCCTACGGATTTGGGGTGTTACATTCTTGCCCCTTGATTCCTAAAATAGTCAAGAGATTAATGAGTGTTTCATGAACATTAAATAACCCATGCATGTTGCCATGCATTAATAATAACTCCCTCGACGTAGTCTCTTGAATTTCCTTGGCTCTTGCTCTTGTAATGGGTCTTTGAGTCCTATGTGATGGTTCTTGTGAGTCATGAAATGGTTCACGTAATGGTCCTCCATCATCCACCCCTTCTTGGAAAGAATTCGACCCCGAATTATCTTCTTGGTCACACTCTCCTTCATAGGGGCTAAAATCTCCCACGTTGAAAGTGGTGCTTACTCCATAGTCTTCTGGTAAATCTATGACATAAGCATTGTCATTAACCCGGTGTAGAACTTTGAACGGTCCATCACCCCGTGGAGATAATTTAGATTGACGTTTCTCCAGGAACCTCTCCTTCCGTAGGTGTAACCAAACTAAATCTCGGGGTTGGAAAACCAATCTCCTCCTTCCTTTGTTGTTTCTAGCCACTACTTCAACCCCTTTCTTCTCAAGCTTAGCCTTAGTCTTCTCATGTATTCCTTGACCAACTCCGCCTGTTTCAAAGCATCAAAAGCTACTCGATCCTCTTGGGGAATCGGTAAGAGAACCATAGGTGTCAAAGGGTTAAGGCCATAAACACACTCAAAAGGAGATAGAGAAGTGGAAGAATGCATGGTACGATTATAAGCAAATTCAACATGTGGCAAGGCATCTTCCCAATCTTTCAAATTGTCTTTCAAAATGGCTCTTAGAAGTGTAGTTAAGGTCCTATTAGTGACTTCCGTTTGTCCATCCGTTTGAGGATAACTAGAGGTCGAGAATAACAATCTAGTTCCCAACTTTTCCCAAAGAGTTTTCCAAAAGAAACTTAAGAATTTAACATCTCTATCACTAACAATGATTTTAGGTATTCCATGCAATCTAACTATTTTTTTGAAGAATAAGTTAGCTACATTGTAAGCATCACCGGTCTTATGGCATGGAATGAAATGTGCCATTTTAGAAAACCTATCTACCACCACAAAGATTAAATCTCGTCCCTTCTTAGTCCTAGGTAGTCCTACAATGAAATCCATACTTATGTCTTCCCAAGGAGCACTAGGCGTTGGTAAGGGTGTGTACAAAACGTGGGGTTGTGATCTAGATTTAGCCTTAAGACATTCAATGCACTTCTTAAGCATGTGTTCTACATCTCTAAGCATGTGGGGCCAATAAAAGTGGGCTTGCAACATGTGATAGGTCTTATCCCTCCCAAAATGTCCCATTAAGCCTCCCTTATGGGCTTCTTCCACCAATAACAACTAAGGGAACATCTAGGTATGCAAATCTTATCCACTTTAAATAAAAACCCCTCAAACAAGAAATATTTATCATAAGGCCCTTGTGTGGTACATCTATGAAATATTTCTCCAAAATTTGCATCATCCACATATAATTCCTTAATGTAAGTGAAGCCTAGCATCCTAGAATCCAAAGTGGCGATCAAAGTATATCTCCTAGATAAGGCGTCATCTACTACATTATCTTTTCCTTTCTTGTACTTGATAATGTAAAGAAAAGTTTCAATGAATTCCATCCACCTACCATGCCTTCTATCTAGCTTATCTTGGCTCCTAAAGTGTCTAAGTGAATCATGATCCGTTTTTAAAACAAACTCTTGAGGCCAAAGATTATGTTGTCAAGTCTTAAGTACTCTAAATAAAGCATACAATTCTTTGTCATACGTGGAGTAGTTTAAGCATGCACCTTTCAATTTCTCACTAAAGAAAGCTAAAGGCTTACCTTCTTGCATTAAGACGCCCCGGCCCCTATGGGAATGCCGGAGGCATCACGCTCAACCTCGAAAGGCTTAGTGAAATCCGGGAGATCTAGAAGTGGTGCTTGGGTGAGACATTTCTTTAACTCCACAAATGCCTTTTCTTGAGGCTCATTCCACTCAAAAGGGACCTTCTTTTTGGTCAAGGCCATAAGTGGTGCAACAATGGTACTAAAGTCCCTCACAAATCTCCTATAGAAGGTAGTTAAGCCATGGAAGCTCCTTAGATCACCGACCGAACGTAGGGTAGGCCATTCATTGATTGCTTTGATCTTTTCCTCATCCACTTGCAATCCTTCGGCACTCACTACAAATCCAAGAAAAATAACTCGGTTAGTATAAAAATCACACTTCTTCATATTGGCATACAAGTACTCAGTTCTCAATGTAGAAAGCACTTCCCTTAGATGTTCTTCATGTTCTTTCAATGACTTACTATAGACAAGAATGTCATCAAAATATACTACTACAAACATGCTAATGTAAGGTCTCAAAATATGATTTATCAATCTCATGAAATTACTAGGAGCATTAGTTAGCCCAAAGGGCATCACAAACCACTCATAGAGGCCAAATTTAGTCTTAAAAAGCCGTTTTCCATTCATCCCTTTCCCTCATCCTAATTTGATGGTAGCCACTCCTAAGGTCAATCTTAGTAAAGATTGTGGCACCATGTAGCTCATCAAGCATATCATCTAGACGTGGAATGGGGTGTCTATACTTGATAGTAATGTTATTGATTGCTCTACAATCAATGCACATCCTCCAAGTGTTGTCCTTCTTAGGTACTAAGAGGATAGGGACGGCACAAGGGCTTAGACTCTCTTTAACATACCCCTTATCTAGTAGTTCTTAGACTTGATTTTGTATCTCTTGAACTTCCTTAGGATTCATCCTATAAGCTGGTCTATTAGGAAGAGTGTCTCCGGGAATTAGATCTATTTTGTGTTCAATACCCCTAATGGGTGGCAATCCAACCGGTATCTCCTCAGGGATAACGTCCCCAAATTCTTCCAAAAGACCTAGGATAGTGCTAGGGAGGTGAGTTTTGGTATCTTTGGTTATGGTCACTAAAGATTTACACAAACTCATCATTAGTATATCCATAGAGGCATAATTATCCACATATTCCTTTTTAGACTCAAGGTAGCTACTGGATGGTTGAGCTAAGAGATTTTGATGGGTCTTATTGTCCTCCTTACCTTTAGGCCGTGGGTTCCTAGATTTTTGTGAGGCTTCTTGTTCTACCTTTTTCTTCTCATAATATTCGGCTATTTGTAAGGGAGTCATAGGCTTAAGTGTTAAAGTAATACCTTTATACTCAAAACTATATTTATTAGAAAAACCATCATGCACAACTCTCCTATCATACTGCCATGGACGGCCAAGCAACAAGTGACAAGCATTCATAGGCACAACATCACAAACAATGGTATCCTCATATGATCCTAGGGTCATATTGATTTTAACTTGCTTGTTCACCTTAAGTTCCCCACATTTATTCATCCAATGTAGCTTATAAGGCCTAGGGTGATAAAATGTTGAAAGTTGTAATTTGTTAATCATTTCGGTGCTAGCAATGTTGCAACAACTTCCTCCATCTATAATGACGTTACACAATTCCCTTTAACACTACATCTAGTATGAAATAGATTTTCACGTTGGTTATCCTCACATGGTGCTAGTTGGACATGCAAAGTTCTCCTAGCTATCAAAGACTCACCATGCTCATACTCAATGCAATCATCACTTTCATTTTGTTCATGATCATCAACTAGGACATTTTCATTTTCATAATCCAAGTCATCTTCACTCTCATATTGTCCTAGATGGTTTATGATCAAAGTATGTCTATTAGGACATTCCTTACTCATGTGTCCCCTACCTTGGCATTTAAAACACACAATATCCCTAGTTCTAGAGGTAGAGTTGGAAGTACTCCCTCGAGGACCACTTGAAAGCTCATTCAAGGGTCGTGGTGTAGTGGTAGGTGTAGTAGTCCTTCTTTGACTCTCCTGCCCCGTGGCTGCCGTCTTCCTCTCTTCCCGGTGGCTTCCTTGATCCCTTCCTTGACTTGGCTGCCGGCTAACTTGAGACTTCCAAGCATTGGACGCGCCATATGTTGGTTTATGCTCTCGGTTCTCAGCTTAGTCTTCCGTTCTACCTTGATTGCTAAGTGTAGCAACTGCTCCATGGTACTATAGGGATACATATCAACTTCATTAGCCAAATTAGAGTTAAGGATTCGAAGATACCTAGCCATGGTGTTTTCTTCATCTTCTAGTACTTTGGCCTTCACCATAGCCACTTGCATGTTGGTATAGGACGCTTCGGCACTAAGAGAGCCTTGTCTCAAGTTTTCCTACCTCTGCCGTAGCTCTCGGGCGTGGTGAGGAGTGACGAACCTAGCCCTCATAAGTGCCTTCATGTGCTCCCATGAGGTGACTTGGGGGTCTAATGTCCGAACCCTTTCTTTGACCACATGGTCTCACCACACTAAGGCAGATCCTTGGAATTCTAGGGCTGCAAGTTGGACCTTCTTATGGTCACTGAAGTTGTGACACAACCATATTTGCTCAACCTTTGTTTCCCACTCCATGTAGACGTCGGGATCACACTTGCCTTCAAAAACGGGGATCTTAATTTTGACCTTGCCAAAGCCATCTTGCTCTTGGTATGGCCGGACGTGCTCCCTTTCTCTCCCTCGCCTAGGTTGTTGGTATTGCCGGGGATAGTCTTCCCATGTGTCATCTTCAAAAGAGGCTTCTTGAGGATGCTAAAAATCATCAACAAAAGGTGGGACGTTGGATGCATTAGGAAGAGCTTTGGAATGTCTATTACCTTGGCCTTGTGGGCCTTGATAACCCGTCTCTCTCGCCACGTGAGAGGGACCTCCAAACTCAAAATTGGTTCTCATTGGTAGCGTCTGGGGAGGCGGGGTTCTTGCTTCCATAGTTTCCATTCGTTTGGAAAGGTTAGCTACGGAATCGGAGAGCTTCTTTAGTAGGTCAAACATCTCGGGTGTGATGGTCTCACTGCTTGCCTTGCTTGGACTTCGGGACCTAGACATGCTTCACAACAGACGAGACAATGAAAGGATTAAAGTTAGTTGAAAACGATAAAACCCTCACTTGTGTATCTCTCACTCTTGTCTCTCTTGTTGGTGTTGCTCAAGCTTGAAGTACAGTTTGCAAGGATCAACACCTTAGGATCTCGGTTCTATCCTCCGGAATATCTCCCTGACCTAGAGCGTCAAGATCGTTTGGAAGGTTGAGGATGGGTAAAGACGAGCTTGCAAAAGAAAATTGAGTAGTGTATGTGAAATTTGGTATGATGATTTGGTTAGGAGGGGAACAACGAAAGAAATTTGTTGACACGAATGACTACTTACTAGATAGAACCCTTTTCCTCATGCTTGGGATGAACTTGAAATGGTGCCGGCAAAGTGAGGTAGTCAATGCTCTTTGATTCGTTGTCTTTTTTTTTTTTTACTTGGTAACGGTTACTTGAGCTAAAAAGGAGAGAGATCGTAGTGAGATGTGATTGCTTCGGTCAATCTTCTCCTATCAACAAGGGAGTGAATTTTGGTGACAAGTAACCGTTTTTTTTTTTGGCGTGGAGCTCAAGGCTTTCTTCTCAAGGGAAAGGGCCGGACAAACGTTCCAACGAGGGACCCTAGGCTTTGACAATCACTCAAGCACAAGTCAGGATCCAAATTAGTTAAGCAAAGTCAAAGAAAGAAAAGAAAAATACGGAGAGGGTGAATCAAAAGTACCAACTAAGCTCTGATACCAACTGATACAGGAATAAAGCCCGTGGTAAGCCGATCTAGGTAGGATTGAATCCAAAAGATGGTTAAGGAAGAACTTCTGGTTTGAAGAGGATATAGACAGGATGAAAACGTAGGAAGAGATGAACCAAAGAACGACGATGGAAGAACCTTGACAAGATAGCCAAGAGCCTTACTCACGTAGGACTTTAACCCAACCCCAATACAACCTTACACAAGCTCTCGAGACGGAACTAGCACAAGGAGGGACTCACGAAGGTTCGAAGTACCAATCCAGATTGATTGACGCAAGCAAATCCAACCAAGCAATCACAACACAACAATTGCCAACCAAAGCTCTCTATTCTCTGATTGATTTTGTAAGCAAGAATATTGTCTTTACAATGGGAATTAACGTATCTAGAAAGGTAAACTAAGAAGACTATAAATAGACTTCTTTCCTAAAACAAAATAAAAAATAACAAATACATTTTTGAAAGAAAATTAAATAAGAGAGCTTCCAAAAATGTAGTCCACTAAGTAACAAAATAACTGCTAGTCCACCAAGACATCCCGTAAAAATAGGCTTTCACTCCAAAGGAACCCATCGGGTCAGCTGGGGGGGTTTTAGGGTTCACGGGCCGGGCCGGACGGGAATTAGGGTTCGAGATCTCGGGTTGGCTAGGCGTCGGAGTCATCAAGATCGTCAACCATTCCGGGCGGAGATTAGGGTTCCGCATTGCTGGCGTCAAGAAGGCCGGACGGGTTTCAAGGTTCGTGACCGAAACCGCCGGGCGGGGATTAGGGTTCATGGCTGATGGCGCCGGGCGGGGATTAGGGTTCATGGCCGATGGTGCCGGGGGGAATTAGGGTTCGTGGACGAGGGCGCCGTGCGGGAATTAGGGTTCGTGGCCGAGGGCGCCGGGAGGGAATTAGGGTTCGTGGCCGAGGGCGCCGGGCGGGAATTAGGGTTCGTAGCCGAGGACTCCGATGGCGCCGGGCGGGACGTAGGGTTTGGCGTTGATGGCTTCGGTACCGCCGGGCGGAGATAAGGGTTCGCTGCCTTTATTGCCGAGAGTGTTGAGCCAAAGGCCGAAGGCTGTGCCGAAAGCGCCGTGTCATGTGTTGTTCCGTCCGTCTCCACGCTTACGTCTTGTCCAGCTTCATGGCTTGCTTGCTCCTTGTTACCACCTATCTCCTTGCTTCCGCTTAGCTCTCCTTGCATGCTTGCTTGTGTAACACCTCGAATCCGTAGGACTCGAGGCGCTACTAGGCTAGGATCTCACAATGGATCTTGATCCTAGCCTGACAACAAGTTCACTAGATCTTACAACAAGACACAAATAGATTAAAACAAAACATCAAACTGTATATATATATATATATATATATATATATATATATATATATATATATATATACATATCAAAAAGTAATACAGAAGAACCGCTGAGTACAAATCAAAACATATATCCGTACATCATAAATATCCCATATCCCACATATAAACCCAATGTACGGAGCCCTCAGCTGATCACCCACTCTGGATCACTCTGCATCTCTTCTAACCTGCAAAGGATCTACAACACGATATAAAACCGTTAGCTAACCATACACATATATATAGAAGATACTAGAGCACAAACACACTTCAGGAATCATAACATATAAACATGATGTCACACATTTACCCGGTTAATTATCTTCATAAAGTCCAACACTCAAATAGTATATATATCTGCATATGAATATATGTGACACGAGGAATATATATAACCCTCGTCTCTGAGTGCTATAGCTAGCTGGAGTGGTATAAGCGCACCTTCCCATATACCATAAGGAGTGGTAAGTGCCCTTCCCGTATACCAGATCTAGCCTGACTACAAAGAACCTCCCAAACTCCACTACGGGATGAAAGGCAAGTTGTCACAGCCACTACAATGGGCGGTCACTATATCATAGGTCGGTAATAAACCATATCACATGCTATAAAGCATATAACAAACACCACTCATGCATACATCCAATATAAGGATGGTAGCTAAGTAAGTCCTATGGACTTACCTCAACCTCGGAAGTAGTCTCAACCACGATCAACTCTCAAACACGGTCCACTCCAATCTGGAGGATAACGCTGCCTAACAACAAGGCATAACAAGATATCAAACTCCTATCCATCAAAGGGGTCACACCTAGACCCAAGGGATCCATAAGGATCATATCCTAACTCATAAACCTCAAAGCCATAACCGGCATAACCGATATCATACTCATCATCATTCTAACCTCAAACACGTACCTAGCATGCTACTAACTCGCTCATACTAGGAAAGGAAAGAATCATACTACTCTAAGTAGATCCTGTACAAAATGCACCTGCGGAACAGAAAGACGCAGAGGCGGAACAAGGTAAACCGCGGGCGCAGCAAGGCTCGGCCGCAGGTGCAGTGACAGTGGCCGCAGGCAAGCGCAGGCGTTGTGACACGGCTTCCGCAGGGGCGACGGCATCTAGGCGCGGGGGCGGCGACAGTGCAGAATGTGATCCCGCGATTCCTCTTCGGCTCTTCACGTGCTCAAATCACGTCTTCTTCAGGCCATAACCACACACATACATACACAACACATTCCAACATCAACATCCAACCAAACACATCTAAACCTAAGCTATGGAGGAGGAAGCAAAGGAAGAAAGAAAGAAGAGAAGAACCAAGACTTACCTATTGTTGTGATCAACCAAGGAAAAAACAGAACACACCCTCAGCTGGCATCTGAAGCTCAGCAAACATGCACAACATCAAGCTCTACCAAAGCCACACACAAACTCTAAGGAAAACTCAAGCAAGATCAAGAAGCAGGAAGGGAGAAGCAAGGAGGACGTGAGAAGCTGAAGAAAGAAGTGAAGAAGAAACCCTTGCTCCCAAGTAAGAAGAGGTAAGGAAGAGAGTAAAGCACGAGTCAACCGGTCAACAAAGCCGGCTGCAGCCGCAAGAAACCGCAGGGGCGGTTCCCTGAGCCGCAGGGGCGGAAAACAACACGAGCCGCAGGGGCGGCTCCCTGAACCCGCGGGGCGACTAAGGCCAAAACAAGCTCCAAAGACTAAGGCTCTTACAGCTTGTCCCTTGTTTGCTCCATCTTCCATCTCCTTTCCACGATGATCCAACATTTGCATGGCCACCATTTCTTGCCCCTTGATTCCTGAAATAGTCAAGAGATTAATGAGTGTTTCATGAACATTAAATAACCCATTCATGTTACCATGCATTAATAATAACTCCCTTGACGTAGCCTCTTGAATTTCCTTGGCTCTTGCTCTTGTAATGGGTCCTTGAGTCCTATGTGTCGGTTCTTGTGAGTCATGCAATGGTTCACGTAATGGTCCTCCATCACTATGAGAATCCTACTCTATGGGATTTCAGGAGGGGAGGTCCGGCCCAATTCACTAAGTAGATAGATCGTAGTGGTACATGCTACTCAAAACTCATAAAAACAAGATCAAAACCTTATAAACAAGATTATGGATAACAAAATGCAAGAACAATAAAGATACGTAAGGTAGATGATGCAAAACAACCAAAACAAAGCTTCTAGTGAAGAGTATGTTCGTAATCTCCCTTCGTCAAGGATCACAAAAGATCTCTCCCACTCGTTCTCAGCTTTCTCTCTTTCTTTCTTCTCTCTCTGAACTCTCTATGAAGAGGGCTTGTGAGTGCCACTAGTATGAATAGTATGTTAGCTCTCCTTGAAGTCTCAAAGGAGCATATATACCTAGGGTTGAAGAGAGTTAGATCCAACACACGTGATCAATGCGTGTCTTTATTAATCCAACTCGTACGATCATCGGCAAGGCCCAGTCTAGGTCCAAGATGGAAGAACATAGCCAACTAACACATATAAGACATAAGTCGAGACATAAAACATAACCTGTTTATATTGCATCCATTAACCCATAGTTTTAGGTTGTTCTCATAATAGCACAATTACCAATATTCACAACACATACTAGGGAATCTTAAGTTATGTTGGAATCACACTAGGGTTTCACTTATCAGCTTGAGTGTCCTTATGTGTTATCCAGTAAGTCCTAAGTCACATACCAATAAGTGAGCATTAATAAGTATGTGTATTAGGGTTTACTTTATCTTATTTAACAAGTTATAACATAACCAAGTACATTGTCTTATTGTTTATATTAGACACAACAATATGTCCTTCTAAACATAGGACTCTACCCATCTATCTTCTAGTAGTGAATGGGGGTTTTCTTGTCCGTCCTCGATCCATGTCACTACATATCTCAAAGAGCATCATAGATGTGCAGGAAATTCCTACAATATGCAAATTTGTCAGCAATCACAATTTTAATACCAAAATCCGAAGGATACATATCACCTTTGATTTTCTGAACCTATATGAGCTTGTGTTTCACTTTCTTCCTAATATAGTGAAACCTAACATCAATATGATTAGTTCTTTCATGGTACATGAGATCTTTGCAAAAATATAAATCACTTTGAATTGACTGTCGATGTTAATAACAAGAATATAATATTTATTCTCAATCCCTTCTAGTAAACCTTTAAGCCAAGTGGCTTTTGTAGAAGCCTTAGTTGCAACCATATATTCAACTTCAGTTGAAGATAGGACAACCATCTGTTGTTGTGATTTCCAAAATATATAGTTTCCTGCTTATGTAAAGAATATATTAGTAGTGGACTTTCTGTTATCCTTGTTGCTAGCATAGTCAGAATCTACATAGCCATACAACTATACAAGTCATTAGTAAAAACCATGTTTTTTATATAGTAAGCATTTATTCTTTGTGCCATTCAAATATCTCAACATGTATTTTATAACATCCCAATGTGGTGTTCCATGATAAATACTTGCTTAAAACACTAATACCATAAATCAGGTCTAGTGCACAACATTGCATACATTAGAGAACCAACAACAATATCATAAGGTACTTTGGCCATCTTGGCCTTACCGTCCAAGGTAGTAGGACAATCTCTTTTAATAACATGGATTTATTATGCTTGTCTCTAATAATGGAGGTGCCTAATATTTTATTAGCATTACCTAGGTCTTTCATATCAAAATTATCTCTAAGATTATGCTTAACACCAATAATGAACACTATAGAAGGAGAAATAATCAAGATGTCATCAACATACAGTAAAACATACAAGGGAGCATGCTTTTTAATGTTTTTGAAATAAAGACAAGTGTCATATTCATTTCTTATAAATCCTAGTTTGGTCATACATGCATCAAATTTGAGATTCCATTGTCGTGGTGATTGTTTTAGACCATAGATAGATTTTAAGCAGACATGCAACATGAGGTTTATGTTTATCAACAAAGCCTTTAAGTTGTGACATGTATATAGTTTCAACTAAGTCACAATGCAGGAAAGTAGTCTTAACATCCATTTGTTCATGTTCCCAATCATATACAACAACCATAGCAAGCAACAGTCTAAGAGTTTTATACTTCACAACAAGAGTAAAAATATTATTATAGCATAGTCCTTCTCTTTGTGTAAACCTTTAGCAACTAATCTTGCTTTATATCTGGTTAGTTTAGTGTTATTAATTCATTCTTTTGTTTTGTAAATCCATCTACATTGTATGAGTTTAGCTTTCTCAAGTTTATCACATAAAGTTCAAGTATTGTTAGCTTTCATAGAAGCAATTTCATCATGTATCGCAATTAACCATTTCTTAGCATCAAGGCAAGCAATGGCTTATTCATAAGTCTTGGGAGTGTAGTGATAAGAAACAGAATCAGCAGTTATAAGGCATATTCAACAACATTAGCATATTGATACTTTCTATTAGGTATAATAGTTCTAGGAGCTCTATATCTAGTTAACTAATAATCTAAAACATGATTAGACATATCATTAACATTCACATTAGAGGTAGAGGAAGCATGCATATTAGACAAATCATTTATAATATGGACATGCATTCACAATCATTATTACTAGGGAAAGGATCATAATTCCCCTCCCTTAATGGGTGTGTATGCTCAAGGACAACATTTTCATTAATTTTAGAATGATGGGTTCCACTAGCTTCTTGTGAGCCAATTGTATGTGCATTGTTATCATTAGGTTCCATTGAACCTTCAGCTGTATAATCCTCAATGTCAAACTCCACCTCAAGGTCATGTGGAGTAGCATTAGGAGTATAAAAGTAGGTAGGCACTTCACATGTGGTACCTGCTTGCTTAGGAAAAAGTGTCATTTGATTCTTAAAATGAAAACCATTTTCATTAAATGTAACATTTCTTGAAGTGATCACCTTATACCCACCAGGTTGTATGAGTAGGACTATATATCTTTTAACATTCTCAGGATACCCAAGCATGACACCTTTTAGTGCTCTTTGTTGCAACTTACCTTGCACTACATGTGCATAGGTAGTGCATCCAAAGGGCCTTAGGTATGTCAAGTTTGATTTTCTAGATGTCTACATCTCTTGTGGCGTTTTGAATTCAATAACAGATGAAGGGGACTTGTTAATGAGGTAAGTAGTTGTGGTCATTGCCTTACCCAAAGGGATGGTTTCAAGCCAACACTGAGTGTTCGCTGTTTTTACACCCCTATAAACTTGAATCAATAATGATAAAGACCTATAAGTTAGTAAAAATCACGGTATGCTTTAAATTTATAAAACTCGTAATAAATACCCAATTTGTAGCGAACCCACAATGTATGGGTCAATCACAGTATGATCAAGTATTCCGAAGTCGAACACAAGGACTGAGAGGATTAATCTATAGCAGTGATTATAAATAGGATAAATCTCAAATAAAGACATGAGGTTGGAAAATATAAGGGAAAGAAGTCAAAAAAGTTTTGGAAAGGTTTTTTGGGTTGCTCTCAATTGAATATCACCTTCAATCAAGAGCAATTTTATAAAAGCAAATAAAAGAAAAGATAATCAAATTAAAGGAAAGAAAATGGATTTCAAGGGTTCAAGATCATTGTTTATACATATGGATTCAAGAAGACTCATGAAGATATATTGTAGAAAAGCCACAGGGATGAACGTTTCTAGGCTGACAGTTTATTACCGGATAAGTCTCAAGACTATCTAGTTCCAAACCAACTACCTATTACCGGGTAAGTCTCAAGGTAGAGAGGCAGGAAATTCTAAACAGACCAGACTACAAATTAAGGGAAAGGTAAACCATTACCGGGTAAGTCTCAGGTATTACCCTACTTAGGAAGGAATCTAAGCACATTCAACCAATAAAGGATAAACTTTTATTACCTATGATCAGTTCTCTAAGGTATCTAAGAAAGAATATCACCGGGTAAGTCTCAATTCCAACTTAGGTAGCTAGTTTAGAAGGTTCTAACTAGATTCAAGTCCAAACTAACCACTAGGATTTCAAGGCTAAACAAACCAAACATAAACTCAAACTATTCCATCATAATCCAAGGCATAAACAAATTCTGGTCAACCTTGTAACCACAAGGTTCCAGCCAATAACAATCATATCAAAGACAAAATAAAGAAATAATGAAAAGGAAAGGAATAACTCAACTTTAAATAAATAAAAACCTACAATCTTCTCAATTCTTGAATCCAACAATATCTTCCAAACAAATCTCAATGTAAAAGTGCAAATCTTTAATCAACTAACTAAGAAGAACAAAGGTTGAAGAAGAAGAATAGGGTAGGAGACGACTCCTCCCTTCTAGGGCAAACTCTGGGAACAACCCAACACACCTTGGAATAAATCCAAGACTTCCTTTTATAATAAAAATCTAGCTAAAAAGACATTGAGTCTAAAAGGAAAAAGCCCGCAAATAAAATATAATTCTAAGGGAAAAAACCCGCAAATAAAATATAATGCGAAATCTCGGGTTGGATCTCAACCAAGATTCTCTTTGGTCATTCCCTCCATGCCTTTAGCTTGATTCCTAGCCCTTTCCTGTTCATGTATGTTCGCTCCAATGCATCCACTTCGAGGCTTGATCCTCAAATGCGTCGTTTTAGCTCCAACATGTGCCAAATCATCTACAAAGCCACAAATAGTGTGAAGGCATCTATTTTTGCAAAGTAGAACTAAACAAGCATAAATGACACAAACTAAGGTTAAAACATGAATGTAGAAAGGGAAAATCTAATTAAATGCATGACTGCAACAAGTGATAAATCATGTTATCACTGAGCAACATACATATGGGTTTTCCAAGCAGGGTTCTATTCAATCTTTCAACATTTTGATTTTGTTGTGGGGGTACCAGAGACAATTAGATAACTCCTGTTGCAAGCCACTTGGCATAAAATATTGAAATCAATACTACAAAATTCAAGGCTATTATCAGGACAATTGATTTATGAGTAGTTTGATTTTCAACTAAGGTTTTCCAATTTTTAAAAGTTTCAAAAGCCTCTCTTTTTCTTTTTGAAAGATATATCCAAACTTTCCTAGATTAGTGATCTATGAAAGAGAGAAAATATATCTTCCTTCCTATAGTGCCACCCTGTGCAGGTCCCAAAGGTTAGAATGTATATATTCTAAGGGTTGATTGACTTTGTAACTAGAGGTAGAGAAACTATGCTTAGATTTCTTACCCATTACACAGCTTTCACAAAACACTATGGTAGTAGGTTTCTGCTTCAGTAAACCTTATTTGTAAAGGCTTTGTCACCCTCTATTCCTAATATGCCCTAACCTGTTATGTAGAAGAGTGGTTTGCTCTAGGGCATAGGTTTAATGGACTTGACTAATATAAGTTGAACTCATGTGAGGTAATCACATGGTATAACCCACCTTTCTTCACACTGTTAACCAACACTACGCAATCCTTGCTAACCTCTCTAACCCCATTGCTAGTGTGTATGGTGCAACCTAGGTCATCAAAAAACAGACTCAGATAGAAGGTTTCTCCTAAGTTTGGGCACCCATCTTACATTTTGTAAGATTCTGAATCTACCACCATGCATGATCATAAGTATATTGCATATACCCCAAATAGATAGCATAACATCACCGCATCATATAAGTGCAATTTATTAAACATGTTTTTATGTGGGGTAGCATGCATGGTACATCTTGAATCTAAGATCCAAAAATTGTTATCATTAACAATATTTATAGATTCACTCATGAGCAATTAAGCATGGTAGGTATCATCAAAATAGTCAATCAACATGCTATTTTTGTCATTTATAGACATATTAGAACATAGCAAAAGTTTCCAAGGATAGTCATATTCAAACACAAAAGTAATATGGGAAGATTTATCTTTATTTTCAGCCTCATCCTTCTTTTTCTTTCTACATATATCAATAAAATGTCCAATTTTACTCAGTAGAGACTTCTTTTTTAATTTATCCTTGTTATTCTTATTATCAGATTTATCCTTATTATTATCCTTATTTTTTTCCTTATCCTTCTTAGAATTCTTTTACCCTTAAACCTGAGAGCCTCAAATTGACGGTCAGTTTTATTTTCAGGTTTTGATTTAAACACTATCATGCTTTCAATTTTTTGCACAATGGATTCAAGAATTTTGTCTTTAGATATCTCATCTTGACTATATTGACTCACATCTTTAAATTTTATCGAACTAACTAGGCAAATAATTCAAAAAAAGAATAGCAACACGATCATCAGATATCTTATCATTCCATCTCTCTTAAGTCTTGGAGTTAATTTCAAGAAAATGTACAGATTATTCTACAGAGTAATATGAACTCCATTCTAAAATTAACTAGTCCACAAAGTAAGAAGATACGGCTAAACAAGGATTTCTTAAGGTATAAATCTTCTAATTTCTTCCATAACAAAGCTAGATTAGTGATACTTACAACTTGTCGATCCACATCATCAAATAGCCTTATGAAGATCTCGGAGTGAGCCTGCTCCTCCAATTCTATCTTTTTGTCATGTGATGTATTAGGGGGGAACTTTCCTTGAACTATATTCCAACATTTTTTCCTTATTAGTATAGCCTTTAACTCCAGTTTTCAGATAACAAAGTCTGAAGAGCCATCAAAAAACATTATCCGGACTACATTCTCTAACATGGTCCCTTACTCATGAGAATAATATCCCAAATGTCAGATACTTCTTTAGTATCTCCGGAAAGTTGAGAACACTTGAGTTTCTCAATATCAAGTATAAGAAGAAAGGTTTTGAAAGCAAGAAGCTTAAGCCCCCTTTGAAATCAGTTTAAACTCAAGAGCTAGAAGAGGATGCCTAAAACAAGATCTTTGATTAATAACTTCAAGAAGATCAAGTTATAGGGTTTAAACTCTAGACTTTTTGAGATCTCGAAATTTTCAGAAAGCTCTGGTACAAAATTGATAAAACTAAATCCAAAAAGGTTTTTCTTAAACACGTTGATAGATTTAGAGTGATCTTGCTCAAAATAGATTTTAAAACCGGAACACATAGAATTTGGTGACGTAGTTTGGGAGAACCCTACTATACGGGATTTCATGAGGGGAAATCCGACCCAATTCACTAGATAGATAGATCATAGTTGTAAAGGTTACAAAAAACTCGTAAAAACAAGATCAAAACCTTAAGAACAAGAAATAAATAACAAAAAGCAAGATCTCTCTCACTCGCTCTCGGCTTTCACTCTTTTCTGCTTCTCGATCTTTCCGAACTCTCTCTAAAGAGGGTTTGTGAGCGCCGTTGGTATGAGCAATGTGTTAGCTCTGCTTGAAGCCTCAAATAAGCTTATATACCTAGGGTTGAAGAGAGTCAGCTCCAACACAAGTGATCAACGCGTGTCTTCATTAATCTAACTTAGACGATCATCGGCAAGGCCCAGGATGGAGGAACGGGGACAACTAACACATAAAAGACATAAGTCGGGATATAAAATATAACACATTCATATTACATGCATTAACCCATATTTTTAGGTAGAGGCCAAGGCCTCCAAAAATACCTGCGAAATTTGAATCTTCTAGTTTGTTTTCCACTTTGCGTTATCTATTGCTCCCATAATATCACAATACCAATGATCACAACACATATTAGTAGGCTGTGCAAAACTGAATCGGACCGATCCGGTCCGGTCCCCAGTCTAAGATTTTTTGAAAATTTCGGTCCCGGTCCGGACATATTTTTAAATTATCCTAAATAAGATATCGAGAAAGACATTCTAAATGTATTTTATTAATATGTAGAGATTTATATAATAATAAAAAATATATAAATGATAATATAATGTATTTATTGGTTATAATAGATTTGTTAAGTATTTCTATTTAATGTAATACTTGGCTATGTCAAAGTTCTATAAAATATATATTTAAAATAAATTGATTATAAAAATATATATAAAAAAATAAATAGATAAATTAAAGTATTACTTAATAAATATCAAACTATTTTACCTATATTTAAAACATCCTATCGTTTAAAATATAAAAAGTAAATGACCAATCATATATCTTAATTTAAATAACTTAACTTAAAAAAAATCTATATAATTTAATCTTGTAACACACAAATAGTATAATATTTGTTAAATTACTTTATATATATTATAGATGTTTAGAAGAGAAGTATTTGGACCATTGATTGATTTAAACGGCTGAGATCAATTCGGAGAGAATCCTGATTCGTTCTAAGCAGTGCCGTCCATCTCCCTGTCCTTACTCTTCTGCCAAGTGCGTACCGCCGTCTGACGGTCTTTCTGTCTCAGCTCTCGAATCCTCTCACAGTGCCGTCCCTCACGGTTCTCGCATGCCGCCGCCGGCGACGAAGACAAGCAAGGTTCGTCTCTCGTTCTTCTTGGGAAGTTATGAATATTAAGATTAATGTATCGAGTATTGTCTGAACTGAACTGAATTAGCGTGGATTAAATACCTATCTCATTGGAAATCTTATATTTTGCGTCTCATCAAGTATTCTATCCTAATTTGGTCGAATCAGCTATCGCTTCTATTTGTTAAAGAATCAGTTGTTAGTTATTGTATATTGATGAACTGTTCTTTTGCTGATAATTGTGGGCATGGAAATGTTGGAACTAAGAAATTGTTCAGTTCACCAACATAACAAATTTCAAAACGTACTGTCATCTTTTGCTGGTTTCCTTTGACTGGAAAATTTTGGTGGAAATCGGTCAACTTGGGCACTGCTGATGCCAATATCATTTCCTCGTTTGTAAATCCTTGTTTTTGAAGTTTAAACACAATGGCAGTGGTGGTATCAGTTTTTTGGATGATAGATTTAACAACTAATAAGAATAATGAAATGATTTCCAACCTTTACATCAATATTAAAGATTAGTAGAAGCTATTTTGGAATTGTTTGTACTCAATTTAAACTTATTTCATTTTTGTATTCGTTCATACTACATAGTTTGTTGTTGATCAAGCTTGTAACTTTTTTCCTAAAACACTGATGTACAGAGATGGCTCGCAATATCATCAGCATTTGTATCTGATAATTACCAATATGGTAGTAAAACTACATCTTGTAAACTTCTTCTCTGCTTGTAGTCCTTCCTTCTTGTTATCTGGGTTTTCTGTCAGGCGTGTGCTTCCTCCGTTCTTCATTTTCAGCCACAGTGTTAACCGTTTGCTTTCTTCAGCTGTTGCACACCATGTATTTGACGAAACTCACTACCCAATTGAGTTTCGATCACTAAATTCATTGTCTGGTGCATCTACACTTTATGGTCCTCCATACCCAAACAGTTTAAGTGAGCACCAGAAAATATTGGCAACAGGTCTTGCTACATCAGGCTGTCCGTATGCACATTTGCAGAGCATTATTGGTGAAAAGAGATCTGGAAAAGGTCTTACAAAGTACACTTTATGTAATGCTCTTAAATTTTGTGCAAAAACGCAAAGTTGCTACTTGGGTATGCGAATTCATGGATTGATGATTCACCACGGGTATGAAGATAATCTATTTCTGAATAGTGCTCTTGTGAACTTCTATACAAAATGTGATTTAATAGAGGATGCTAGGCGAGTCTTTGATGGTATGAAACAACATGATCAGATTTCTTGGTCGTCCATCATATCTGGGTACAGCCGAAGTGGATGCATAACTGATGCAATTTTATTGTTCAAGGAGATGTTGTCTACACACGACAAACCCAATTCCTTTACTTATGTTAGCATCATCAACGCACATGCTGTTGCAAAAACAAAGATTGAGCAAGGTGCGTTACTACACGCACATGTTATTAAACTTGGATTTGAAACTAACATATTTGTTGCTAGCAGTCTCATTGATTATTATTCAAAATGTGGAGAAATCAGTTTAGCTGCTTTGTTATTCACTTCAATTGTAAACAGTGATGATGTCCTTTATAACTCGATGATTTCTGGGTATTCCCTGAACCTCCATTATAAAGAAGCATTGGAATTGTTTTCCAGAATGAGGAACATTGGTTTGAAACCCACTGATTACACTGTGACCATCATTCTGAGTGCTTGTGGAAGCCAAACAATAATTTGCATTGGAAAACAAGTGCATTGCTTGGTAATCAAAGTAGGTTTGTCGTGTAGCTCGTTTGTGAGTTGTGCTTTGATCGACATGTACTCTAAATGTGGAAGCATTGATAAAGCTGGTGCTATCTTTGATCAAACAATCGAGAAAAACACTGTTCTATGGACTTCAATGGTTCTAGGGTATGCACAACATGGAAGGGCATTAGAGGGGTTGAAATTATTTGATCGTTCAGTGGAGGAAGGAAGTTTTGTGCCTGATCATGTGTGTTTTACGGCAATATTGACAGCTTGCAACCATGCTGGATTGCTTGATAAAGGCGTTGACTACTTCAACAAAATGACAAATTTTGGCTTGGCTCCTAATGTGGATCAGTATGCTTGTTTAATTGATCTTTTTGCAAGAAAAGGGCATCTAGTGAAAGCAAAGCAACTAATGGAGGAAATGCCTTTCTGTGCAAATAATGTTATGTTAAGCTCCTTTTTGAGTTCATGCAAATCATATGGTGCCATAGAACCAGGAACAGAAGTAGCAAATCAGCTCATCAATTTACAACCAAATGATGCTTCCACATATGTGACACTGGCACGGTTATATGCTGAAGCTGGTTTATGGGACCAAGTGGCTTATTTCAAGAAACTAATGGAAGAAAAAGGCAGGAGAAAACGTGATGGATGGAGTTGGGTTGAGGTACATAGAACTTGAGGTTTCATTTTTGGCAAGGATCCTGAAAGATGATGATATGTATCACTTTCTGGTTCTGGAAGATGCTGCAAAAACATTTCTCTACAACCTGATTATCAAAGACAAAGTTATTTTGCCACTTCCATGCCCACCACATAACCTCTTTAAACACAAACTTCCATATGGTAAATTTGCAGGTCCTTTCCCCTTTATTCTGTTAGGCTGTAGGCTTTCGTAAATATAGGTTCTTTGTATGGTTTCTGATGGTAAAGAGTAGTTTTATCTGCTGACTGAAATTATAGAAAGTTAGGGTTCTCTTAGCACTTTCTTCGTTTGCTGCATTTGCTGACATATTCATGTTTGCTGAAACATATTGGTGCTTGCATATGCTAATTTAACATAGATTTCTGCTGCTCCTGAAGCACAAATTGAATTTCACACTGGCTGTGGTTTCTTGTATATTCATTCACGTCTACATGGCTGTCTAAGTAAAGAAATCATAAAGTCTCAGGTGTAGATATGATGTTTTGGCTTTCTTGTTTTGGCTTTTCTGAAGTAATAAATTCCACCCAGGTTTTTCACTTTCATAGTTTATCATGCCAAGTCTGTTAAATGCAGCTGCAAACTCATTTCCTACTTCTTTCATATGATTTGTGTGTTTTCTGTTTGACAGAGGTTAATCTTTCATTACAAATCTATTTTCTAATATCTCTCTTTATAATTATGTATTCTTACTATGTATCTATGTCTTTATTACCACATACTCAAACATAAATCCTTGGGAAAATGTCTGTGTCGGTTGTTCTGCTGTTCTCGTCACTTCCCTACGTCATTAGTTTACATCAACCAATGTACTCATTACTAGGTCATAACTCCTTAGGGTTTTCTTAGCTCTTTTACTTATATTTTTTGGCTTTTATCATGAAAGAGAGTGAGCAGGGTATTTTTGATGTTATCCTATGAGGTCATCTTGGTTTTTGATCTGATCCTTGGCCTTTGATCTCCAACAGTGCCAAAGATCTTGTAAAGAAGATGTTGCTGCAAGATCCTAAGGAACGACTTCTTTCCGTTGATGTTTTGAGTAAGCTGTTGTTCCCTTTCTTTCTTTCTTTCTTTTTTTAAAATTATTTTTCTCAACAACAAAATTATGGTTCACTATCATTTACTGAATACTTACTAAACTCTATTAATTGGAATTTACTTTATTGTAGTAAAATCTGCAGTTAGGAGTTGGAAGGTATGGACTAGATTGACTGGTAAGGAGTTGGTTGCAGAAGGACTCGCAACCCATTTTGTCCCTACCATTAATAGGAGGTATTACTTATAGCAGGTATATGAGTTTTGGCCAATTGAAAATAGAGAACTGTACTTGCAATACTTCTTCCGAGCAATTACAACGTGAAGAAGCTAATGAGGAAAAGAGAAGATACCATTTTCACGATGTGGCAGATTCTCTACTTGCAATACTTCTTCTAAGTATGATTTTGTCAAGGTCTCTCCATCAATCTCTCCCTGTTTCTTTTTTTATCATTTCTCTAAAAATGGTCAGTTTACACAAACTGAATTATTTATCATCTTCATTCCCGTCTTCTTTGCTTGACGGCAGGTAATAGTTTGAGCTACATTTACAGAACTCATGCTTCGGAAGGAGTCATTAGTTGTTTTCTTCTCAGTTAGGGCTAGCAAACATGTTTCATAGGCTGAAAAGGCAAAATTAATGCAATTGGTGCTTTGTTTGATCTTATGATGTGTATAAACCTTGAGTTCACTGGCTTAGCTATCCAACAATGCAACCAGTGCAGGATTGATTTTTAGCTATCCATTTTAAAATGTGTATAATCAAGTTCATAAGGTTCACTTTCAAACAGTTAATTTAGACCTAGCAAAATTGATTTTTAGATTTTGACAATGCAACCAGTGCAGGAAGAATGGAGAATACAGATGTTTCCAACACAGTTCTTGTTCTTCACAGTTTGGCCGGTCGTACCGACCAGGAATTCCACACGAGAGCTCTAAAGTTCTTGAGCTTGATATTGTAAGTTTGTTGTCAAAAAAAGTTGTTTTGGTGTAAATTTCATCAGCAAACATGTATAAATGCTAATTACTTCAACTAAATTTTCATTGCCACATTAGATGTGAGCTTTAGATGGTGTTGCCCAGCCAACTCATTTCAGCCTATCTGTTAAATAATCTTTTATCCTGATAGACGTGGACCTAGAAGCCGACTAAAAGGTTAACTGGAGATGAAAATCAGTGTTATACTTCCTCAATTTCCCTCGTTACCAGAAGATGATATTCGGAATGTCTCAGAATCGGTTAGTCCCTTCAAAACCACTATAGAGTAAAACTTACACTATGGGCCTTGTACTCTTTAAGTTTGTTTGTTGTTTGCCTTGATGTATGAATATATGTTAAATGGCAATTGCTGCAGTTAGCGCAGTTGTGACTGGTGGTTATGCAACTAATCATTTGGGAGACGATTTCTACAAAAGTTCTCCAAGAAGAGCCTTTGATATGGCTGGTGCGTTTTTCTATGCCTTGTTTACTTGCCTCCGTTGCAAACTCTATTTTAGAATGTTATTTATATCATATAGGAGGAGATACAATTTTGTTATTTGATATATAACATTGTGAGGTTTTGTTAAACACTCTCAACAATGACACTGAATGATCTACTGTATTATTGATATTCAACGGCCTTTTTAATAGGCTTTGCAACAGAAACAAGTGAAAAAAACTAACACGTATCCCACTAACATATACATAGTTAAGTGGAGATTGCCTTGGCTAAATCTATTCAATTCCTAACGATTAAGACTAACTAATCCCAATAGAATAGGACTTTATTTGCTGAATATTAAATCAACGTTAACAATCCCTCCCTTGAACTTAGGTCTCAACAAAGTTCAGTTCACTTTTGGTCCAATGCTCATCCCAAGTGCTGGACAACACCTTCTTTTGTTATATCCCTCGGAAAATGATATCTAACCCTGATATGCTTGGATCGTCCGTGCATAATCGGATTTTTTGAAAGCTTGATAGTAGATGTGTTATCACACATTAACACCATCCCTTCACCTTGCTTATGACCAATCTCCTCCAGCACTCTTTTCATCCAAATAGCTTGACATGCACAGGTTACCGCTGCCACGTATTCAGCTTATGTGGTCAAAAGAGTCACTATAGGCTGTTTACGTGAGGACCATGCTACACCTACACCCATTTGAAACACATAATCTGATGTGCTCTTGCTATCTTATATATCTCTGCGTAATCGCCGTAAGTATAGGCTATGAGATCAGTCCTTCCTCCTTGCTTGTACCATATTCCAAAGTTTATTGCCCCCTTTAAGTATCTCATGACTCTTTTTTCTGTTGCAACATGCAATTGAGTAGGATTTGCCAAAAACCTGCTGAGGAGACTTACCACAAACATAAGATTTGGTCGTGTAGCGGTAATGTACATTAAGCTTCCCACCATTTGTTTTTATAGGGTTGAATTACTATGCCGATTTCATCTCGACCAATCCTTTGCCCAGGCACAATGGGATTACAAACAGGGTTGTAATCTTACATTTCAAATCGATTTATCACCTCTGCAGCATATTTCATTTGACATATAAAGATTCCACCAGTTTCTTGCAACACTTCTATTTCCAAAAAGTACCTTATCTTCCATAGGTCTGTCATATCAGATTCCTTCTTCATGAAGCTCTTGAATTCATTTAGCAAACCTTCATCATCACTAGTAAATAACAGGTCATCAACATAAATGCTAACAATTAGAGTTTTACCTTGCCTTTTCTTGACAAATAAAGTATGCTCACTAGGGTTCTCTGAAAATCTTCCTTGATAAAATACAATTTTATGCGACTGAACCAAGCCCTTGGTACATGTTTCAATTTGCATAAGGCCTTTCGTAGCTTGTATACCATGTGCTCTTTTCCAGCTTTCTCATATCCTTGTGGTTGTTCCACAAACACATCTTCCTCTACTCTCCATGTAAAAATGCAGAGTTCACATCTAGTTGGTGGATTCCCCATCCTCATAGTGTTCATACGTGCCACAGGTGCATAAACCTCTATGTAGTCCACCCCGTACTGTTGTGAGTAACCCTTCACAACAAGTTTAGCTTTGAATTTATCAACCTACCCCAATTCATTGAGTTTGGTTTTATAAATCCATTTGACGCTATTATCTTGGTTCATGTGGGAGGTGGAACCAGGCACCATGTAACATTTTTTTTTGATCGAACTACTCTCTACATCCATTGCTTGCCTCCATTTGAAGTGCTTTACTGCTTCTTGAAAACTTGTGGGACCTGAGATTACCATGAATGCTAGACTCTCAACCCTTGCCAGATATGCTGCTTCTTCATCTTCTGACAAACTCTCAACCCTTGCTCTTCACATGCTTTGTTTTGGAATTGGTGTTCGGTGTTGCTTCCCTTTCATACATACTTCACATGTAATCTTCTCTCCCCAAATATGTGGTAAGCCAATGACCATTTTCTTGTTGTGCAAGGTGTGAAGACCTTTGTAACTAAGGAACTAAGGTGACCATAACGGCAGTGTCACAATTATGCCTTCTCAGAAGTGATAGTCTGAAAACACTTCTCTTTGTCTATCTTATCATGAATATTAGCAAGCAATACAAACATTCTATTTACAATCATGACAAATTCGGCAATTTTTCCTCTTGTAGGGTGGAAAATGCTACACACCCCTCCCTTAAACAACAAATCTAACTCTTTTCCTAGGAGTTGACCTACACTTAACAAGTTTCTTCAACCCAGGAACATAATACACATCACTCATTACATAGCTTATTCCTTTAAGTACAATTTTCACTATCCCTTTCCCGTTTACATTTAATCGAGAATTATTCTCAAGCTTGACAGTGTGAGTAAAACTTGTATCCAAGTTTGAAAACATACCCCTTGATCACCACACATGTGATTTGAGCATCCAGAGTCTACAAACCAAACATCGCCCCTCCGTGTTCCTTGATGTTCAACATATGTCATAAGCAAAACATCACTTTCCTCACCCATCTCTGCGTAATGTGCTTCTCTATTCCAGTTTGGACACTCATACTGAAAATGCCCGAGATTATGACATTTGTAACACTCCACTAATGCTTTGTTGAAAGAGGCTCGCCCTCTTCCTCTGCCAATATCTGCAATTATACTTTTAAGGGCAGATTTGCAAATTTAAAAAATATGGGTTGTTAACGTAATTACAAAGTATAGGTACCCTTTTCTAATATAATCTAAATATGAGAAAACCCTAAATAAGGTTGTAGATTCACGGCACGCGTAACTGCTTATGGGTTCTTCGCCTCATGCCTTCTCCGAGGCGGTTGTTGTCATAGGGTAACTATTTATGGGCTCTTTGCCGCTTTTGTTGTCGCTTGGGCTTATGGGCTCTTCGCCGCAAGCAACCACCACTACCAATTTCTCGAATGAGATATATCAGCTTCGCGAAGACAAGCATTGACATGGCAACCCTCAAGTATGTCATACCTGGTGTGAAGGCGATGGATTAGTTTCGCGAAGCCGGGGGTGGAGAAGATTCGGCTCGGTCTGAGTCAAATAAGACGCAACGAAGAAGAGGAAGAACTCGACTGGTGGTGGCGAAGTCGAAGAAGACGGACGAGAGCTTCTCAAACCCGACAACTACTGATGCGAGACGGATTCGACGGTGGGCGAATGATGGAAATTAGGGTTCTCAAATCTGACGGACTCTTCGGCGGGCGAATGATGGTTATGGACTCGACTCGAGTTTTATGTAACCAAAAATTAAACGTATTTATAGGGTTATTATTTTAACCGCTCTCAAATTCTCTTTTTACCCCTTCAATTAATTATTTTTAGAATTAAAAATAAATCTTAAATGAGTAGAGATGTATCAACAATACAAAAAAGGCGTTACTAGTCCATTCTTCTCGAAGGAAAATTGGTTTAAAACCGAAATTGGGTTTACTCAGTTCAGCACTTGAGGTCCAAAACCGAAATTGGTTGAACACGTTTGGAAAAAATCCGGCCATTTCTACCTTAGAAATCACTAATTTTATGTATGGTTTAGATGTACTCGTTATTTTGTATTTCTATGTTTCCGATCTTATGTTTTGTATGTATTTTTTGTTTTGATGTTAATTTTTTTAATGAATGAAATTATTTTAACTTTATTCTTTATTCTTGTAATTAATTATTCAATTTAATCTAAATTATAATTAAATTAAAAATAAATATAGTTATCATATATATATATATATATATATATATATATAATGTATAAATAAATTGATGTTGATAAATAAAGATAAAGTTTAAAAACCAGGTTAATGTAGGAAAAAAGTAATGTATGGTGTTAAAATGAGTGGAAGAGCGAGAAAGTGAAAATTTAAGTTAAGAAACCGGGTTAAAAAAACCACTACTACCCATGATCTAAAAAAATTAATCTTTAAAATTATCTACTTAAAATTTAAATAAAAATCAAAACTAAACTAAAAGAGTTAATCGTATTTTTACTCGAGCTTGTGTAACTCGATTGAGCCTTGGTTTTGTGTGACTCGAATATACCTTGGGCTTGTATAATTCAACCTTGTGACAACGACAGCCTTGAACTTGTGTCACTCGACCCACTTAGTGGGCTTTAACAAATAAAGTTAAAGTTACAATTGACTTGTTTATTAAGATTGTGTAATTGAAATTAGGTTTTAACTATACCAATACAAAAAATAACATATTACATAAGTTCAATTAGTCTAAATGGTAAAAGGGTGGGAGAATGGACCCTTGTAATTATTGGAAAAAGGTTAATGGGTCGTAGGGCCTTTATAGTAAAAATAGTAACGAATTAAAACATAATTCTAATATGATAAAAGCAATTTAATCTTTCTCGATCATCGTGAGCTTCTTCAACTAATTGTATGAAACAAAACGGAAAAATTGGATTTTAGGGCCTTTACTTTAAACATAAGCACAATGAGGCTAATTGTTTTAAGGGGCTAATTGTTTTAAGGGGTGACAAAGTAGGCTTCTATAATTATTTAAAAAAGGTTAATTAGGAAACAAAATAATATTTTGATAATTTTATCTCTTTTCTCTCTAAATCAAAATTTTTACGTTTGACATTAGAATATTGCCATAATTGTTCATAAAAATACAGGGCCACCATTGTTCTATTCGACACCACATTAGGCAAAGCAACGTGGCAACATGATCAACGATACATGCAAATTCTTGTGCAAAATTAGGCATAGAGAAAAACATCAAAATATGCAACAATTAAATAAGATAATACAGTGACAACAAAAAATCAATTAAACTAAGAAGTCACAAAAAAATGTTCACCTACAATGCAATTGGAAAACCGCTTATATTATAACCTCCACTAGCTCTTTCTTCACGATTGTATGAACTTATGCGTTTGGAGGAATGAATGACGACCACAAGGATAAACACCGAACAACTTCATATCACTTACAAGGTTGATGGTGTGTTGGAGGACATTCGTCTTCTTGTCTTTAGATACAAACTCCTTCCACAAATAATATTAGAGTCATCTTGTACTTGAACTCCGACTCTTTAGGCTCATCCTTGAAGATTTGTTCCTGCTAAGTGTTGACATATCTATCTTACTCAACCAGACTCTTCATGTCAACATCAACCATTTCTTCAATCTCTCTTATTCTCTCGTCACCACAATTGAGCCTTGTAATTTTATAAAATTAAGTTAATCAAAACCTCAATAAGACATTGTTTATGCCAAATCACATTGAGTGCTTTCTTCTAGTTTGTATTTCTCTCATTAGTATTAGTATGAAGTGGATTGGCTGGATATTTTGTGCTTCGTGCTCATCTCAAATATATGCCCGAACACACCGTCTCTAAATTTTTGTTTGTCTTCATCAGACAACTCTGAATTTGGGATGAACGACATTCGACTATAATAATTTATTTTGGTCACCACATTTCTCTCGTTCTCCTCCCATTTATAGGTTAACTGCAAAATATTAAAAAAATAAGACAATTGGTTTGTACCAACATAAAACTGAAATATAAATCATTGCGTATACTACATTGCTAAAGTTAGTTAACAAATATCACTATGGAATAACCTCTACATGGGTGTAATCTCCACTATACAATTTTGTTATATGTTAAGTATATGAACAATCTGGTGAGGGCTTTTAACACATGTAAATGACAAAATACACAAATTAATATCAAGCAAAGAGTGCAGATAAACGTAGATTACAGAATTGTAATACCAAGTTCATCTCAAATGACTAATTTGTTATCTTGTGTAGAGTAACCTTATTGTTTTTTTTTGTTTTGATCAATTTTAAACAATTAAACAAATGTATATTTTCCTATGACCTAACCTTTTGCAAAATCGATATGGTTTGTGTAAATCAATAGAGTATTTGTAAATCGATAGGATTTGTGTAAATCGATAGGACTTGTGTAAATCGAGGCTTGGGTACAAGATCTATAGGACTTGTGTACAAAATCTATAGGGTTTGTGTAAATCGAAACGACTTGTATAAATCCAAAGAGGGCTTGAGTAATTACAATTTTTTGTAAAATTGAACGTTATGTTTGTGTAACACTAGTTTGTGTAAGCAGACATTAAGTATAACTTTTAAAAAAAATAGATTACCAAGTTCAATTAGCCTAGATGGTATAAGAGTTTGCCATCTAGAGTTCGAAACTCACTAACTACAAGATATGTATTTTCGACGGACCTTGTGTACTCGATTTTACCTCAAACCTTGTGTAACTCGATTGGGTATGGGCTTGTGTACCTCTAGTGGGCTTGAGTAAATTAAAATTACCAGGGCCTAGTTTGTCACATAATAAACAAATTAACATAATTGATGCTAAATTAGGCAAAATTTGCCTATTTAGGCCTTGTTTGGTATCGGACGGGGATTAATTTTTTAGATTCTTGGGATTGTTGAGGATTCTAGTAGATAGAGATTATTGGAGTTTTATAAATATTGTAGGGTTTTGTTGTTTGGTATGAGTTTATTTAAATAGATTGTTTTTTCTCAAATTACTAAAATACCCTTACATAAGCACATGTTCTGCATGTGAGTTTCATCCCCCATCAAAGCCCTAGCATAATGTTAGATATGTGTGCTTCAACGGAAAAAAAGGAGAAGAGGGTCGACTGAAATAGTTGTGTGCAAATTACGACAGAAAGAATAAAAGGGTCGAAGAAGAGGGTCGAACGAAAAACAAGTAACAATCTACTCTAATATTTTCTCTATTATGCATCGAGTTCTACATTGCTGAACGCTTTTGTTGAAAGAAGATTGTTCATTTTTTGGATGAAAATTCTGCTCATTTTTTGGTTGAATATTTTTGCTCAGTGTTAGTTTGTTTTTTTTTGAAATTTCTGTTCATTTTTTGGTTGAATGTTTTTATTGAATCCGAGCGTTGAAAGTTGATTATTTTTCTATTGTTTTTTGCTGGAAGTATTGACATATCAGGAGCTTTTTTGGCTTAATGATTTTGGCTAAAAGTTGATGTTTTTGCTTAAATTTCTGTTCATTTTTTTGGCAGAATGTTTTTGCTAAATCCGAGTGCTGAAAGTTGATGATTTTTCTGTTGGTTTTTGCTGAACATATTGACATACCATGAGATTTTTTGGATGAATTTGGTTTAAAGTTGATGTTTGTGCAGAAGTTTATGTTCAATTTTTTGTGGTGAAAGTTGATGATTTTGTTGTTGGTTTCTATGACTCCAAACACTACAATTTCTATGTCTTCTTTTGTGTTGCTATGGACTTTTTGTATGTTGGTTGCTATGAAAAATAGGAAATGGATGACATGAATGAGAGAGTGAGGCAAGAGAGTGTTATGTGATTTTCAAATAACGAATGTCTTCACCCAAAGGTTCGATCTATAAACCAATAAACATATAATCTGCATATTCATGAAGAAGAAAATCAACTACCTCCGTGTCCCAGCCGGCCCCGTGCAAAAGGGGAAAAACACACGGTGCCGGTTCACAAGGAGTTAACAAGTGCAACTTTAGGAGGAAAACAGGTGAGAAATCTGAATATCTTGAACATTTAACATTATCTGTTGAAGCTAATAGGAAGATGATTGTTTTATGTTATGCCGATGAGCATAGGTCTAACACAAAGAAAGCATCTAACAATCCCCGCTCTACAACAAGTGACTCATTCCCTCTGTTTGATAAGATGGCCAATGATCGATTCATAGTAGTGGGTACACCTGTTTGGTGCTTTGTTGTGTCCTTTTTAATGTCTGAGCGGCGTGTAAGATGTTCATGTTACTTTCCAGAAATGAGGAGAGAGTTTATTGGCTCAAATAGGAGTACAAGAAAGAGGAGAAAATAGTACTTTGCCTGATGTGTGATTGTATTGTCAGCTATGCATTTTATGAAATTGTTTCATGTGAACCTTGTTTGTTTGTTTGTTTTGTTTGTTTGTTTTGTTGTGTAACAACTTGATCACTCACCTTTCATTTGACATTTTATGAACTTATGTACTATTGATTATCCTTCAATTAATGAAATGTTGGTGGTTGTTTATTCAGCTACACCGTCTGATATGCCTCCGGATGGCAATGTCATCCGTGGGCCCGGCTAAGACGACCCAACAAGTGGCATGCCTAGTCACGGCATAAAGCTTACACACTTAGTATTTTATTTATCTTATATTTTCGATAATAATATAAAGGATAAGAAGGCATTAAAGCTTGTGATAAGTCTTGGTCAAATCCCTCATTTAATGTCTAGAATATTTGACCATCTTGGTCAAATCTCTTTAATGATTTTAATATTGCCTTTAAGTTTACATTTAAGTCCTTTGACTTTTGCCACCATCCTCCCCTATATAATGGATGGTTGACCTCATTGTAAATCATGTTCACATTAACTATGTATTGAGTAGGGAAAATCCTCCTACTTAGTTTGGGCATCAATTCCCCTTCCATCCTCTTAAAGTTCTATCTTGGATAGAGTCTTTGATCCAAGCATTCGCATCAAATTGATATCAGAGCAAGGGATCGAAACTAAGTTTCTTTACTCTATCATCATGTTCTATGTCGACGATGATGATCCGTTTGATTTGTATGGAGAATGGTTGCCTTCTCCTCAAAGAGTTAAAACTCAAAGCGACCCAACACCGACGACGGTATCAACAAAGCCGTTGGCGTTCCCGTTATGATGATGAGGAGTGGTTACCTCCTCCGGACCCACCAAGGTTTACTTATTCAAATGAAGGCACCAACGGTATCCTCACCGACGACAAGCTTATTATGAGGATACATATGATGCCCCAAGACGGCGTGCCAACCAAGAGCAAGCTGCCAACGTTGCACCAAGACGGCGTGCCAATAGAGAGCAAGTTGTCAACATTTCCCCAAGACGGCGTTCCAACTATGAGAAAGTTGACAACGATGCACCCAGACGGCGTACATATGTTGAAGAAGAGTACATAGCACCCCGCCATCTTGAAAGAATGTTTACAAACTCAAGAACGTGTTTATTTCAAAGAGAAAACAGTTACGTATATAGCTGAGAGATTAATTATAAAAGTAAGAGAACATAAATACAAAATATATACTATCCTTGTGTGATACAACCCAATAAAGGGGATATGATGCTCTTATTACTCCCCTCAAGTTGGCGCATGGATGTCACGAATGCCCAACTTGCGGAGAAGAAAGTGAAATTGATGATGTCCCAATGCCTTTAAAAATATCCGTCAATTGGTTGCAAGAACGGATGCGTACAATTTTGATTGTTCCATTTTGTACTTGATCTCGGACGATGTGACAGTCGATTTATGTAACACCCCAAATCCATAGGACTCGGGGTGCTACTGGGCTAGGATCTCACAATGGATCTTGACCCTAGCCTGACAACAAGTTCACTGGATCTTACAACTGGTTTTGACGTTTTCCGGTTCGAGAATCAGCAACACCTTTTCCATTATTCCACCAGTTAGGAAAATCAATAATTTTGAAACAAGAAGACTTACTGTGCCCGGGCCGGCTGCAATGTTGACATATGAGATTAGATTTATCGGTTTTCGGTGGCTGGGAACGAGAATAGGAACGTGCATCAAGCGCCATGGAGTTATCAACAGGTGGATCTGTAGATCGGACTCCGCCCTGAGAGCACTCCTTTTGGACAAAAAGGACATACACCTTGTTCATTGATGGAAGCGGATCTGTAGCAATAACGGAAGATCGAAGTTGAGAATAGGTATCATCAAGTCCGAGCAAAAATTGATGTACCCGTTCATCGGTTCGCTCGGAAGCAAGGATTTTCTCGCAAGGTTTGCACAATGTTGCGTGTGAGGGAAGACACACAATAACTTCATCCCACAAATGACATAGTCATCCATAGTAGACGACAATTTAGTCACTTTGTTGTTTGCAGTTGCTAATTTCGGATTTGAGTTGGAGAATGCAAGGTCCGTTCCCAATGGTGTAGCGTTGTGTGATGTCGTCAGGATGCTAAGGATGGACGAATTGAAGGATCGAGAGAGTTGTTGATCCAACCGATTAGCATTGAGTTGATTGTGGTCCAGTGAATGTTGTTGGAGTCAGAATCGGTTGACTCAGTAACGGTTCCATCTAGAAATCCATGTTTCCGTTTAGCTCGAAAAGCATTGATGAGATTGCGTTTCCCATCTGGATAGTTGTTTCCACTGAGGATAACCGGGCATATAGAAAGTCCCGGATGATCCGATGAATGAAGATAAAAAGGACTCGTATTATCGTAGTGTTTAGAGGCATGGTTGACGATTAGAGAGTTTGAGAAAGGATCGAGTTATGGCTGATGCCAGGAAAGAATGTTTACAAACTCAAGAACGTGTTTATTTCAAAGAGAAAACAGTTACACATATAGCTGAGAGATTAATTATAAAAGGAAGAGAACATAAATAAAAAATATATACGATCCTTGTGTGAAGAAGCTAAAAGAGGAACATAATAAAATACAACCCAATAAAGGGATATGATGCTCTTATTACGTCCGGCCCGTTGTCATTATCGTCCAGACGACACGACAACAACGCTCAAGTGCTAAACCGATGCTTTAGCCAAGGAAAACACCTTTCTTAAGCGTGAGTTAGAAATTTGGAGGGCACGACTTCTTGCCCGCACAACGGCCGTCCAACCCGAGGAACACCAAGCGGTGTCACAACCAATGTGTGATTTGGTTGTCAAACTGTTGTGTGACGAAGTCAAAGATGTGGTCAATGTCGTCATTGAAGATAGCTTACCATTATATGACGATGACAAAGTTGAAGAAGAAGACGACATGAACATTGAAAATTGCACCCCAACACGTCTACCTCACTTTGTCAGTCCGTTGTATGATTTGCCTTTTGAGGAGGACATGGAAGACGCCATCATGGACAATGTTGAAGTCATCACCAATGAAGAAACCGTCTTCGACAATGAAGATGCCATCAAGGGTGATGACACCATCAACCCCGATAATGGCACCATGATGTTGATGAACTACAAATTTAAGCCGCCCGATCCGAGGTTTGTCATTGTTGTGTCATATTACTTACCTCTCGGCTCACATTTTCTTATGGTCAACATGCCTCCGAATTACAACGTCAATGGTCTTGGCGGAATGGTTGATAAGCTCACCGGTGATACAATCTCCATGTACTACAAAATTGAGTCGTCCGGAGTTTTTCATTGTTTTGTCCAAGATTATACCACCCGGTTTGCCCCTCGATGTATTTGGCATGCACCTGAAATTCAACTTAAGGGAATTTACGGCATATTTGACAACCTCGGTGGCACCACCGCCTTGAAGATTGCAAGTCCAAACCGTCCAACTCTGAGAATGAGCATCCGAAGTTCTGCTCAATGGTCTTGTTCTCAACGCTTCTCTCTTCTTTCCCGACCGTGCAAAAATGGACATTTCACAACCAAGACGAGGAGAATGATACGCCTCCGGATGACGATGCCATCCGTGGGCCCGGCTAAGACGACCCGACAAGTGACATGCCTACTCATGGCATGAAGCTTACCCACTTAGTATATTATTTATTTTTTATCTTAGATAATAATTTAAAGGGATTAGAAAGTATTAAAGCTTGTGATAAGTCTTGGTCAAATCCCTTCTTTAATGTCTAGAATATTTGATCATCTTGGTCAAATCCATTTAATGATTTTAATATTGCCTTTAAGTTTGCATTTAAGTCCTTTGACTTGTTGTCATCATCGTCCCCTATATAATGGATGGTTGACCTCATTGTAAATCATGTTCATTACTAATCAAGTTATTTGAAGGAAAATCCCTTCGAAGTTCTTCCTTGGATCAAGTCTTAGATCCAAGAACTCACATTCGAGGATTCTTCTAAAGGATATATCAATCCTTCAATCCACTACAACGTTTTCTCGATCTCTCTAGATCGAAACAAACCCTCGCTTTCGCATACCAAAGTTTTATCTAAGTCCCACTTGCACATCCACAAGGAGTAGTTGAAGCTCTATCTTGGTCTAGATCCGGCGTTCATCCTTCAACGAATCCAAGGAAGCATCACCGTTTGTTTTGGGAGAATGTCTTCACGTGGAAGATTGCGCCGTTTTCAACGCCTTCAATCCTTGAGCAATTTACAAATAGAGAATGATTTGATTGCACGGCATTACTATACGCATGTTGACAATGTTTGTGTGTATGCTACCTCATTCAACAGTTCACGGTGAATGGATGACATCCTCAACTCTAGTACGGAGACAAGATGTTTCAATGCATTTATAATGGAGAAGCAAGTCTTCCATGATCTATGCAACCGTTTGTTCAACAAGTATGGTTATGTGGTTCCAAAAATATGCGTCACGTGGAGAAGGTTGGAATATTTGTGTACACAATGGCCCAAGGCCTTAACTATCGAACTTGGTGAGTTACGTTTGTTTGACTCCCTCACTCGGAGGGGCTATATCTTGAGCCGACCTCCAAGCCTGTGGGGTTGTTCGTCCCTTGTTCTAAAAGAGATGAGCTAGGAACTCGTTCCTCGATCATTCTGGGAGATTTCAGCTTTCTACATCGACTATTTCGGTCACTATTCATGTGGTACTAGAGGTCATAGTCGGTCCTCGTAGAGGATTTCAAGGTATGGCTAAAGATCTCATAAAACCAACATACTCATTGTTTACAAAGGTCCCAAATCACGTTAAGAATGACACTAGATATTCTCAGTGTTTCAAGGAAGTTATTGGTTGTATTGACGGTCTACATATTAACGCATGCATGGATACCAAAAGCTGATCAAAGACCATACTGATGGAGGAAAGGGATTTGCACATTCAATTTTATGGATGTATGTGACTTTGACAAGTGTTTCACATTTGTGTCCGTTGGTTGGGAGGGTTATGCTCATCATGCTAAGGTCTTTTAAACAAACAGTGTATACACCGTCTATGAGTTTTCCACATCCTCCACCAAGTACTATTTGATCAAGTCAATACACCATCTAGTTTTCCAAAACTAATTTATGTCAGTCTAAAATTGGTTACCTTGTATTTAGGCCATTATTATTTGGTAGGAAAGGGAACCCATGCAAGGAAGTTATATCGTTAACTATCCAAAGACTGATATCATCTATCACAGTTTGAGAATGTACCACCGGGCAATGCAAAAGAGGCATTCAATAAACGACACTCTTCACTACATAGTTGTATTGAGAGATCGTTTGGCGTTTTGAAGGCATGTTGGAAGATACTAAAAATGATGTCAAACTACAATATAACTACACAAGTTGACATTATTTTGGCATGTTTTGCCTTGCACAACTTTGTAAGAAAATCTCGTATTACAACATGTGGTACAAATGATGATATGTTAATGGGATGCATGGTGAAGATGACCTGGGCGAAGCTATTTATGACAATGATACAAAAGATGAAAATAATTTTGATGGATCGGAAAGTGACACAAATGATTCAATTAATGGTGGGAAGACAAGAAAGATACAAGATGATATTGTTGGTATGTTGTGGGCTAAATTTGAGCATTTCTAATTAGGTTTTAACCTTTTTGTACAATCAACATTGTTGGATAAATGTTGTGATCTTTTTTTTTTGAAAATTCAGCATATAAATGGGCTTTTTATATATCATTTTGCTAAATTGTTGAGCTATGTCGTCTCTATTCAAGAGTGTATACTCAACATTTTCACTTATGTGCTCAATTTTATGTTCAATTTCTCTATTCAATGATTTTTATGTTTAGTTTTATGTTCAATATTATGTTGTTGTTTTTTCATAGAGGTGTCTTTGCACAATAACTACACTGGTCGATTAGAGTATGAAGTATTTTGCATCACAATCTGGCGGGTTTGAGACATAATTGCACTTATCGATTAGTATTTTGAAGTTTTATGCATTGTTGATGCATTTTTGAACATCTTGTTTTGTTGCCTTAGCTTACTATGACCATTGTTGATGCATTTTTCTTACCTTCAAGCTCGCTTGGCAAAGCTTTTAAAGAACCTTATAGAAAAATCAGAAACTATTAGGAACACTCAAGTGTGAAACTTATTTCCAAGACTAAAGAGTACTCTTATTGACGATCTTGACAACACAATGACTATCTGTAATTTTTCATGAGGTTAGTCAATGTCTTGAAAAAGGTAATAATTTTCACATATGTAACATCTGAAAAATATGAAAAGCACAATTCAAGCAAGAGATTGCCACATAATCATTTATGGTAATTACATCTTTTGTTTAATTAATGTTATGATAGAGTACTCTACAACTACAAGATATAAAGGAACTTGAGAAAGAAATTGTCATGTTATGAGAGCAAGTGTCAATATTAGCAAACTTGCAAGTAGATAAATAACTCGAAGTTGTAGATTCTAGCAGTGAAATTGATACATATGAAACAATTACTACTAGAAATGACGGAGAGGCAGATAAGTTGATGATTCAGAATGTTAGTGTAAATCGCATATTGGAGCAGTATGGGGTAGTTGCAAGCTTCCCAAATGAAGTTTTACCGTCAACTGAGTTTATTCTCCATGAGACCAACAATTTACCACATGTAGTTGCAGAAGAGGGAAAGGTTGAGGGAAGCCGTACCAAGGTGGAAGAACAAGTTCGAGTCTAAAACTCTATCGGTGAATCCACTTTGTCATTTGAGCTTGCTATAGGAAGAGATAGATTATCTTCCCAATTAGGATCACCAAATGAAGAGTGATGATGACAGAGTAACATTTTTTTTGCAAATCCTATGGAGAGACAGCCTGTATCTCAAGTCAAGTGTGTATGTGAAATTTCTCCCACAAATGATTTAAACATAGCAGCATTTTGTTGACATTTTGACACTAACATGACAAGCAGATGTTATGCAATTAATGAATATTGAAAGCACTGCTAATGTTATGCAATTTGTAGTTTGTCTGTTGCGTTTTTCCGGAAAACTCGATGACCTCAACAAAACCAACAAAGAGAAACAAGCTAATGTTATGCAACTTTTGGTTTCCAATTATACAAGTAATGCATTTGAATCATCAACTAAAAATGTTCAGGTTTTCTCAAAAATTGTCTAGTGTAGAAGGTTTAAAGCAAATATAACTAAAGCAGAGAAAAATGTTAATGTTAGCAGGTTCAGCCAGTTCTTATATAGAGCATAAAAACTATGAAGAGTATACATGACAAGTAGATATATCTGTAGAAGAGAAAAATTCTAATGAAACTCAGTAATTAACTCAGTTGAACATCATGAGAGAGTCTCCATAACTGTTTTGACTATTGTCATCATCATTCCTGAGAGGTTGGATATGAGGCTAACACGGACATTAACTCGGAGATATTGATACTAATAGTAACCACTAAAAACGAGTAGCGTTTAGAAAATATCATACCAAAACATAAGGTCAATCCATAACATAACGAGTAGCGTTTACAAAATATCAAACCAAAACATAAGGTCGATCCATAGCATAACAACTACGAGAACAACAGAAATAAACGCATCAATGGATCTCATTTTTACACACATAACCATCTACGACAACAACATAAATTAACATAAATGCGAAGATCACCACCCATTGTTTCTTGAATAAAGCCCTCATATCTAAATAATGCTTGTTGCGTCTTGCTAGTAAATTTGTTATCTCATATTTCTCGCAGTGATTGTTCGTCTCATTTTCACACACTTGAACACTTTCTTGTTGAGAGCATCAATTTGGGCTTGAATTACTTCATTCTAACCATTGACAAGATCTAACTGAGCTTTCATATGCTTCTTAATTGCTACCAGCCTTCGTGCGTAACAATAATTGCCAAATCGATGGTGTGGGTAATCATAATCAACAAAGGATGTTTCAATTTCCTCCTATGGCTTTGTTGGTTTGGGAACTGTCAAAATCAAACATTATGTTTAAACAACAATGTTTTGATATAAAATAACAAAGTGTGTATGTAGTAATCTATTACCAACGGGACTGTTTTCAAAATCCTTGACCCGGGAACTTTAACTAATAGTTGTGGCTCTTCAATTTTCACAATACACCCGTTTGCAACATAAGCAAGTGAATTACATGAAAAAGAAGTTAATGATTCAGATGTGAATTACATATAACAATATCCTTACTATTATAAAAGTGAGACTTGTCCAAATGAATAGTCTCTTACATTTTTACCCCTGTTATAGAATAGTCAAATTACAAATATATCCTTATACGCTGACAATCATTTGTCCTGCTTATTTTCATTAACCGTCTCATACGTTGACGACCATCTTTGTGCCGACGCTGTCTTCTCAACTTCTTTCAATTCAAATCTCTCTCTCACAATTCCAATGGCGACCGGTGAACTCCTCATCCTCGACCCTATAGAGCTATAGTTTCCATGTGAGCCTCTATGTCTAGAATTATTATAATTCACTCTTCTCTTCTCTTTGTTTCTCACTTTTTTAGGGTTTTTTTAAGTTCAATTCAACAACCCGATTTCTTCTCTGGTGTCGGCAAGATGGAGATCGCAGGTTTTCCCTCTTTCGATTCTATGACGGGGCTTTCGAGTCTCCTTTTGGTTACCCTTTCGTCTTGTAGATGAGCGTTTACGGTGTCTTCGACATGCTTCTTCTCCCTCAGGTTAGGGTTTCATACCCGTGTTTCTCTTCCATTATGTGATCCATCTTGCTTACTGTTTGTACCGTTGTGCCCTAATCTATCATACCGGATACGACGATGGAGGTGTGGATTTCGGCCTGCTATCATCCGAACCGACATCGTTGGCTATGGCAGCGAAGAATCTTAAATAAACCGGTGAGTGTTTGATTTTTTTTTTTGATAATTGTTGATTGGTGCATTAATATTTCTGGTGGTTGTTTTCCTCTTCAATTCCACTGTCGATTGTTGCTTGTTGATTGTTGATTGATGCTTGTTACTTGTTGTTTATTGATTGATTGTTGGGCCACCAATTTGTTTCGAATTTAGCTTACATTGTAAGATGAGCGGCGCGAGGTTTTTGCATTGTAAACCTGAATCCTCGACTTGCTCCTCAAGCCCTAGATCAGACACCACGATATCATATGCTATCCTCCCAGTAGTCCGAAAGCACATCAACTTATCTCAACATAAGTGATGCTTGGTAGACGATTATAGCAAAATAAGGGCTTGGTACTTCAGTCCCTACTTCATTGATTTTTTTCTCTTTCGCTTGTTTAAGTCCAGTTTTTTAGCTATCAAACATCAACTTATCTTAACCTAATTGATGCTTGGTAGACCATTAGAGCAAAATAAGGGCTTGGTTTCTCAGTCCCTACTTCTTTGATTTTTTTCTCTTTCTCTTCTTCAAGGCCAGTTTTAAACTAGCAAGCCATTGTTTGATTGAAGAAATTAGTCATCTTGTACTTTCGATTGTTGAAGATTTTCAATAATTGTAGCACATAAAATGAAAAAATTTGGCCTTACTACTCCATTTTGTCCGGGTCTAAATCCGACTTTACACCAACTGTAAGTATTGTTTGTTGGATTCCTTGTTTATTATTTCTTACACTTAAACGTGATCTTGTTTTTCTGTTTGAATATGCTATAAGCTTTATTGACGCCTTTTGAATAAACAGTATTTAGACTAAAGATTGACATAATCACTTGAAAATGTACCCACCTTCTCGATATAATGCTTAATTAAAACAAGTTCAGAGATGCTCATAAGTTTGACATCTTTTTGTTTTGTTTTTGACCTTGAACCTCTTTAAAATATCTTTTTTATTCTTTTTTTTCATTGTTGTGTTTATACCGTTATGTTGAAATTGTTGCTTAGTTTGGATTTTGTACTAATGGTTTATGTGATGATCAAATGATAATGAATATCCAATAATTATATGCCACCATCTTATGTTCCTAATCTATCCATGTAGCTTGTAGGAGCTTCTTATAGCAATCACAACCATATCCAACAAAACGTATATCATAACGGCTGAAAAGTATTGTATATGGTCCAATGTTTCAAAATTTTGTTACATTTGGACTTAGGTAGTTCTAGAACATTAGACATGTCATGTTATCATTTTAGAATATGGTGTATTTGGACATGGTTCATGAGGCAATATGTCAGCTCAATTATAATTTGCCTTAATTGAGGGGGAAAAAACTTATTTGATGATATGATACAAAAGTAGTAGCAATTAGCAATGATTTGCAAGAAGAAGCACCATGGGTATCTGACTTTAATTTTTGTAGCACTCTTTCACGGTTTTGACTTGGTACATTCCCCTGAAGAGCACCATGGGTATCTGGGTTTTATTTTGCTGCTTACGGTCATCAGTGAGGTAAGCCCTTTGCTTTTTTTCCTTCAAAAAAATTTCAGGAATCATCAATTGGTTTAAATGAGGAATCAAATTCATGTATGCTTGCAATTTATTTTTTTCGTAATAACTTTTGTGATTTTATTTTAGATTGTGTCTTTTTTGCTCGAGTATAGGGTTGATATGGATCTTAGGAACTATTGTGGGCAGGTAATGCTCATTTTAAAAATAAACATTCATATTGTTGCTACATCTAATTACTTTATCATTTACAACACTTCACTCACCTACTTAAGTTATCATGATTCATTTGCAGATGAGATTATTTTGGTTGTTTAGGGGAAAAAATGAAGCCTATCTTAGGCTCTCTAGGCTCACAAGATATAGGCTTTATAAAGAATCAAGTAAGAAGTATGTACTAAGTTAAGCTAAACTTTACAATTACTAGAATAAGCTAAACTTTACGATTACTAGAATACTTTGTAATCTCAGTTATGAATTTCAAATCTGCATTAGTGGAAACTGGAAAACCAGTTCCAGAATGTACAGGGAAGTACCCGGATTTTGTTTGAGATGGGCAGTGGGGACAGAAAATTTTGTTTGTTTGTACTTTTTCTTCAGTTCTGTGACTTGTGTATGTTCAACTTATGGTATTGTGAGTCCGGATGAAATGTAAATATGTTGTTGCAGGTCAAAAAGTCGTTGTATTTTGCTGCATCTGCTCAGCAGGTTATCCATTTGGCAACACTCTAAACAACCTAAAACTGCCTAAAATAAATATATTATTTACTATTTAAAGAATATTGGTTGGCTGTATGTTTCTTGATACTGTTTGCAGGAAAAACAGAGCTTTGGGAATCCTTCATGATACATTTATTTCAAATGTTCCGGTTTCTGATACTTTGGGCTTCTTTTTAATTTGGTTTCTTGGTGGAAAATTAACTTTGTGGATCCCTGTAGATGTTGTACAGGGAAGGCTGAACTCGCTTCTATCTAAGACCAACTTTCTAAATGAAGTGACCTCCCATTAGTGGAAAATGGAAAAGCAGTCCCAAGAAAAAAAAAGATTTTGATCAAAACGATGAGGATGACATACTTGTTATGGAACAGACTATTCAGAGAGTAACTTCCAATGGTAAACTGTCTTTGGCCACTATTATTTCAGTGGAACAACTCAGCAGGTAAATTAGGTCCTCTTACCATCAGCATATAGTACATTATATCATCTATCTAATGAAGACAACCAAATAAATAAATAACATCTATTGTAATAGCTTTTGTTATTATCCTGGATGAGTATGAGACATTTATAGAATATACTCCAATTTAGTCCAAGCAGATGTGTTAAATTCTAAAAATGTAGGTTCTATTTTACAGTGAAAATATATGTTCATTTCCCTGTCGTGATGTCATGTCTAACATTGACGTGGGTTTTTATAGAGTTGTTGTGGATTAAATAATGAAAGAATAGAAAACACAAGATATATGAAGAAGTCATGATAGATATAGGTTTGGGTTGGTCTGGTTCGAGGCCGTGTATTTCATAGCTAAAACTGAGAGACCTATTCTAATTTCTAAATATGATTTGCTTCTAGATTTGTACTCTCAAACTGAGAGACCTATTCGATTGTACACCAATAAAATACACATTGATTCAATACAAACAAAGATTAGTTAAAAAAAATAACTTGACCTTACATAAAACATTTTTTTAATTATAAATAGTAATTTTAAATATTGAATTCTCACAATTTTATTTAACTTCAGCGCAGGTTCAATTGAATGAGCTTGGCAGATCCTTGATCAAATTCCTTGAAGAACAACCGGTGCATATAGCCACAGTCTGGTCATTTTAGCAACTTTTTATTTTCATGGATGCTATACTCTAAGGTCTTTTAGTTAGATTTGGGCTTCAACTTTGGTTATAACTGCTGGGCTGTGGTTATTGTTTGGCCCATTTTTTTACTCTCCAACTGATCAATGTAACTTCCCAATTTGTGGTAACTTTCCTTTTTGTTTCTCTGATGGCTTTAAATAGCAACGAGCGGGGATTTTAGTCCTCTCTATCTCCTTCTCTCTTTTTCATTCCATTTATGTTTGTCTCTGCTGATATTGTGGTGTTAGTTTTCAAGTAGTCTTTGCTTAATTCTTTAGTATAATGTAACTGTATTTATTTTTCTGAGTATTTTTAAATGCATTTTTAATTTCCTACCTTATAATGAAGTCAATACTATAGTTTTTACTTGGTTTTTCTCTCCACTGCATACTTATTTATGACTGAACACATTTACACTTATATCTTTTTTTGCATGCATTCTGCTTTGTGATTGTTTCCCATGTTATGCTTGTGTTTAGTTTTTGTTTTAGGTATAGGATATATTGAAGTAAGTTATGTACTTATATTTCAAATTTTTTTTTAATGCATGTATATTTTTCCTTTTTATAATGAAGTAAATATTGTAGTTTCTTACTTGGTTTTCGTCCACACTGCATACTTATTTTATGTATGGCCACAAATAGACTTATCTTTTTTTTTTGCACCACCAATATAAATACTTATGACAACACTATGCATAATTCGGTTAAAAATACAATATCATTTGAGATACTGGGAAAATCTAATATAAGGCAAATACAAAAACGGACAACAATAACTTTGGAAAGACATTTGATAACGAGATGAACACACAAATTTATTTTTTTACAATCTAAGGTAATTACATTACTAGGTACTACATTCTCTTACTTTGATATCATTTCCCCCCTTCATTCATGTTTACCTCATATATATGGTTCTTATTTACATGTAAACTTCAATATTTAATAGGTTTATTTTGTATAACATATAACAGGAAAGAAGAATTGTCGTTAATAGAAGACTACTAAGGTATAACATAGGATATGTTACAAACATAACTTCAACGGTGAAGAACTTAATTCGGTCACACATGGTTCTAAAATTGTACATCAAAGGTGTTCATCCATAAATTATCAACTGAGACATATGATGTCAACATTTCTACTTATTTCAGTTTCATTAAATACAAATCAGATATGTTGTACTCTTCCGTTTTCCTACTTGTACCGCCAATTTGAACAAGTTTTTGGTTATTTCACTTAATATACTTCTCATAATTCTCCGAACTATACTCAATAATCCGTTTGGAGTATACAAATAAAAACATCAAGCTGTGACATATAACATTATAAACAATTAGCTTTTTTTGCTGTGAATTTTGGAAATAAACATTAGTCTATTGTGAATTACATAATCAATTTCAGCTATGAATTTTGAATATACACTCAAACCCTAACTATCTATTTCAATGCTTGAATGAAGAAACCCTAATGTCGTACCAATCACCAATTTCAGAACTTGAATGAAGAGCTCTAATACAATTTCAGAAGTTGAATCAAGAACCCTAATTCAATACTAGAAATCAAAGGACGATAAACCCTAACTATCTATGTGTTTATTAAATACTCAAGATTTGTTCATAATATCCTCAAAGTTGTCGTGTTTAAACTTTTGGAGACTTCTAAAGTATTTTCTATAAAGTTAAAAATTAAAATTTTAGGCATATCATTGGTGAGTTTTTTCATATCAAAAAAATATATGAACGTATTACGATACATAAACTTGAGAAAAGGTGATCTTTTAATATTCGTATAACGAATGCCTTTATTAGGGATGATTTTCAATAGTTATACATAGATTTGGGCATTCTCGGACCAATGCCGGACTTTTGTGGAAAATTTACCCCTTTATTTGGGCCGGATTCGGTCGAGTCCGGAATTCGGGCCTATGGTCTTGTATGGACATGTCCGATCCGGGTTTCGGGCCTGACGGGCGGGTTTCGGGCCTGACGGGCGGGTTCCGCTTTATTTTTATTTTATTGAAAAAAAATATACATATTAAATATGAAATAAAAAAAATTATAACACATAAAATCAAAGTAGCAAATGATCGTGAATATGTTGAAGTTTCGATTCCTACTATTCGCTTATGTACTTTACATATTTAAAATAAATAAAACAATCTTTCGGGTCGCGTCTGGCTTAGCGTCCCAAACTCGTCAGACAAGTCGGGCTTAGCGTCCCAAACTCATCAGACAAGTCGGGCTTAGCGTCCCAAACTCGTCAGACAGATCGGATTTAGCGGCCCATCCAGACCTATCTTATGTGTCATATCCGTCCGTTTTTCGGGCGGACTTGTCCGCGTTTGCCTAAATCTAGTTATATGTATGGAAAGAGGGGTTGTTCGTTGAGCTCAAAAAAGTGTTTTTTGGTAGTTTCCTTTTTAATATTGATCGGCAGATTTGTGAAACATTTGGTACTTTCTGCAGCTAACAACCCTAGTCTACAAATGTAGCAACCTTGATTTGGGAGCTACAGTTTACGAGGTACCAGCTCCCATGGCAGCTCTTCAATTTAAGGAGAGTACGTATTCCTGAATCTATGGCTAATTAGCCATAGCCAAATCCCTAATTCACCTGCAATTGTAACCTCATTGTTCTCTCTGATCAAACCATCCATGGAAGCGTCACTGAGATTCTTCAACCCTCTGACTTCCACAGGAAGAATCATGCAGCGCCACTGTCTCTATCCAACCATCCGCCATGGCAGAAACCTCCTGCCTTCTTTCAACCGCACTCAATTAGGGGCCATTAACGGAAGAATCAACTGTTTGAGTAGAGCTCACTCGTCTATGTCTCTTCGTTTCTCGAATTCTCAAGCCCTAGGGTTCATCTTCTCCGCCTTCTCCTCTCCAGCCTTCCACTCTCACTATCAACACAACAACGAGCCTTTCAATCACTTCAAATCTTATCCAAATGATGATGGCTTGCCCGGCCGCTGGAACGGCGATTTACATGAGGGTCATGGAGGAGTCTCCGTCGTCGGCGGTCTTGACCATTGCGTGACGGCGGTGCTGCTCGGTTGGCTAGGCGCTGAGACCAAACACCTGAAGAGGTACGCCGAGATCTACGCTTCGAGAGGGATCAACACGCTCAGCTTTGTGGTGCCTGTCTCCGAGCTGCTCTGGTTCGATGTTGGGAGGAAGGTTGAGTCCCGAATCGAACGGCTGGCTAACGAGATTGTCGCTTGGTTGGAGAATTCAGAGAATGAGAGCCGAGAACGATCCTTGGTGTTCCATACATTTAGCAACACTGGTTGGCTTGTGTGGGTCGATGAACCTCTTCATTTCCTTTTCTGTTTACCCAATATTTCTTGTGTTTGTCCTTACTGATTTTCAGCTTTTTGGAGGTTTTATTGCAGGTATGGTGCAATTCTTAATCATTTGCAGGATAAACCTGAGCTATTGGAGAGGATAAAGGGATGCGTTATGGATTCTGGACCTGACCCCGAATTGAATCCTCAGGTTTTTGGACTGCCAATAAATCTTTCTTACTAGATACTCACATATCCTTATGGAATCAGATTATATGTTGACATCTGTGAGACTGTGTATTAGTACTAGTAGCTTATTGGCGCATTTGGGTGAAGCTGTCTTTGTTAGCCGGACTCATTATGAGTTCTATAGTATGATACATATGTTGGATGAAAAACTTCATTGAAGAAGAGTTAATCTGCATATCACACACATGACATATTCATCAGAAATTTGTTTATGTACCATGCCTTTGGTATAATCAAGAAGAAATGCATAACATGAATATTCTATATACCCGTTGATGTTGTTCTCCTCTTTCAAAGGGTCTATAGAGATGCGTATAGAAAGAAAATCGCATCAGATATTCAAATTTGCACCACCTTAGCATGTGACATGGATTTGTTATAGTTCGGCACATGATAGTTAGGGTATTCCTTTCTTTTGTGGATCTATAATTGGATTTTGTAGTGTTTTGCTGGCACTAAGACAACACAGATTAAACTTAGTGGTTGTGAAGTTACAAACAGATAGATTTGTAGGACGTTGTGAGTTGTTGCTGTAGATTTATATATTATATCTGGTTTTGCAATGCTAAACTAAACTCCCATGTATAGTTGCAACTGGGCAGATAATCAATTTTGTCTTCTCTTGATTTTCCAATGTTGACACTGACATAACTATTGATTGATTCAGGTCTGGGCTGCTGGCTTTGCAACTGCAATACTAAAGAAACGTAGCCCTGCAGTTCATCCAGCCAATGAAACAAGTGAAGTGAGCCCTGATACGAATTTGCCAAAATCCCATCTAAACGAGCCTCAGTTAACTGAAAACGCGCTTCTATTCATGTTAGAGAAGTTCTTCTCCCTCCTTTTCAAATTCCCAGACGTAAACCAGTAAGCTGCCATCAATCTTTCCACCTTACATCCATAATTTCAAATTACAGAACACATCTAACAGCAATCCCGCGTGTTAAACTCAACAGGAGATTATCAAAGGTGATCACAACTCTCTTGAAAAGCAATCCCGCGTGTCCTCAACTGTATCTGTATAGCACAGCAGATAAGGTCGTTCCATATGAAGCTGTGGAGAAGGTAATTGAGCAGCAGAAAAGGATGGGGAGGAAGGTATGGTCCTTTAATTTCGAGTTTTCACCCCATGTAGATCATTTTCGGACATTCCCTGATCTGTACTCGAAAAAGGTTAGCTGTTTCTTGGACGAGTGTTTGGCCACGGTTAAGCAGGTTTAAAGGTCTCTCCAGAGAGATGATTGTTCAGCCTATTTGCTCCAGATTTTATCCGATTATATTCTTCTAGTTACTGACTAAAACCACAGATATGTAAGTACATTTAAAGCCTTGAGAGTGACTTTGGTACATGATGCCAATTGCCAAGGATACAATACATGAAGCGATTTAGCTTGACTTTGCTATTTTCCTACATATTATGTGATCCCCAAGGCCTTTAGGCTTTAGATGCAAATTATATCAGAGTAAAGTATATTTAGTAGAGAGCCATTTCTTTCTTAAGATACATGGCCTCAACTATCATCTCTAATAAGTGATAGAACCCTATTAAATTGTTGTTTAGTCCAGTTTCAAGGAAGTACACGAGTTTAAACATGAAATAGATAAAGCATTTATACTCTACAACTTGTTTTAAAAGACGGAGTAGGCTACGATTCCTGCTGTGCTATCGACACGAGAATTGTGTTGGTGGGCGATAGGCAATTGAACTAGAATTGTGTTGGTGGGCGATAGGCAATAATTGAACAAAATTTGGGATTTTTTTTTACCTATATATTGAGAGAGAAAAAAAAAAGGTTACTGAAAGTAGGAATATAACGAAAATATTGACGAGAATAGGAAGTCGTTGAAACCGTTGTTTAGAAAGAAAAACGTAGTTTAATACAATGGTATATCCTTTTCGGAACAAGGAAAATAAAATTTAAAAATCTATGGTCTATTCATTTCCTATTCATCCCGTGGGCATAAAATCTACAAAACTACAGTTTATTCATTCCTATTCTTCCTGTGAGCCATCTGCACCCACATATTAAAATGAAATTGCGGGTTTGATAAAATAAATATTATTTATATTTTCTCGTTTCTATCTTAGATTGTTATCGTCGCTATGTTTTTTATTTATTGATGGTTTATGCGGCCTTTTCGATAGTGCATTGAACTTGTTCATTTCTAAACAAGTCGAGTAATTGAAACCTCTAATATTGGGTTATTATATCAGTTTAGTTATTCGAATTTGTTTATTTTCTAATAAAATCGAGTATCCACATGTTAACTCGGTAAAATTTGAACCCGAGTTAGACTCATTTAACATAAATAAAAATCCTAAAAGATGACTACATAAGTCAATATTGAGTAATTGTTAATTATTCAAGCTAAATATATTCCTAAGCTCTATTCTCTCACCAAAATAAAAAATAAAAAATAAAAAATAAAAAATCTTAAGCTCTATTCTCTATTCGCATAAAAAAGAAAAACAAGGTTAGGTCTTCGTCAAAAGATTCAATGCCACCCGATGGCCAAAATCCGACAACCATTTTATCTATTCGGGTCGGGTCCACTACCGTATTGGCAATATCCGATCCTACAAAGGACGCATGGAATCGGTAAATAGCAAATTGGTAACCACCTACCTACCTACTTCATACTCGTTCCTAACTTGCTGAAATGTTTAGGCTGTTTAGTTAGAGATTTGAGAATTTCATTTAGATTCAGTTTCAGATTGAAATTCGCCGATTCTAAAATTAACGAACCTTTGAAACCTGTCTGCTCGGATATGGCTGCATGTCCGAATTCCACTCTTTCTGCCCCGGATTCGTACGGAGCCGTTGTGGTGGGAGGCACTTTCGACCGTTTACACGACGGCCACCGCCTCTTTATCAAGGTCACCCCCACCTAATTCCTGCTTTCAATTTCCATTTTCGAATCATGATAGAGGGTCTTTGATTTAGGCTGCTGCGGAGTTGGCGAGGGATCGGATCGTTGTCGGAATCTGTGACGGCCCTATGTTGATAAAGAAACAGGTATGTGCACTGCTGCTCTTCCCTTGAAGTTTGATTTTGGTTGGTTGAAAGCTGTGCTGCTCTTGTTGGGTGTGAAATGTAGGGCAGTTGAGTTATGAAATGCTCGGAAAGAGTTACTTGTACAAATCTATGTTGTTCTTTTGATAGTGATGGTGCCTACTCGGTTGGAAATTATGAATTTCTGTTTACATGAAATGTTATGTTGGCTATCAGACATCATTGAGCTAGTGATAATCAGTGTACATTCTTTTGTCACCTTTTGAAGCTTTTCAAGTCTTCTAAGGGTAATAGAAATTAGAAACTCAAAGGTAAGGGTTAAGAAGAAGAAAATGAAATATAACTTTTAAAGTTATTTATGTTTGGTTTATCTTGGATGAGCAGCTAAAGGGGCCTTAAGATAATCTGTTTTTAGGCTGAGTTAGGACTTGACATTCCTGTGCAATTGAATTTTGCTCCACCTTCAGATGAACTTTGGGAATAGGGGTTTTGTGGTATTGATTCATGAGTAGAGTTCTTTTGATCTCTTAATCACCAAGTGACCAAGATAATGATTTAGAATGGAAATGTCTAACTTGAAAATAAGGTTATTGTTGAAATTTTATCTTAAAAAATGGTTCTTAGTTAAGTGATTGTTGGTTTTATTTGTTGAGTGTAAGTTGAAAAGTTTTAACTGGATTAAGAGTATCACCTTAACTGTAAAGATAAGCATTTTCCTTCTTGTAATATAAAAATCAGCATGTATGATGAATCTGTGATCTTTGTTGGACTTTTGCAGTTTGCTGAACTAATACAGCCTATTGAGATAAGGATGAAAAATGTGGAAGATTATATCAAGGTACATTTTAATATGACAGGGTTCTTGTTTCATATAATGCTTGTGGAAAACTGTAGCCCTCTGTAGAGGATCAGTGATTTGATTGTCTTAACTTAATGCTCGGAAAAGCCCTCTTCACTTTAGATGTTACTGTAAGCAACCATGTCTGTTGCCTCTTATAGAAGAGGTTAAATTAATACTATTCAGAGTGTGAGTAGATTCACTAGATTGTAACCCAATTGTTTTTCGTTGCCACTTTGAGAATGTTCTTCAAAGGCATTCCAAAAGAATACACATAATTATGATGCTGATATTTTTGCAGTCCATCAAACCAGACCTTGTTGTGCAAGTTGAACCCATAACAGATCCTTACGGTCCTTCAATTGTCGACGAACATCTGGAGGCCATCATTGTCAGGTATTTATACAGCTAGTAATTTGTTATCTATACTTCTTCTTCCTAATTAAGTTTGATTAGTGTCTGGCTGTTCTGTAAGAGTTATTGTTACGCAGCATTAGCTTGGTCTTTTCTTACAGGGAAAATTTGTGAGATTTCCTTGTAGAGTTCTGGGCTTGTTATTTGTTGAGCATCCAGATCTTTGTTTTGAAAACATTATGATATATGACACTACTGATGTTTGCAGCAAAGAGACATTACCCGGCGGGCTTTCAGTTAATAGAAAAAGAGCTGAGAAAGGATTATCACAGTTGAAGGTTTGATTTGTAAACAAAAGACTGGAAATTGAAAACAAAATTTCAGATGTCCTAATGCTTATGAAAATGCTTGAAGAGCCATTGTTGCCGTTTTCTGGTGTTGCAGATCGAAGTGGTTGATCTGGTGTCAGAGGAAATGACCGGAGAGAAGATGAGCTCAACAACATTGAGGAGACTGGAGGCTGAGGAGAAGCATAATATGAATCCTGAGGATGCCAAGAAAGGAGATACCGTAAACAGTGGTGAAATCCAGTAGATGCAAAAGAAGCATGAGTAAAATCTAGCAACACCCTTTTATACACTTCAATTTCGTTTACAAATGATTGATGTTTTGTTTTCAAAATGCATGTATTATACGAAACAGGTAACTCATCACCGGATAAAATATGGTCATCCACTCTTTATATAGCAATTATGTAACATTGGACTTTTTAATACCTATTAGGTGTTACCCGCGTGCAACTATGCAAGTTTCAGGGAAAGCTTATACACAAATGTATTAAGCCAAAGAAGAACAATAAGCGGTCCGCATGCTTTATACTAATGTGTCATTGGCATCCTGTAACATAAGTGTGACAAAACCTTGCTACAAATGATTGATGTTTTGTTTTCACTTATCTTGTAGGAAGTGTGAGTTCTTGCATCATTGTTCTACTGCTATGAATTTGTGATTTTCCTTTCATTTTAAGCTTTTTTAATTGTCATTTTTTTTATTGTTTGCAGTTCCACTCTCAAGCAAAATTCTGAACATCCAGACATATTTTTCAGTTTCATACAATTTCTGACTTTGCTTGTAACAATTACAGCCCTTAAGCAAATACAAGCTTAATTCCAAGCATAACTTTAACCATGAATGGAGGGAGTAGGTTTTTGTATATGATCTTATAATTGTCATTTCAACCAAGGCAAAACCTTCCTACATATACAAAAACATTCGACTACTTATTGCAGGTTTTTGTATATGATCTTGTATATGATCTTGTATATGATCTTATAATGGAGGGAGTAGGTTTTTGTATTTGCTCTTGGTTGAAATGGTCAACAACATTCGACTACTTATTGCAGAATTAACATTTTATTTGCTCTTCGATTTGTGGACTACATCTGGAATTTCTTGGTCTCATTTGGTATTTCCGTGCAAAGAATTTCATGATTGGATACTGCATTGTCAAACTGTAGTAAGCCTTACGTAGAATGTCATACACAAAAGAGTGTTTAAATTTAAAGTATGCAATGTAATATCATATTCCCTAAACTCCTCCACAACCCCATTCTACAATATTCAGGTGTTTTGCAAAGAAGCACGAAACGCGAGAGCCGCTGTTGAACCTCATTATAGCCTAGCTTATACCTCGACCGTGACAAAATGTGTTTGGACCGGTTATAATCAGATTTAAAACACATTTTCAATTGAGGCTACAACCCTATTTTTGCTTTAAGGTGAAGTATAAACAACTTGATACAAGCCTTTTCTGAAGATCAAAACCTGTTCTTTCAGCCTAATAATCTCCTCTTCCAAGACTGCTACTTCAACTAAGGGGTCGTTTGGTATCGATACCTTGATTAAAGGTATCATGTATGGGTATGGGATATGGGTATCAAAGATATGGGTATCAAATTGACATCTCATATACCTTATTGTTGTTTGGTATGATGTAGGTATGGGTACCGATATGGACAGTAGTGACTTGGGAACTCCAATTCTTTGAACAGATTGGGTAGGTTGTTCACTTGGACAGTAACGATTAGGGTTTCTAAATTCTTCATTTTCCCTCTCCCACCCTCCTATTTCTCCAATAAATCGTTTCCATCACCTATTGTTGTTTGGATCATCGGTTGTTGTTTGGATCTCCTACCCTCCTATTTTCAGGGCAGTTCAATGGAGGCGTTGTTGGTAGAAGCAATCGATGTTGAGAGAAATTGCGGAGAATCATTGTTGTGAGAAATTGGGGAGATTGGGAGGTTTAATGGAGGCATTGATGGTGGTGTTGTTAGGAGAAGAAGAGATAGATGGAGGATGGAAGAAGAGGAGATAGATGAAGGACGGAAGAAGAGGAGGAAAAAAAGAATCGTGATACCTCCCAAAATTTTAGTATATCAAAACAGGAAAAATTCAGGTATCAGGTATCAATACCGATATACTGAAATACCAAACATAGGTATGGATATGGGTGATACCAATACCCATATCTTTAATTCTGATATCAATACCAAATGGCCCGTAAGAGTCCCAAAATCTACAAAACTCAAATCCAAATGTAGAAACTGAAACCATGTGATGACTAATAAATCATGCAATACCTACACATCGGATGCTATATGTGTGAGTAAAATGGAGTATATTTCTCATTCAATTAGCTATCCTCTCACCGAGAATCAACAAGATATAATTAAGTCTTATTTTCCTGATGTTGCATAAGAAAGAAATAAAAAATTAGATCCCTTAATTTACACAATATAGTACAATTTATACGTATAATACAATCTTTTGTCGCATATAAATTCATATGATCCAACAACTTGTATGAAACTATCAACTGTTTCTAATTTAGTTGTTAAGAATAGAGGAGTCAAATAAGGATATGGTTTAAAATAAAGAGACAATTATAGCAAGGGCACTTAGTTCCCTTTGTTCCGTATGTGATAAAGTCCATGCCTTGATTTTTTCACTAATCAACATAACCTGTTGGTGAAAGTCTATTAATAAGACTTATTATTATTTTAGAAAATCTAAAATTAAAGGGTATAAACAGATTTGTTAAATTTGTGACTGAGATTTAAAGTTGATCTATTTAATAGATCAATGGTTGTGATATTTTTCAAGATCAATAACTTTTTAACTGTTACCAACTGAATTCCTAACTGAATCCTAACTAGAAAAACTAAATTTAACTATCGTAGACAAATTCAGAAAATTCTCTATAAAATAGAGAATTGTTTCTTCACAGAAATATAAGAAAGAATTCAGATTTGTTGTCTGATTCTTTTAAGGGCTTTGTTGTATCCTAGGAGGTAAGTTTGTCTGAAACCCTACAACAATTAAAGGGGACAAATATCAGTTTAAAGATAGTGATCTTTCACGCCTCAAAGAAATTCTACAAAATATTTACCAACAATTTTAAAGTGATAATTTGTCATGGAGCCCGGATCACAAACAACAGCCCTAACCTTGATGAATCAAGACTTCTTCAAATTAGACAGATTTGATGGAACAAATTTCAACCGATGGAAGGACCAGATGATGTTCTTACTAACAACCTTGAAGATTTCCTATGTGTTGGATGATGAACCGGATGTTTACAATGTTCCAACAGAAGAAGAAAGCCATGAAATCAAGGATCAGAAAAAGAAGAGAGAAGAAGATGAAGTTCTTTGCAGAGGTCATATTCTGAGCAGACTATCTGACAAATTATACAATTTGTTTACTACTATCAAATCACCCAAGGAGATATGGGTTAAGCTGGAAACCAGATACAACAATGAGAAACAAGGAGCAAATAAGTTTCTTATTATGAAGTATTTTGAATTCTCTATGAAAACTGATATGCCCGTCATGAATCAAGTTAATGACCTACAGAGCATAGTTAATAGACTTAAATAATTAAAAATTGACATTTCTGAACCATTACAAGTAGGAGCCATCATTGCAAAATTGTCTTCCTCTTGGAATAATTTGTAACACCCCGAATCCGTAGGACTCGGAGTGCTACTAGGCTAGGATCTCACAATGGATCCTGACCCTAGCCTGACAACAAGTTTACTGAATCTTACAACAAGGCACAGATAGATTAAAACAAAACATAAAACTGATGTATATATATACATATCAAAAGGTAATACAGAGTACTGCTGAGTACAAAGTCAAAACATAAATCCGTACAACATAAATAACCCATATCCCACGATATCGCCCCAGTGTACGGAACCCTCAGCAGATCACCCCTCTGGATCACTCTGCGGGTCTCCTAACCTGCAAAGGATCTACAACACGGTATAAAACCGTTAGCTAACCATACACATATATAAGAGATGCAGAGCACATACACACATCAAAGAATATGAACACGTCAACATGTTATCACACATTTACCCGGTTCATTATCTTTATAAAGTCCAACACTTAACTCGTATATATATCCATATAAACATATGTGACACGAGGAATATATAATCCTCGCCTCTGGGTCCAATAGCCAGCTGGAATGGTGCCTGGAACACCTCCCCGTGTACCCTAAGGGAATGGAGAGTGCCCGAACCGTTTACCAGGTCTGGCGTGCCTACAGAGAACCTCCTAGACTCCCGGCGGGATGAAAGGGCAAGTTATCACGGCCCTACAATGGGCAAGCAATATACCATAGATCGGTAATAAACCATAATGCATGCTATCAAGCATATACCATACACCACTCATGCACACATCCAATATAGGGATGACAACTAAGTAAGTCCTACGGACTTACCTCAACCTCGAAGTCGCCTCAACTCGATCAACCCTCAAACACGGTCCACTCCAATCTGGAGGATAACACTGCCTGGAAACAAGGCATAACGAAACATACTCATCAACCATCTATCCTCAACATATACCTAGCATGCTACTACCGCTGATACTAGGAGAGGAAAGGATCTACCTAACTCTAGGTAGACCCGGGACAAGACGCACCTGCGTGACGCAAGAGACGCAGGGGCGGAACAGGCAACCCGTAGGCGCGGAAGGGCTTAGCCGCAGGCGCGGTGACAAAGGCCGCAGGCAACGCAGGCACGACGCGGGCGTTGTGGCACGACTTCCGTAGGGGCGGCGGCTTCCAGGCGCGGGGGCGGAGACGGTGCAGAACGTGATCCCGCGATCCCTCTTCAGCTCTTCACGTGATCAAATCACGTCTTCTCTGATCCAAAACCACACACATACATATACATACACATACTAACATTAATCTATGATCAAATCATCAAATCCTAAGCTAAGGAAAAAGAATCAAAGGAAGAAAGAAGAGAAGAAGAAGAGTGGAGCTTATCACAGCTGTGGCCTAACCAAGAGCTGATCACCACTAACACCTCAGCTGGCTTCCAAGCTCAGTAAACATGCACACCATCATCAACATCAACAACAACACACCAACCACTTCCAAACTCAAGGAAGATCAAGATCAAGATCAAGGAGAGAAGAAGAAGAAGAAGCAAGAAGGACGTAGGGGCTGGAAAGGGAAAGGAGATGAAAGTGAAACCCTTGCTCAGCAAGGTAAGAAGTAAGGAAAAGAGTAAAGCACGAGTCAACCGGTCAACAAAACCGGCTGCAGCTGCAGGAACCGCGGGGGCGGTTCACTGGGCCGCGGGAGCGGGAACCCGCTGGGGTGGCTACGTCAATCTCGGCCAAAGCTGAATCTTGGCTTAAGGCAAACTCGGTCCAAAAGACTAGGGCTCTTACATAATTATAGAAAGAAAATTTTGCATACCACTAAGGCACTATCCTTAGAGCAAATTCAGAAGCATTTAAGGATAAAGGAAGAAACTAGAAAGCAATACAATAAACAATTGGATCCTGACTCAAAGGTGAATAATGTTGTTGGTGAGTGTTCTGAAAAGTATGCATGAAACAAAAGGAAAAGGTCCTATGAAGGAAACAACAACAAGAGGTCAAAGGAGGGCAATGATAACTGATCAACCAAAATGCCACTTTTGTCACAAACCAGGCCACTTGAAAAGAGAGTGCAGATTTTGGAAGAAAAAAGCAACAAGAAAGTGGAAACAAACAAGCCAACATGGCTGATAGAGATGTTCCTGAAATTGTTGCAATGATTTCTGACTTGTAGATTGGCATGGTCACTTAATTAAACATGGTTGCAACAATCATCACCAAGGACTGGTGGTATGATTCTGGTGCTACAGTACATGTATGTAATGATCTCTCCCAATTTACAAACTACACGGCTTCTGAAAAGGATGATGGTGTCCTAATGGGCAACAATAATGTGTCAAAGGTGATGAAAACGGGAGACATCCACATTCAGTTCAGTTTTGGAAAAAGAGTGAAGTTGACAAATGTTCTACATGTTCATGAGATTAGAAAAAATCTGATTTCTGCCAGTCTTCTATGTAAGGCTGGTATAAAAGTTGTATTAGAATCAGATAAATTGATCTTAACTAAGAGTGAAATGTTCATAGGCAAAGGATATTCATGTAATGGAATGTTTAAACTCAGCATTATCAATAAAAATACAAGTTCTATTTATTTTGTTGTGTCCTCTAAATTGTGGCATTTGAGATGTATTCATGTTAGTTTTAGAACACTAAAATTTATGTCTAAAACTGGTATGTTTGGCGCTGAATTTAACTCTACAAATAAAGATTGTGAAATTTGTGTGCAAGCAAAAATGCCAAAAATACCTTTTCCTTATTGTAGAAAAAAATAATGATATATTAGATCTTATTCATTCTGATATTTGTGAGTTAAACGGTGTATTGACAAGAGGAGGGAATAGGTATTTTATTACCTTTAAAGATGACAAATCTAGATACACTCATGTGTATTTAATGAAGAAAAATGATGAAACATTTGATAAATTTAAAATTTATAAGGTTGTAGTAGAAAACCAAAAAGAGAAGAGAGTCAAGATTCTAAGGAGTGACAGGGTGGTGAATAGTACTTCTCAATTGAATTCAATGAATTGTGTGAAATAAATGGGATTATTCACCAAAGAACTACATCCTACACGCCACAACAGAATGGTTTGGCTTAAAGGAAGAATCGAACTCTTTATGATATGATTAATGCAATGATGTTGAATGCAAAAGTGCCTTCAAATCTGTGGGGAGAAGCTTTGCTCACAGCCTGCCATTTACACAACATAATACCTTCAAGAAGAACTAAGGTGTCACCATATGAAATATGGAATGGTAGACAACCTAATTTAAAGTATCTGAAAGTATGGGGCTGCATAGCATACTATAGGATTCTAGATCCGAAGAGGACTAAGTTGGGTCCCAAAGCATTGAAAAGTATGTTTTAGGTTATGCAGAAAATTCAAAAGTTTATCGGTTTTTGGATGTGGAATCAAACTTAATAATTGAATCCAGAGATGCTGAATTTTTTGAGACAAAATTCAGCGGAGATACAACTTGTGACAATGCTGAAAATGCCACGAGATTGGATCCATCACCTTCTTGTTCACGAAAAAGAAAGTTGATGAACCAGTTGAACAAAGGAGGAGTCAAAGGGTTAAAATACAGCAACAATTTGGTTTTGATTTTTCATTACCAAGTGATGTATTGCTCCTAGTTGAAGGTTCTAGGAACGAATTGTTGGCTAAAATTCCAATGGTCTTTCAAGTAGACCAAGTAGATGGAGATCCTAAGTCTTATAGAGAGGCAATGTCATCAAGAGACGTAGCATTCTGGGAAGAAGCTATAAACGATGAAATGGATTTCATTATGTCTAATAATACTTGGATTCTTGTGGACTTGCCTAAGGGATCGAAACCAATATCCAACAAATGGGTATTTAGGAGAAAGTATAATACAGATGGAACAATACAAACCTTTAAGGCAAGATTAGTAGCCAAGGGATATAGGCAAAAAGAGGGTATTGATTACTTTGATACGTATGCACCGGTAGCACATATAACATCAATTAGAGTGCTCCTAGCACTTGCCTCATTGTATAAATTGAAGGTGCATCAAATGGACGTTAAAACAGCTTTTCTAAACAGCTATTTGGATGAAGAGTTGTATATGGAACAACCAGAGGGATTTATAATTCCTGGAAATGAAAAGAAAGTGTGTAAACTAGTGAAATCCTTATATGGATTAAAACATGCTCCAAAACAGTGGCATGAGAAATTTGGTTCTGCCATCATGTCATATGGTTTTAAACACAATGAAGCGGATAAATTTGTTTACAAAAAGTTTGCTGAAAATTACAGCGTAATAATATGTCTTTACGTTGATGACATGTTAAATTTGAATAATAACATGAATGGAGTAAATGAGACAAAAGATTATTTTAAGTCACAATTCAAGATGAAAGACTTGAGGGAAGTAGACACTATTCTAGGTATTAAAATACTCAGAAATAGTGGAGAGTTTACCCTAACTCAATCTCATTATATTCATAAGATGTTAGAAAAGTTTAAACATCTTATGATTAAGGAAGCTAATACTCCTTATGATCCTTCATGTAAATTATTAAGGAATGAAGGCCGATCAAATTCCAAAACAGATTATGCAAGTGCAATTGGGATTTTAATGTATGCAATGCATTGTACAAGACCTGATATTACATTTGCAGTTTGTAAGCTGTCTAGGTATACTAGCAACCCTGGATTCGAACATTAGAAGGGAATTACTCGGTTTCTAGGTTATTTAAAGAGGCCAATAAATCTGAAGTTGTCCTATAATGGCTTTCCTGCAACTTTGGAAGGTTTTACTGATGCTAGTTGAATATCTAGTGCAGATGAAAATAAGTCAACTAGTGGATGGGTTTTTACACTAGCAGGAGGGGCTGTTTCATGGGCTTCAAAGAAGCAAACATGCATAACTCATTCCACAATGGAAGCTGAGTTTGTAGACCTTGGTGTAGTAGGAAAAGAAGCGGAATGGGTGAGAAATTTTCTATTGGATATAAAGTTGTGACCACAACCGATGCCAGCCATTTCTCGATTTTGTGATAGTGCTGCTACAATGTCTAGAGCATATAATAAAATTTATAATGGAAAATCTAGACATATAATCTTGAGACATGCTTATGTTAGACAGTTGATTGAAGAAGGGGTTATTACCATTACTTATGTCAAATCTTGTGAGAATTTGGCTGATCCTTTTACAAAGGCACTCTCGAGAGAAGTGGTAAGGATACCTCAACTACAATGGGATTGAAATTGAACTAAGTCACAACAACAGGAGCCCAACTTTTTTCTAGAGATTCTAGTTACGAAGTTTAAGAGGTAATAACAAGTTGATGATAAGTGACTTGAATATTGCATATCTAAGAGCTTAACAACAAGTACAGAAAAGGAGGTTGAGTGTTTATACTCTTAATAAGATTCTGAAAAGTGTATAGCATTTTAATGGTTTTTAAAGAATCTTACCTATATAGATAACATAAGAGTGGAGTTACTCTTAAACAAAACCAGTTGTTTTGTAAGTTTTCTATGAATCTAGGGTGAACTCGAGGCTTAATAGCAAGTTTAAAACTAAGTGGAGAAGCTGGAAAATGTTGTATGTATGCTCTATCCGGTGTTGATAAAAGAAAGATGGTTTAAGGACTTAACCACCTACGACTTTGTTGACACTTTGGTAGAGTTGTACTAATTGGAAGTTTAAGTTGAAAAACACTTTCATTATGTATAACACTATTGATAGGGCAATGCAAAAATGAACCGGACCGGACCGGACCGGTTTTTTACGGTCCGGTCTCCGGTCCATGTTTTCGGAAATTTCCGGTCCCGGTCCAGGACCGGAAAAAACCGGTGGACCAGGGTTGGACCGTTTGTTTTATATATTTTTAAAATTTTTTTTTTTATGGTTGAACATTACTGAGTCTGAGGCTTTACGTTTTAGGGTTAGGATTTTTCTTCAGGCTTCAAGTTTCAGCCGCAGGCTCGCAGCGGCCTCCTTCTCTCTTCGACATTTCACGGTTTTCACCTGTCTCCACTCTCCGATAGATCTCGCCTCTCGGCCGTCTCGCACAGCTCTTCCCCGATAGCCGACAACCTTCCGTCCTTCAGGCGTCCTTCCGGAGTCTATACCCCGGTAAGTCCTTGTCTACTACTCTAGTCTCTATCCTTCGTCCACAGTCCATCGTCGTCACTCGTCTAGTCGTCTCGGGCCTCAGCGTCTCGCACACTCACAGTCGAGATCTCGGCGTCTCGGACCGGAATCATCGTCACTCGTTTTAGCCTTTTAGGGTTAGGATTTTGCTTCAGGCTTCAAGTTCCGGTCCGGTCCGGTCCGGTCTGGACCGGTTGCACACCCCTAACTATTGACAAAAGTCTGATTTATAGACTTAGTGGGGATTGTTGGTGAAAGTCTATTAATAAGACTTATTATTATTTTAGAAAATCTAAAATCAAAGGGTGTAAACAGATTTGTTAAATCTGTGGCTGAGATTTAAAGTTGATCTATTTAATAGATCAATGGCTGTGATCTTTTCCAGGATCAATAACTTCCTAACTGTTACCAACTGAATCCTAACTGGAAAAACTGAATTTAACTGTCGTAGACAGATTCAGAAAATTCTCTATAAAATAGAGAATTGTTTCTTCACATAAATATAAGAAAGAATTCAGATTTTCTGTCTGATTTTTTTAAGGGCTTTGCTGTATCCTAGAAGGTGAATTTGTTTGAAGCCCTACATCAATTAAAGGGGACAAATATCACTTTAAAGATAGTGATCTTTCACGCCTCAAAGCAATTCTACAAAATATTTACCAACATAACCCACATGTTATACATTCTAATCAAGATAATGCCAATCAAACTCTTAGAGAATGAACAAAAAATTATCCATGATACCCGAAAGTTACTTAGCACATTTCTTCCCCGGACATACTCAGCCATTTGATGGATCTTCCTAGGTCCTCGTCGTTTTGGAGATCAGCCAGAGAGATCTCAAAAACTGTGTGTAAGCCTTCGGAAGCAATCTAACAAGAGTAATACAAGTTATAAAGATGGAAATTCTAAAGTTTGATATCAAGTGCTCAAAAGCTTTCTCACACACAAGATGTTTAGATAGAAAAAAAATATGATCAAACACAAGTAAGAAATTTTAAATGACAAAATGAGTAATTGTAAATGACAAAATGAGTAATTGTGTTGAGATCAAGATTCATATCGTAAGTTTCCAACTAGAGATCAAGAAGCATCACACAAGTTCACAAGCTATAGACATGAATAAAAAATTTATATTCCTCCAGTGTAACAATTGACATTATTCTAATGAAATCTACTATTAAATTTCAAATAAAATTCCACAGAAATTTTCTTATTCGGACTTTTAAATATAAAAAATTTGACTCCAAATCTTTAATTACCGTTAATTTTTTTATTATTATATTCATATTTTTCCTATTCAAATTCGTATAATTTTTTAAATATTTTTATTTAAAAATATATATATATCTAAATTTTAACTCTATAAATTTGAAATTTTTTTACTAAAAGATAATAACCAAAAAATATTTTTAAATAAATTAATATCTAAATTGTAATGATATAATTTTAACATAAACTTTTCCTATGTTAAAATTCTAAGTAAACTAAATCTTTTTTAACGACTAACAATATTTAAATGTAAATAGTAAGTATTACCAATTTTTTATTAATTTATAACGATATCCAATAAATTATTGTTAATTTTCTAATTAAAAAAATTTCCAAAATAATAACAATAGAATTTATAAGCTTGCAATCTTTATATTTATACCCAATATTTTAAAGATTATATTTTATGTTTTACTTATTTTTAGAAACAATCGGTAAATTGTAGTTAGACATGCATCCGTATTTACAAATAATTGTGCATGTCCGGACCAATTAAACCAAATCTTTTTAACGGCTAACAATATCTAAATCTAAATTGTAAGTATTACCAATTTGTTATTAATTTATAACGATATTCAATAAATTATTGTTAATTTCCTAATTAAAAATATTTCCAAAATAATAACAATAGAATTCATAAGCTTGCAATCTTTATATTTATACCCAATATTTTAAAGATTATATTTTATGTTTTACTTATTTTAAAAAAAATCGGTAAATTGTAGTTAGACATGCATCTGTTTTGACAAATAATTGTGCAAGTCCGGACCAATTAAAACAAATCTTTTTAACGGCTAACAATATCTAAATTTAAATTATAAGTATTACCAATTTGTTATTAATTTATAACGATATCCAATAAATTATTGTTAATTTCCTAATTAAAAAGATTTCCAAAATAATAACAATAGAATTCATAAGCTTTCAATCTTTATATTCATACCCAATATTTTAAAATTTATATTTTATGTTTTACTTATTTTTAAAAACAATCGGTAATTTGTAGTTAGACATGCATCTGTATTGACAAATAATTGTGCAAGTCCGGACCAATTAAAACAATGTTTCATATAATTATTTGTTTGGCCCAAATTCGGACCTTTTAAATTATTTACAAAAGACCGGATCAGATCTTTCAATCTTTTACGAACAAGATTGGGTAGGACCTAAACCTAATATCCGTTCCAAGTCTAAATTTAATCATGTTTATAATATGTTTATTGCTTTATTCATTACTAAAGCTTAATATGATATGTTAAAAAAAATCATGACATTATAAATATATTTTAACTAACACATCCGCACCTTAATGATTGAATATTACATAATCTATATATATATATATATATATATATATAATTGTAATTGAAAACTAATTTTAGATTTTCAATAATTTATTATTTAAACAAATTTGGTTAAAAATTATTTATTATCGTGAAAATAATTAAAACTGGTCTAATATAATTTATCAAATGCTTATAATCAAGAATATACATTATAATTAGTAATAATTTACTAATGTTAAAAAAAATTAAAATTTAACCCAACACAAGATTCGAGTAATAAAATAAATAAATTATAATATTTAATACATGAATTTTAATTATTTAAACAAATACACATTAAAAATAATTAAAATCTCCCGTACAATGTGCGAGGATTGTACTAGTTATACTTAGGCAACAGGCAAAACCGAAAGTTAACTTGCTCTTAACGAAAACAATTGCCAAACCTTAAACCCTATCAGTCCTTGAATTTTTTTAGAAAAATTAACGTATATTTAATATTTTTGTCTTGTGTTTATGGGTGGGGTCAATGATTTTGTTAGATTCACCAGATACGAATAGATACGAGAAAATCAGAGTTCCAATAAAATTGGAAACATCACAAGATTTGATGACGTACCAATTACTCTCTAGAAAACCTCTTCTTCTACATTCAAATCCCTTATTTCCCTCATCCTATATTTCCCAAATTTCACCACAGCCCTAGCGTCATCCTCCAATTCGCTAGGGTTCCTATCCTTCCACGGCCAGAATTTTCAAGGAATTCTCTCCGATCTTTGCAAATCGAACAACATGTTTTCCATCGGCTGCTTCACCATGCTTCAATCGGCGTTCCACTCCTATTCAATCGCCTCCGAAGCCTTCTCGGAACACCAGTTTGTTTCGATTCTTTCATCTCTTTTCGGCCTGCTTTAATCTCCTATCGCTTTTAAGATCTTCTTTTTTTTGATTCTTGCGGATTATACGTTGTTCTTTTTTAAGGATTTCAATATGTTTTCCTGTTTCAAGCCGAAACCTAAGGCTATCAATTGTGATAACACCGTGGTGGTATCTGAGATTGATCTTTTTGATGATCCGGACGTTGTTGAGAGAGATCCTTCTGGCCGATACATTAGATCTAATGAAATCTTGGGGAAAGGGAAAAGCAAGATTGTTTACAAGGCATTCGATGAGGTCGATGGGATTGAGGTTGCTTGGAATCAGGTTCGGATTTATGATCAGAAATTAGCACATTCTCCTGAACATCTCGTAAGGTTGTATTCGGAAGTCTCTTTGCTCAAGTCATTGAAGCATGAAAATGTCATTAAGTGCTACTGTTCTTGGGTGTGTGTTGATCCCAATCAGATGATGACGGTTAACATGATTACTGAATTGTTCACTTCTGGAGATCTGCGACAATATAGAAGGAAACACAAGAATGTTGACGTTAAAGCAATCAAGAACTGGGCTAGGCAGGTACTCAGAGGGCTGCACTATCTCCACACTCACAATCCGCCTATTATTCATCGAGACTTGCAAGGTGACAACATTTTCATCAATGGGAATACAGGGAGAGTCAAAATCGGGGACCTCGGCCTTGCTGTTGTTATGCGTGATCCTCCTCCTATTGCCGACTGTAGCTTCGTTGCCACACCAGAATTCATGGCTCCCGAGCTCTACAATGGCAAAGAGTACACCCAGCTAGTTGACATATATTCGTTTGGAATGTGTATGTTGGAGATGGCCACTTGTGAATATCCTTATAGTGAATGTCAAACTCAGGCTCAAGTTTGCGCTGAAGTTACTTCAGGGCGAAAGCCTGCTTCCATTGCCAAGGTGACGGACCCTGAAGTGAGGCAATTCATCGAGAAATGTCTTGTTGTGTCATCCATGAGATTCTCTGCTGCTGATCTCTTAAATGATCCATTCCTTGCTCTTCCTATTTCAGGGGCAACATTATCAGTTAGTCTCTCGTCCTCCAGTAATGCTGGTCAGGGCGAGCCTGCATCTTTGCCCAGAGAGATATCTCAGCTGATGGATATTGACAGTGATTATAAGGAGAGTTCTAACTCTACAGAGTTTTGTGAAAGCAATTTTGTAGCACCTAATCCTACAACATTAAGTGTTTCAAAGTCCAGTAAGACCTTCTCCTTCACCTTATTAGGGAAAGAGGATTGCAGTAACTCGATTTCTATGAATTTAAGGATCACAGGCCTGTCTGGGGATGCTAACAACATTGATTTCATATTTGATCTGCAAAAGGACACTAGTCTTTCAATTGCTGGGGAAATGGTTAATGAGCTTAATTTGCCTAATGAGGATGCAGTTGTGATATCTGGGTTAATGGATGAACTCATGGCTCAATTGGCCACTAATCATTGTGAACCCATTATCATCACAATGAACAAAGACGACGACTCCTCTCGTGTGCCTCTTCCTCAGCACATGAAAGACAATAAAGATGGTTTGGAATCACTCAGTTTGGCTTGCTCTGGGATGGAGTTATGCAAAGGGTCAAGCAGTGGTACGTCTGATAATATGAGCGGTCTCTCTTGCATATCTTATCTAGCCTTGGATGATGGTTATGATCAGTGCAATGAGCTGAAGATGGAGCTGGTTGCCATTGATTCTGAGTACGAACAACGCAAGGCTGAACTGATGAAGATGAGGGAAGAGGCCATAGAGAATGCTAAGAGAAAGTGGGCGGCGGAGAAGGCAACAATCACCTGAAGTTATGGGGATCTACTTTCTCTTCATCTTTTGGCCTCCCTTTTCAGTAGAGGCTAGCTTTTCTATGTTTGTTTCCTAGATAAAATGGTCGCAGGTTCCTTTGGCCGTGGGCATGAAAATGTGTTTGTTTCTTACGGGTAAATCTTACCTTTTTCCATGGCAATAGAAACATGTGCATATTTTTCCCTGTTAAATTATGGAGTATTTATTGGAAATGAAACCATTTGCCTTTAACCCAGGAACTCAGGAGATCATATTCATATGGTAGCAAGTTGGGAAATCATACATTTACCTTTCCTAGTGATGTATATAATGTTTACAAATCTGTTGACTGCTGTTGGTATTAAACTTATGTTTAGAGGAAAATGATGAGTGACAGACTAAGTTTGTACCATCAAAACACACTTGCCCATTATCCTACACCTTTCTGATCTCATTTGGCATCTTCAACAGTAACATAGTCATGAAAAATAAGTCTGCGGCTTGCTATTAACAACTGTCAACTAGTATACAAAAAAGACTACATTAATGGTCAAACAACAGAATAAGATATTAACACTATAAGGATATTCACAAGTGGCCATTTCCAGCATACACATTCCGAATGAATATATGTCAACTAGCTGGGTGTACTCTTCTCCATTGTAGAGCTCGGGAGCCATGAATTCTGGTGTGGCAACGAAGCTACAGTCGGCAATAGGAGGATGATCACGCATAACAACCGCAAGGCCGAGGTCCCCGATTTTGACTCTCCCTGTATTCCCATTGATGAAAATGTTGTCACCCTGCAAGTCTCGATGAATTATAGGCGGATTGCGAGTGTGGAGATAGTGCAGCCCTCTGAGTACCTGCCTAGCCCAGTTCTTGATAGCTTTAACGTCAACATTCTTGTGTTTCCTTCTATATTGTCGCAGATCTTCAGAATTGAACAATTCAGTAATCATGTTAACCGTCATCATCTGATTGAGATCAACACACACAGTACCCAAGAGTAGTAGCACTTAATGACATTTTAATTCTTTAATGGCACTTACCCATCAGAGGAAAATGAAGAGTGACAGACCAAGTTTATTCCTGATTTAGTAATCAGTTGCTGTTCGTACCATCAAAACACACTTACCCATTATCCTACACCACAGTATTATAGTCATAAAAAATAAGTCCACGGTCTGCTCTCTGCGGGTTGCTATAAACTAGTATACAAAAAAAAAATACTACATAACGGTCAAACAACGGAATAAGATTATTGGCAGATAGTTTGGACTTTGGAGGAAGAGGATTATATTCCTTGGCAGCTGAATTTATGTGCATTTGCAAGAGAGATTACTGACACCAGGGACGTGTAAGTAAGTTTTCGATTTTTTATTTTACACAAAAGGTTATTTACAATGTAACGTAATTCCGTAAGAATGCTCTACAAAAAAATATATATATAATTTTGGACGAAGAGGATTTTGGACGAACCGGACCGTAATTAACCCATATAAAAATATATTTAATTTTGTATTTTTTTTTAAAGTCAATAAGATCCGGACGAGTCCTGCGGTCTGTTTGCACAACCCACGATTGATGACATTTTGCAACAATGTCTTTGATTATTCATACTGATTTAGGGTTTTTATAAACATGACTTCAATCCTACGTTAATGATTTTTTATTTTCTTTCTCATTTGTGATTAACTACATTATACCCCAACTCACATTTGCTATCAACATTTGTTAACCGTTGTTTATGTTGCATGTCATCATGAGTCTATGTTTGTAATTTACGATAAATTTGAGGGTAAATTGGCTAACGTCCAATAATAATTTGTATTAATTATCCCGTCATAAAAACCATTGAATATTTATATTATCCTCTTTCACCATTAACTTACCTTCCCTCACTTCTCTCCGATTATAAAAAAAATATATATATACTTAATTAAATTATTAGGGAGAACAATCACTCACTTTATACCTCATACAATTCTCTCTAAATTTGACGATGACTTCGTTTGATTTTGTGTCATGTTTGATAAATTCTCACGGTTTGGAGTGTTATAGTGTAAAGTTATTACATTGTTTCTTTATCCCTACATGGGGTTTGCTTCCACCATTAATTGGAAAAAACTTAAGTCAATTCTTGTAAGGGCAAATAGTGGCCATGATATGATGGACACAGAGTAGTTTGCAAGCCATGTTTACCACATTGACGCTTGCACTTCAAGTGCTTTATATGAACCTATCTATATGTCATCATATATAAACACTATACATCCTAAATATTATTCTCCAATCTAATTCTACATATAATTCTCCCACCTATTTACTTTTTCATAAATTTAAGAAAAATGTATTTCTACATTAAAGCTGTTGGTTCTTCGTTTCTTTTGACTTTCATAATACTCTCATCCATGCTCATCATCAACCCATCATTCATGTCCACCATCAAACCATCATCATTATCATCATCATCAAGAGAAACATGTATGGCAAGGAGACATCATCATCATCATCATCCCCATAAGCATCATGGTGATGCTAATAGAAAGAATAGCACAATTAACGTTTGTGATGACTTTCCGCTGGGTATCCCACCTCCTGACACCAACACGACGTCGTTTCTATGCGTGGATAGAAACGGATGCTGCAACTTCACGTCTGTTCAGGCTGCCGTCGACGCGGCTCCCGTTCTTAACCCCAAGAGAACCGTCATTTGGATCAACTCCGGCGTTTACTAGTAAGCATACATATATATATAACTAAAATTTCGCATTTCGACAACGCCCGTTGAAATCGGGCGTCATATGTCTTTTTTTGATGTTCAAAATTTTAAACTCGACGTTAACAAGTAAACTGAAAATCGCATAAATATGATCGATCTTTAACTTTGTTTATTTCTTTTGGTCAACTAATTAGCAAACTTGATTTTAATGTTGAAGTGAGAAAGTGACAATTGCTAGAAACAAACCGAACATCACATTCCAAGGACAAGGCTACTTGTCCACTGCAATCGTATGGAACGACACCGCAAACTCGTCCCATGGAACCTTCTACTGCGCATCCGTCCAAGTCTTCTCCTCTAACTTCGTTGCCAAGAACATTAGCTTCATGGTAATGTATACGTTCATATACTTACAAACGAGTCAACACGTACAATTAATGATAAAGTTAAACTTCGTTGTGAACTCATTTGCAGAATGTTGCACCAATTCCTAACCCGGGAGACGTGGGGGCGCAAGCAGTGGCTATCCGAGTAGCCGGAGAGCAGGCCGCCTTCTGGGGCTGCGGTTTCTTCGGAGCGCAAGACACCCTTCATGATGATAGAGGACGACACTACTTTAGAGATTGTTACATACAAGGCTCTATTGACTTCATCTTTGGGGATGCAAGATCGTACTACGAGGTATGTATACGTATATGTATGTATTTATGTATGTATGTCTTGGAAATTTATATGACTCGTGAACGAGTAAAGATATAAATTGTTGTGGTATAGAATTGCCAAATAATATCCATTGCAAGCCCGGTGGCCGTGGGAGCGAAGGTGATAAACGGAGTGGTGACGGCGCATGGGAGATCTTCGAGCGACGAGAACACGGGATACGTGTTTTACAAGTGTTCCATAGGAGGGACGGGGAGAGTGTGGTTAGGGCGAGCATGGAGACCATTTTCTCGTGTCATCTTCGCATATACCTCCATGACAGATATTGTAGCTTCTGAGGGTTGGAACGACTTCAATGATCCTGCAAGAGACCAGTAAGTCACCTCACTCAAAAAATCAGGGGATGGGAATGAAAATAAGTAAAATGATTATTTGATAAAATAAAGTAGGTAAAATTATGAAATATTTGTGGTAAATTTTTTTAAATGAAAGAGATGAAAAAAGGAAGAGAGCTAATATTTTAGTCTTAATAATCTTTATAATCAATTTCCATAAAAAAAAATTTTAATGGTTATAATCTAATCCTTCATTTCTTTCATCTCATTACCAAACTAGATTAAGAGAATTCATTCCTATATCTGTTGTTGTGCAGAAACATATTCTACGGAGAGTATATGTGCACAGGAGCAGGCGCAAACGCAGCGTCAAGAGTAGCATACGAGCAGAAGCTTAATGACACACAAATTGCACCTTTCCTTAACATCTCCTTCATCGAGTTCGATCAATGGCTTCAACCGTATAACGATAGCCTCGTCCCACCTCCATTAGTGTCACTATCTCAATCCCAACCTCTAAGTTCTATTTAGCAAATTCAATTCAATTGACATCTCAATTCATTCGAGATTCGATTCAGCAAATGTAAATTATGTAATTAATAACAATTTTTTAAAAGTAAAATAAACTTACTGTATTTTCCTCGAAATAAATCTTAGGCTCTACGTAGAAGCCACATTTTGTTGGCCGTCAACTGTCAGACGTCGAGTATTGATAAGTTTTTTTTTGCTTCAAAGTTCTGTATGTTGAAAGTTTTGGATGAGTAATCAGGCAAATGTAAATGGTTAGGTAAGATAGACTTATAATGCAATCAAGAGAGAATAATACGAGATTGGTCGTTACATTATGCGTCTCTCAACTCGTCGACTTTATATAATATCGTATATATTTACTGTCGTTTACAAGAATACAAAATATAAAAGTGACTTTTTTTTTGTATAATTTACCATATACAATTATGCATATATTCTCTCTAAAAACTCTCTTATTGATACACTTTACAATCGAATATGAAAGCTCTCTTTCTGTTGATGGATGAGGAAGCCTATTTATATACACTAATGTCATCGTCAATCTTCACATCAAATGTGAACGTTTTATGCCTATTTATAAACTTATACATATCCCAAAGAAGAAATTAGCACTCATGTTACACTAATCTAGAAGCTAATGATTCATGTTAATTATTGTAGTTATATAATTTTCTAGACGTCTCTTTCACTTAACTTTTGGGTTTTTCAGTCTTTTCGACTTTTTTATGAAAATTTCTCGTGATACCCATAAAATTTTGTTCCTTTTATTTTGTAACCACTGAATTATGTAAATTTACGTGGTTGTTCTAAGTTTTTGGTTATTTAACTTTCATAATCATTTATTATTTTCCATTCATTAGTTTTTATTAGTTGAATCTTTGTGAATGTTAAAGCCATTCTTTTTTCAACAATTAAGCCAAAAATGATGGATTTTTTTTTTATTATGATGATATAATTTTTTTATTTTATTTATTTATCATTATAATTATTTAGATTAAGTTACTCATAATCTTCTTAATTGTTAAGAATCTCATAAATGTAGAAAACCCAACACAACAACAATTTGAAATATTTTCTAAAACCCAACACAATAAAGGTCGTTGTTAGGATAGAGAATTATAAAGTAATTTGAATTGTTGATTGATATTTTTACCAATTAGACAATATTATAAGGAGTACGATGTAGATTTTTGTAAATTTAAAAGGTGTGGTGGTAATTTAATAATTTTAGGAAGATCGTTGACTCTTTTTCAAAAAAAAAATTCCCGATGAACATGTTTTTCATTTAAAGTTTTGTACAATTTGTTTATGAGAGAAGATTGTAACAAAAAATTTATTAGTTTAAAATTTTAGTTCCATTCTTTCAAAATTTATAAATTATCAATTCAAATATTTTCTATTGTTAGTACATGTATTTTTTGTCTTAATTATTAGTTATGTTTCTATGCAGTTTTTTTTTTTGGTAGAATAGGAGGGGAACCTCCTAGACAGAAGCGCATTTATTAAAAAGGAAAAGAACTTAAGTAGCAATCAGTCTAGGGGTCGAGCGACCACTGGAGTCCATAGACAAAATAGGTACAAGATCTGTCGGAGGATCATTAATAACATGAACTCCTACAGGAAAATTAAAAGCAAAGGAGGCGAGAAAATCCGCTGCCGAATTTGCCTCTCTATAGATATGTCGAAACCGAACATTTCAGTTTCTACGAAGGAAGTCGTGGCAGATATCCACCAGACTACTGAGAGTATGTGCGCGTGTGACCCCTGATCTAAGGATGCCCTCTACATCCTTCGAGTCCATCTCTAGCTCCACTTAACGGTATCCCATGTTCCAACACATTTCGAGCCCTATAAGCAAATCCCCAAATCTCAGCTGCCGGAACCATGCCAACATTAAGAACCCCCCCCCCCCCCCCCCCCCCCCCCCCTTGATCCACTGGCCATCTTCTCCTCGGAGGATACCCCCCGCAGCGCCCAACCGATTCACCTGGTTGACAGCACCATCTAAATTCCACTTTACCCAACAGAGTCAGGCGGGATCCATCGAATGTCGACTTCATTCAAGCGTATAACACTGCCCGGGGAATCACTGCTACTCGCTCAACCGTAATATTCCTTTGCCTGGTGCAAAATAAAATGAGCAAGGTTTGGTTTAATAGGCATACTGTTAAAGATCCTATCATTCCTTGACCTCCATAACCACCAAATTGTGTATGCGAACAACACACTCCAGGGGACATCTTCAACCTTTTTCTCATTGTTCTTCAGATTTGACATGAACCATAACTCACAAGGTTCAGACAAGAAAGCAGAAATTTCTTCTAACGGGACAAAGGTTCTCCATACATTTTTAGACGTTGGGCAATCACGACAGATATGGACTAGATTTTCTGTACTTTCAGTGCAAATATCGCAAAACGGTTGCGGAGCTAAGTGTCTCTTGTGGCGTTCAACATTTGTCAAAGTCTTACCTAAGGCAGCCAGCCAGATAAAAACCTTTATCTTTTCAGGTATAGTCAACCTCCATATTATGGAATAGAACGAGTTGGATGGAAGAGGATTAAAACCGTACTGAGCGAAAACATACCCCGATCTTATAGAGTATTCTCCATCGGAGGAGAGTGGCCAACAAATGGAATCCCTAGCAGCAGGTTCATCAAGGACTGTGATACTCGCCATCTTGAGTAAAATTGTTGCCGGAAGAATGGAATGAAGCACGGGTCAGTGCCAACCCTGGTTCACCTCCCACAAGTCGCAAACCCTTGCATTGAAAATCACTTCATCGATTCTTCCAATAGCCAACTGAGAAAGAGGAACCGTTTCAAGCCAACGGTCATGCCAGAAACGAACACCCGTGCCATTCCCTACTCTCCAAGAAGCACCATTTCTCAAGATCATATTCGCTCCCCATGCAATGCTCCTTATAATGTGTGAACCCTTCTTCGACATAGGCAAGAGCATGATATCCCGTTCCTCCTGAATGCGGTATTTAGCTCTAAGAATGTCGGCCCATAGAGAGCCTCTTTCGTTGCACAGCCTCCAAGCGAGTTTTCCAAGAGCCGCCGCATTATAGGCTCTGATAGATCGAATACCAACTCCCCCTAGGACCTTTGGTTTACAAAGTTGGTCCCAGGCCACCAGGTGCATTCTCCGAGTTCCCTCTTTTCCAGCCCAAACGAACCCTTTACATAAACTTTCAAACTTACGAATGAAAGCCAAAGGTAATCTCACGGTAGTCATGATGTAGCTAGGGAGGGATGAAAGCACTGACTTTCTGAGCGTGATGCGGCCTGCTAAGGTGAGGGTTTTGGCCTTCCAACTAGCAAGCTTACTAGTAGCAATCTGGAGAATATAATCAAAATCTGCCGTAGTAGCTCTTTTTTGGAGAATCGGCATTCCAAGGTATTGACCGAATTCATTTTTAACCTTTAGTCCGCTCACACTCTCCAGACTACTCCTCAATCCAGCGTCCACATTAGAGGAAACGTAGATATTAGACTTGTTCAAACTAACTTTCTGTCCTGATGCATTGCAGAACATCTCAACACAATTAATAATAGCTCTCATTTGTTCCACCGACCCCTCCGCAAAAAGAACAATATCATCAGCAAAAAACACATGAGAGAGTGGAGGTGCATCCCTGTGGATTTTAATCGGCTTCCATTGGCCATTACTGATCGAGTGTTGGATGCAATGACTTAGGCGCTCGAGACACAAGACAAAGAGATAAGGTGAAATTGGATCTCCTTGGCGAATTCCCCTCGTGGGTTTGAAGTCAGGAAGCATCTCCCCGTTCCAAAGAAGGCTCATCACCGGAGTCGAAACACAAGTCATGATTTTGGACACCCATTGTTCTGGAAGGTTTATAACCCGCAGTGTATCCTCGATAAAATCCCATGAGAATCTGTTATATGCCTTTTCAAGCTTACTATGCAGTTTTTTTTACTTGTACATATTTGAACTAATAAAACACGATGTTTAAATTAACGGAACACAATTTTTTGTTTGGTGTCCTTAGAATTTTGTTTTATTCCGATATATGCCCATTCTCATCCAAATCATTTGTTTTTATTGATTTTCATCGATTTGTAATAAAAAATGAAATAAAAAGAAAAGATCATAGCAAGGATTATTGTTGTTAAAAGTTCATTATCGATTATGAAAAGGTAAATATGACATCATTTTTTACTTTTGTTGATTTCTTGTCGTTCGATTTAAAGTAAATGTTTCACAGTAATATAAATGTTTGGGGATATGGAGTAAAATCAACAAAGTTAACAGTGAAAATTCACTTACTAAGTCGGTTGATGTTCAGACCGAAATACACTCGATAGTAGAACATGTAACAAACTGATCATTGCCATATAAACAATATGGCTCCCAGGGTGCCTTTATTCCTCATATATGGGACATGAGATGAAGTGATACCATATTTAATCAATCACTGCCATACAAACAATATGACACTAACTAGTATGGGATTTCCCTCCTCATTGAGAAGTCCAGGTCTAACAGCTACAACTAAAGTTCAACTTGGAGATCTTCTCTAGAAGCAAAATTCCGGCGTTGGTCTTCGTCGGGGGAACAATCTTCTCCACCATAAGGTCCATAACCCTGTTAAGAAGAGGCAACAAACGCTTCACCGTTGCAATGAAAGCAATCAACGGGAGGTTTGGTGAATGAACACAAAATGTATTTAAAAAAAAACTATAAGGGCACAAACTAGGATAAAACAAAACCTTAACGGCACCAAATGAAAAAATAAAACTTAATGGTCACCGATAAGAAAAGGCGAAACCTCGAGGACACCAAACGAAAATTTTCTTTTTTTATTATGATAAACAAATATAATTTGAACCAACGAATTAAATTTTAGTGGAAATTTAAATTGGGTTTGTTGAGTTGGTTTTCACATTCACGATTTTCTTAACAACGTTAAAGAGATTATGAGTAACTTAAAACAAAACTAAAAACAAAATTATGTATATCAAGTTTGCATACATGAATTGGAAGAAGAAACTAATCCTAGTCAAATGCTTCTTGCCAGCTTGGAAAATAAAATTAAAATTATTTTACTCATATGCATTTATGGTAATATTTATCTTAGGAAGTTTATATTGAACTGAATTTTCTATAGATCTATATAAGGTAAGTTTTTAAAACAATCAAAGAATCTATCTTTACTGGATACGACGGTGCGATATCTATATATTCTTGAAGGGCCTAACCTATATAAAGAAAATTGGATCAAAGGGTTTTTTCAGAAGCGGCAACTCGGAGGGTTTTTTCAGAAGTTCATCAAGCAGCTTATTTTGTTCCGGAGTTCACAGCGCCGGAGAGATGTCTCCGATCGATTTCTCGTCTGAACTTGACTGGATTGATGATATGCTTTTTGAAGATTGGGAACGGCGATGGACTGATTCAGGCATGTGGGAGAAACCTTATGATAATCTACCGGCGTATTTTGCTCCGGTCACCGGAAACGTTGTTCAGCTACCAGTTTCGCCGGTGTACGGTTTGGTTGACGATACGGAGGAAGTAGAAGAGTATTGCGGGTCTATTACGCCGCCTGTTATGGTGCCCTCTTTGGATTTTGGATGGATTGATTCCTTGCCTGCCACGCAAACACCGAACAAAGCAGAACCACCGCCGCGCAGCCATAAATCTTCCAAGAGAAAGCCGACTGTACATTGGTCGATAGAAGAGCAAAAGTAAGTACTGTTAATCATTGTTTTGCTACTTAATTATGGGATGTATTGGATTCAAATCTAACACTTGTTATGTTATGTTATGTATGAATTTTCAGGCTATTTGTGATGGGACTCGAAGAATGCAACAATGATTGGAAAACGATATCAGAACGCTTTGTGACAACACGAACGCCGGTTCAAATCGCAACCCATGCTCAAAACTACTTCAATTATCACTCAAAAGAGCCCAAGAACACAACTCGAAAGAAGAGAAAAAGCATCCACGATATAACGATCCTCGACCTTTGATGATAAAAATCATAACTTTTGTCACTTTCGATCCTCCGAGGATTTCATAATTCACATATTAGGTAGCAACTGAAAATACGAATCTATCCATTCCATAGAATATCTTTTGATTAGGGTTTTAATTGTATATTATACTCCCTAATACTCATGTTCAAGATTTTCCCTCGTTTTTTTGGTGCAATTCGACCAAGAATTACAGTTGTTGCAGCATAGTATTTTGCCCATGTGTACCATATACGCTTATTCGATCTCTCACTATACACACTGGGAACTCGTTTGATGCGGTTTCGTCGAAATAAAAAGAGTGAATTTGATACGTAATATTATTCTGCCATGTGTACCATATACGCTTCTTCATACTTTTGTATACTAGGCGCGTCGAGCGTATACGAGTCATAACGAGTTACGTGTATCAACTGTTGTTTGAGATGGGTACGTGTAAGTGCGAACAGAAAATGAGTCCAAAAATGATCGAACAGGGGCAAGTCCATTGTTCTCAGTCTCAAGATACAGATTGACTGTGATTTCACTTTATTGCAAGTTGCCAAGTTATACAACATAAAAACTAAATTCAGGTAGCACAACCAATTCAGTCAATGGCGAATGCTAGAAATACTATAAGATAAACATACATTTAGAGTTGAACAATATGACAATTCTAACTACTCTTGACCAAGATCTTTCGATTTACAAGAAATGCAAGAGACATAGACCAACAACATCATCTTCAAAGGTGTACTCATTCACTTTCAATGATTTTATCTTCATCTGGTGTTGTTTATTGCCTTGATCTCCTTCATTATTCTCTCACCTTGGAAAGAAGATATATTCATCAAGTAGTTTTCTTCTGAAATTCCAAATCAGGAAGAGTGACCTGTAAGAAAGCTACCATAAGTATAATGTATGTGTCTAATGAATACTAATTCAAACCATAATCACTTTTGATACCTCATACAAGGGAGCACATGTGCATCAAAACAACACTTTATGAAAAAACTTGACTCCAAGGTCATACTAATACTTAGAAGGAGCACTTTCCGTAAACCCAACTCAGTTCCTTGCTTGAAGCCGGATATAAATGGATAATTGACTCAAGTTCACTTCCAGAAATATATATATATTTGCAGCATATATGAGCATGTGAAGGACAATGTATGCGAATAAGCTGCAATGAAACGAAGAAGTTCTCAAACATGTTATCTAGGTATAATGTGTCTTTATCATCATCATCCATCAGTTTCCTAGCTCGAGTCATTAAAACAATGGCAATATTAAAAGCAACTGCATAACCAGTACAGAAACCTGAAAAGAACAACAGAATAGAAAAAATCAGAGGCAACAAAAAATATTGTTCTGCTTGCATATATAGTTGCAAAATCAAAGTTCATAGTTAGGCTACCTCTAAAATTTTAAATTAGTTTGTTAAAAGAAGAAGTGACAAAGCAAAAGTGGCAGATGCTTTAATAACTTATAGAATCCAAGCATGCTCAAGTGTGCTTCTTTATGCACATTAATGTATAATACTTACTGACTAGGAAGAAAGTAAATAAGTAGAAGAATGAATAGTTTGTAATGATTAATCTACCTTATTTGAGAGATTTTACTAATGTTCAGTTATATATGAAGGTAAAATGAAGCAACAAAATTGCAGAACCTATTCTCTCAGCACATAAAATCGAAGAAAATCTTACTTTCTCTGCAAGAGGGTCAAGGGCAACACAAAGGCTTCAAATCCAGTCTTTCCAGCAGAGTAGAGTAGAACCATCACAGTGAAGCAGAAGAGGTATTAGATAAGCTGCTTGACAAAATCTAAGAGCATATAACGAAAAACAAGAATCCAAAGAACCCGGACCAGGTTGTGAGATGACATAAATGACCAATAACTATCTTCAAGAAAGTTGATTCATGTATGTATGCAGAACATCTGATTCTACTTTGCATTAGCCAATTGGTCTGGTGGATACATACAAGGTGAGCAATTTACTTGCACATTTCATCGAACACTTGGTGGGCATCCTCTATCTGGCCGTTTGCTGTGTACAACTGGTACAATCTAAGCAGCTACGAAGCAACTCCAGAATGCTTCCTCAAAATCTTGATCCCAAGAAACCTGTAATTCCGATTTCCGATCGAAGGGCCCCTAATCAGATTCTTTGATTGCTTCTACTTTCCATACAGTGAGCATAAAACTCAACCCCGGTTATATTGACCATAAAACATAAGAGTAATTGAAGAAGGACGAGAGGTTTGGAGAAATAACAACACACGTGTAATCGAAGAAGAGTAGACGAGATGATTGCATATAGAAGGTTCTCTCATTCTCATCTTTATAAAAAAAAAATCCAGAAATTGCGACTAAGTATGAGCCATTTGACGATTTGGTCTCCATATACTACTTCCAAAGCCTTCATCGACACCATAACAACAAAAATCACTATGACAAGAGACGAAAGAGATCGAAAACGTACATCATTTGAAGATGCAGTGTAAGAAGAATGCGCGGATAAATAAAGAATAAAGAAATTGGAAACATGAGATTACGTAGTCACTAAAATAGCAGTCGCTAAATTGACGTGGCAGCCTAAAATTTTTTTGAAAGATTAAAAATTTTTTTTTTAAACAATTAATTAAGTTAAAAAATTTTTATTATTTTTAAACTAAAAATCTAAACATAATTTTAAATAGCTGGACATAAAATACTAAACTAAAAATTTTAAATTAACGGTTTATCAGATTCTCCTTCAAACACCTAAACTTTTATATACTTATACTAAAATAGCCGTCACTAAGCTGACGTGGCAGCCCAGAATTTTTTTGGGAGATTTTTTCTAAATAATTAATTAAGTCAAAAAATCTTATTTTTTTAAAACTAAAAATCTAAATATAATTTTAAATAGCTGAACATAAAATACTAAACTAAAAATCTAATCTAAAAATCTTAAATTAACGATTTATCAGATCCTCCTTCAAACAGCTAAACTTCTATATCTATCTATATACTAAAGCAGCCCGTGAACTTACATGTGGCACAGTCTGGTGAATCCACGTCATTAAATTTACACGTGGCACAGTTTGGTGAATCCACATCATTAATTTTACACGTGTCAACTTTTTGTTAATTCAAGTCCCACCACGTTAAAAACAAATTATTTTAAATATTTAAGATTTTGCAATCAAAAATAAAAATCATGTTATGTAACCGAATCCAAAATACCTTTTAAATATATAACTTAAAACCAAAAATTTTAAAAGATTTTTTTACGTTAAAACGTGACTTTAAAACATCAGCAAAATTTATTTATATTTTAATTTTGAATTTAATCTATTTATATAAAATTAGTATTTATTTTAAATCATTATAATACCCTTTTACGTTAGTCTTTTTTAATTAAGATTTTACAATCAAATATAAAAACAAAAATTATATCATGTAACCGAATTCGAAATGCCTTTTAAATATTTAATTTAAAACCGGAAATTTAAAAAAAAATTTGTTATCCGAATTTAACGTGACTTCCTACTTATCTACAAGATTATCTCCAATTTAATTAAATATTTTTAAATCTGAAGTTTAAGAACTATATTTTGAAATTTTTTTTTTTTAATTTCGAAGTTTGTAGAGTAAAACAAAGTTATAACATATTAATCTTTATCCAGATCTTAACAATACTTAATATCTTTTTTTTTAATAAAATTAGATTTTTTTATATTTTAAATATTTTTAAAATTTTTTTATTTTTATTAATATTTTTATTATAATAATTTGACATATTTTATTAGTCTTATTAACGGTTAGATAATTCACTATTTAAATTTAACTATTTGATATTGTAGTTTTTAACTTATACATGTTACTTATATTGTATAAATCTCTTTTATTTAAATTTTAATATATTATTATTTAATATTGTTAATTTAAATTTTATGATTTGTTTTATCCTTCTTTTTTTTTGTTAATATATGGTTTACCCATGACTTCTTATATATCTTATATATTAAAGCAACCCGTGAATTGATACTTAGTACAGTTTCGTGCGGTCACTTCATCAATTTTAAAGTATCGTCTATTCGTTAATCCACATCACATACTATAACATTTAATTTAATAAAGTCTACTCCTTTATGGGATTGATCATAACTTTGACATTCGAGTATCTTAGAGGATATTGTCCCGGATTCCTCTTTCCCGATTGTTATTGCAGGATTTGTATTCTTCCTTGATTTTCATTCATACTGTAAAAAATACAGCCTTACAACAAGTATCACGTAACAATTAAGTCAATACTCAACATAATGAATTATCAAACATTTTTTATGACACGCAATTATCGTCTAACCCGTGCAGGACACGCGTATTAAAACTAGTACCTATACTAAAATAGCCGTCACTAAGATGACGTGGCAGCCCAGAATTTTTTTGGGAGATTAAAAAAAAATTTCTAAATAATTAATTAAGTCATAAAAATCTTATTTTTTTAAAACTAAAAATCTAAATATAATTTTAAATAGCTGGACATAAAATACTAAACTAAAAATCTAATCTAAAAATCTTAAATTAACAGTTTATCAGATCCTCCTTCAAACAGCTAAACTTAAATATTTCTACTAAACAGATCGATAAAAAATTTTCGTACATTAGAAGCTAATCCAGAGATACCTAACGTAAACTTCTCATATACACTTCTCACAAAATTTCCAATATATATATAGTTCGCTCCTTCCATACATGTTTCATCATCTTTTTTTCTAGGTTTTAGTTTCTGATTCAGAATTGATTCGTCGTACTTTTTCAGGTAATCCTCGCACCTTCTTATAAGCAAAGTTCGAATATTGATCTGTATTTTTAAGTGTGTTGGTTCTATCTTCTAAATCTAGCTTATAATCGTTTTTGGATGATTTTTTTAAAGTGTGTTGGTCTGCCAGAGTCCAATGGAGGAGAAAGGGTTCCGAGAAGGTGATAGATTTTGATGTTGAGTCTATCTTTGATGAGGAAATTGAAGGTGGAATTGATAGTATTATGGGGATTTTGATTGTGAAAAGTGAGAATGGGATGAACGGAGAATATATCCAACACCAGCAACCCGAAGAATTACTTTTACGGGATCCCGATGGGGTTAGGAATAGGGTTATTGAGTGGATGCTTTGATTTTAATTTTAAAATGACTAGGGGAGTGAGGGCGTGTATCAATTAACCGTACAAACGGTTACGGTGAGTGGTGGAAGTTTCCTCCGATGACGATTGTGGACGTCGGTGCGATTTCGCCGAGCATCTCAGATTTCCATCGGAAGAAAAGTAGCAGCAACAAGAAGAAACTGCATGCGAAGGAGGAGATTTCAACGGCAAGCATCTCAGATTTCCGTATTCCGTTGAAGTTTAAATATGACATGTATTGAGTGATTGGTCCGACAAAGGCCCCTTCTAATCTACTTTTTATATAGAGCTTATGAAGTCTAATCACTAAGCTAAATAATTGTTTGAATCTCTCAGTATATTCTAATAACATACTCATCCTTGAACTCTTCCAAATGATCAAATAGCTTGAAACTGCCAGTTGAAAGAGAAGATGATTCTGATTCCACAATCTCCACCTCTCTTTCTTTCGCATCTATTGGACCCCGGCCAACACAAAGAAAACAAATAGAAAACGAAAGAGGAATTCTTTTCCTTTGGTTCAATAATTTATATGAATTAAGAACCAAAATTAAACAGCTAAACTAGACTAATTATGTGAATGAAACGAAAACAGGAAGGTTCTGGTTTGGTTGTTAGGAATAAATGAATACAATGTGATGGTTGGGTAATTGAAACCATAATCTATTTCAGTTTTACTTTTACAAATTTTTTATAAGTATAAATTGATGTTGATCTTTTTTACCAAGAAAATAAAATAAATGATGCAAAGACTACATCTGAATTTTTCATTTGAAAACTTTTTTTTTTGTAAATAATAGAATCCGTTTGTATTTTTATTTACAAATTTTTTATCAAATTTTCTGAATATTTTGATCGAGATTCGTTTTTTAAATAACTAGATTCTATTTCTTTTTTTTTTTACAAAATTTGTAAACCGAAAAGATCTCTTGATTATTTTTTCTCAAAAAAAAAAATAAAACAAATATCATGATTGTTTTTGAAATTTTCGATTGAGATTCGTTTTTTTAACAAAAATTTCGATTGCCATACATTTGGTGTTGCTATTAATTTTTCACAAAAACTTAATTTCAGTTTCCAGTATTTTATATTTTCTAAATAAATCGTTGTCAAATCTTAATTTTATTTTATAGTTTTTTAAAATATACTCTAATACTGAAATATATAAAAATTTCCTTCTAATCAAATTGGGTTTTTTTTTCTCAAAATATTTCATGAAATAACATTTCCAAGAAAAATAATTCGATTTATGTTCCGGTTTTTTTTTTGAAAAAGATTTCCTATAACTTTCTAAAGAGTCTTTTTACTTTTTTTTTAATTTTAAGAATATTTTTTCTGTAAATAATAAATTTTAAGATTTCGGTTTTTTTTAAGAAAAAATTTCGGTAACAATTACCATTTTTTTATCCTATAAAGATTTCAATATCAATTCTTTTATTTTAATATAAACTTTCGATAACCGTTTTATTAAAAAAGAAAAAGATTAAATTCAAACTCGGATTTTTCACAAACGTTTTGATTTTAAGAATATAATTTTGCTTTAAATAAATATAAGAATATTTTGATACAATCTTTTTGCGTTTTCATGTTCCGGTTACATTTTGTTACAAAATATTTCCTTATGATAAAACGATTTTTTTTTCTTAAAAAAGATATCCTTATAATAAAATGGTCATTTGCATTTTCCTGAAAAGATTTCTAGGAAAAAAAATCAATTTATGTTCCGTCTTTTTCAGGAAAGTCAACGGCGTTGCGGACAAACTCGCAAGTTTACGCCATGACGCTCTTGCTGCTGCTAGAATGATTCCACATGAAGTCGAAGTTCTCATCACAAAGGATGCTATAGAACGGTCATCAAACCGTTGGTGATCATTCCTAATCAGCTTACCTTGTAGTCAAAAAAAATAAAAATTATGTTCCGTCTTTTTTTTTACTAAAAAGAATTTTGAAATTTTATAATGAGTCATTATACATTTTTTTTATTTATATAATTTTCAGAATTTGTTTTTCTTTAAATAATAAAATTTTACGATTTTTATTTTGATTTTTTTATTGTAAACTTTCGGTAATCAATTTATTAGAAGAGAAAAAAATTCAATTCAAATTCGGATTTTGACAAACCCTTTGATTTTACTTCTTTTTTTTCCCCCTAAATTCTCTAATACCGAAATAAAAAAATATGCAAAATTTGTTGACGGTTTAAATAAATAAAATTTCATATTCTTTTATTTTTGAATTTTTTGATTCCGAGTTTTGTTTTGTTACTTAAAAATTTTCGGTATCAAATTTTGTTTAATTTCTAAAGATTTCATTGTCATTTCTAAATTTTTTTTTCCTTAAAAAAATCGTTCTTCTTGGAGATTAAATATAAAATAAAATTAGATGTTAATCATTATTATGATATATAAAAAAAACAAAAAAAATAAATAAGTATTTTTAATTACCCGTACAAGGCAGGGCTATGCACTAGTTTTATTTAAAACTAGATATTATGTCTTAAACCCGTATCGCCAAAAACTATCAGGGACGGGATATGGGACTTAACTTCTTCATCCCGCTAGTCTCGTCCCGAACGGTATATAATAAAATTTTTAAATTAAAATAATAAATATACATAAAATCCCAAAGTATGTTGTGATATATATAGTTATGCTTATATACGAAAAAAATAAACCTTGTTGGTCCAACCGTTAAAATTGACAAAGAACCAAATACATTTAGATTTGTTTTATTATGAATATTCGAAAATTTTAATGTAAAAGGTAATATGTTATCATAGGTATTTGGAAACTTTAATATTTTTGTGTTTTAAGTACAATATATACAAAAAAAAATTGTGGATAAAGCATAAAATTTAAACAATAAATAAAATAATGGACAAGCGGGATTGGACTCATCTCGTCTCGTCCTGATCCCTTCCGGGATAAAACCGGTGTGATTCAATCTAAAATACTCAAGGTCTGTCCCGATCCCGTTCCATGTAAAATAGCCGGGACGACTGGGATGACCTTCATCCCGTCTCATGCCCACCCCTAAGATTATGTCTTGAGGTAATATAGTAGACCCTTAAATAAAGAGCATCCAAACCTAGATGCGAGAGCACACCCATAACCAACTTCTAGTATGACAGGTGATCCTTTGGACATCCGGACCTCCGCCCAATACGTCCAAGAGACGAGTTCTCTAGTGTGGACCGAAATGGTCTCGCGAAACCGGTCCCCAAATGGTGCAAGTCCTTCTCTAACTTGAAGAGCAATTCGGTTTTCAAGACCAACTCTTTCAACTGCTCAAACATTCATCCTCTTCGCTTCCTAAGATGCGCAATCATTATCAAATGTCAGGGACAAAAACGGAAGGTGCACTCGTGCACGGAGAAACTCCCACTTATAATTTATAAGCGAAAAAGTACATATTAATTTATTTTTGTTAAAATAATCGATTTTTTAAAAAGAACATATTTTAATTTAATCCTTATTTAGAATAAAGAATTTTTTTTAATTATTAAAAGAAGATTTAATGATTTTTTTATAAAAACTGATAAAAGTTTCATTTAGAAATATTTTGAAAAACTTCCCAAATAACTTCCAAAACGATTTTTTAAAATAATTTGAAAATATTTTTTTTAAAAATCAAAAATTTTTAAAAAAACATTTTTTTGTCAATTTAAATAAAGTTATTTCAAAAAATCCGAAATTTTTTTCAAGAATATTTCGATTTTGTTTATAAAATTTAAAATTTTATGCTTTATCTTGATCCATAGTTATCAAGGCTTATTACAAAGAATTTGGGTTGTCTAACCTCGTCATATCTATAGGGAAGCTAATCATACCACATATTTCCTTGTGAATCGTGCTTTTGGTTTAACATTGATTTTCATTTATTGGTTGACCTCATGATGGTATATTGAATATTATTAAGGTTGGTGTAAGGGCTTAAACTAGGCATTTGAAGACTACTTAACCTATTTTTAATTAATAAAAAAAACGCGTCTGGATACGCATAATACCTGGACCCTCAAAACCAACAAAATAAGAAAGCGGCACAAAAAAACTTGCGTTAGCTAACAAGAAGCATATGTGGCTAGAGGTGTCAAACAGGGCCATCAGGTCGGGTCCCAACAAGCTCGGGTTAAAACGGATCGGGACCAAAAAAAACTTGGTTATTAATCGGTTTGGGTCGGGTATTGTTTGTTTGGGTTAAAACGGATTATCGGGTAGTCTCGGTTCTCGGGTCATAACGGGGTGGGTCGGTCATAATAGGATCGGGTTCAACGGGTTGGGTCAAAATAATCTCTCCTTTTATCGGTTTGTTTCGGGTCAGATATTAATTGTTCAGGTTAATACGGGTTATCGGATAGCCCCGACTCTTGAATCATAAGTTCATAACATATCGTTTTAGTTCGGTTCTCGGATCATTCGGGTTGGGTTACTTTAGTTTATGATGACTTTGGTAGATGTGCCAATCGGGATAAGTCAATCGAGTTGGAGTTGAGTCAGTTTATGTTCGGGTTGGGTCAAAACCGGATCGGGTTGTCTAACATCTCGATTCGGGTCAATTTATGTTTGGGTTTGTGTAATTTACTCTGAAATTTATACAAAAATATTAATTTGATCGGAATGATTTTAGCCCGTATTGTTTGATTGAAAATGACTTTAACCGAATTTTGGTTAAAAGACTGATTTGTTTGATCCAAATATCTAATTTGACCGATCCATATATGTTATTTTGTTGGTTATAAATGTATAATAAAATTTATCATCTTTTGCCGATTTGGATAATAATTGATGGATGCATTAAAATAGCCCATGTATTGACTAACTTATTTTTTAAATTACCCTATTTTTAGGTAATTTTTATCTATTTTTTCTCTTAAATAAATCAAGTCAGGTTATTTTGATCTATCAGATTATTCGAATAAGGTTACTTCGGGTCAGGTTACTTCGGGCTATCGGGTCATTCGGGTCGGATTACTTCGAACTTGGGTTACTTCGATTCAGTATTCGGGCAATCGGGTCATTCAGATCGGTTACTCAGATCGTTTTACTTCGGATTAAATCGATTTTAAACGGATCGGTCGCTGATATTCTATTTTTCAAAATTTTCAGGGTCAGATCGGGTTCTTCGGGTCGGGTCAATATATGGCCGCCTGGCCCAAACCATTCTCTCTGTTCTTCCGGAACGAAGAAAAATTACAGAGGGACACCGTTTCAAGTGGAAACCAGTCGCCGCTGACTCTCGCTTAGCGGCGTTCACCGGCCATCTCGCCGCCTCTCTTCCTTCGGGCTCCTACTGCTTAGGTCTCTTCTCGACTTCCCTCCAAAATCACCGTCTTCGTCCAAGTTAGTGATGAGAACATCGGCAAAGAGAGTCGTGTCTCATTACCCCTTCATCACCGTACAATGGCGACAGAAACAGCTCCGCCGTCTCAGCCATCATGGATATGGAGTAATTTCTTCTTTCTCCCTCTTTTGAATATCGTTTGGCTGCGCGAATTTTATTAATCAGGAGAAGAATATAGTGGGGTCGATTTCTATGCCTTTCAATTTCGCCGAAGAACATATTCAAACTTCAAACTTGAACTTTTTTGCTGAATTACTGGAAATTTTGGCATTGGTATTGTTCTGCTTGATATGCACCAATTTTTCCTCCTTCCAAGCTTCGAGTGCTGAGCGTCCATAGAGATATTTCTTCTCATTTAGAACTGGATAGTTAATTGTTTGAAAGTAACAATTTCGACGCTAATTGTGATATTAGGGTGATGAGCTGATGAGCAAAAAAGGAAATAATGTGCCAACGGGAGTCTATGCAGCTTCTATCAATGAGTGCAACAAGGACATCCAGGACAGCTTCCCTCATAAAAACGAGGTTTGTGTTTGGAATATCATGTAAGGTAGAATACAAAATAATTTTCATAATTTGTAGAAGACTTGGCTTCTTGGTGTAGTTATCACATTAGGTTAGTTACACTGTTCTGAACTGATACATTTGGTGGGACTTTCTTTCTTAACAGATGCTTAGTTCTGTCATAAACATCTCTTCCTCAAAAGAGCCGGTTGAAGGGAATTTGGGGAAGAGGAGGTGGAATCCTCTGCCTATTCCTCACCGCTCAATCCCTGAGCCCAATGGCCAGGACCTTGACTTTGTAAATGTTGCTCATAGTCATTTAATACACTCTGATTGGGTGAAGCTTGACAAACTTGCACCAAGCCTAACAACATTTAGGATTAAGCATGTGTTGCTGAGGGTTCAGAAGGATTATGTGCTTTCCCTTGAATTCCACAAGTGGATTCAGCAAAAACAGTCCCATTTGCATAGCCTTGAAACCCATTCTATGCTCCTCCACATTTTGACGAAAAATTTCAAATTTAAGTCTGCTGAAGTAATTTTGAAGGGAGTTCTTGGGTCAGGTGATCTGGATATCTCCTCTAGGCTGTTTGAGGCAATGCTTTATTCATACCGGATTTGTGATTCTTCTCCCCGTGTCTTTGATTTGCTCTTTAAGGCTTTTGCCCATGTGAAGAAGTTTAGGTATGCCACTGATGTATTTGATAGGATGAAGGATTATGGTTTTATGCCCACCCTTCGATCATGTAATGCATTTATGAGCTCCTTGCTTAGTTTAAGTAGGGGTGATATTGTCTTGTCTTTCTATAGGTCAATGCAAAGGAATCACATCTCCCCTAATGTGTATACTCTCAATATGGTTATTGCTGCCTATTGCAATTTGGGAAATATAGAGAAGGCTGTTGAGGTGTTTGATAGCATGGGAACTTTGGGAATTAGTCCTACAGTTGTTTCATATAATACATTGATTTCTGGGTATTGTGAGAAAGGCCTTATCCCTGTAGCACTCAAGCTAAAAAATATGATGGGAAAAAAGGGTATTCAGCCAACTGAGATAACTTTCAACACTCTCATCCATGAGCTCTGCAAAGAAGGGAAGTTGTATGAAGCCAATAAGATATTGGGTGAAATGAAAGCCTTGGGTGTGGCTCCTAATGTTGTAACATACAACATTTTGATCAATGGATATAGCCAAATGGGTAATTCTGAGTTTGCTAGTAGGCTTCATGAGGAAATGTTAAGAGATGAAATGAAAGCTGATGTACTAACTTATAATGCCTTGATTTTGGGACTATGTAAGGAAGGTAAGACAAAAAAAGCTGCATTCTTGGTGAAAGAACTTGAGAAAAAGGGTTTATCCCCGAATTCTTCTACTTTTGCAGCTCTTATATATGGCCAGTGCGCAAGAGGGAACTCAGAACGTGGTTTTGAGCTTTACAAAAGCATGATAAGACATAATTTCCATCCAAACAGCCATACTAGTGAGACTCTAGTATCTTCCTTCTGTAAGAATGAGGATTTTGATGGAGCCTTGGAAGTTTATAGAGATATGTTAAACAGGTGTATAATCCCAAGTCCCTGTGTGCTATCTGAACTCATTAATGGTCTGTGTCAAAATGGGAAAGATGATTTGGCTGTGAAACTGTATGAAGAAGTTAAATCTAGATGTTCTAAGTGGAATGAGTACGAGGACTCTATAAGATTCAGATGCAAGCAGTGAATGTTGCAAAAGGAATTCGAGTCAAATGGTGAATTTGTAAATTGAAGGAAGCCTGGATTTTAGAGCTTTGGTGTTTGAATGATGTCATAACAATTGTACATTACAATTGTACATCTTGACTCTTTATGGTGAGTTTCAATGTTCATAACAATTGTACATTACAAATGTTGCTTTCTTATCTTCCTGCAAATTTATAACTGCCTGTTTTGATTACTGTTGGTGTTTCTTTCAGCTAAGGGATTTCTGCAGCAATGGCAGAACATCAAGATTCAGCATATAAGGAATGAAGTTGAGATTCAGCAGTTGATTCACCTTAAAATTGATTTTGAAGAAGATTGTACCATTGTATACGATCTGTTTTGTTCATTCCACAATGGCGATAGGAGTTGTAGGATAATATTATCTTTCTGAACATAATATTTGTGTTTTACATGTAATATATACTCAAGAAGAAAGGCTTCACAGACTTGTAAATGAACATAATGTTTTTTTTGGATTTTAGAATAGAATGTGCACGTTATGATCAAGTTCTGTTTCTTTCTTAAATTATATATATCATGAACATCAAAGATTAAAAGAATGTAAGAAATAACTGGAGAAAACAAAAGAATACAGAACAAAATCAAATTCTAGAAGTTCTCCGAGCGTAAATAATCAGAAAGCTTGACACGGACAATCGGATCCGTCTTCTTCTTCTTGAACTGCTTTGGTGCGATCTTCAACACCTTCTCCCATCCCTACAACACAATCAACAGAAATTGATTACAATCTTAGAACAGGCAAACTGTAATAGTAAGAAGAAAAAACCCTAAAATCAGTCGAACTTCCCACCTTTCTGTTAGCAGCCGGAGATTGAGAACTCGTGTTGTCGCTGCTACTATTGAACTTCAACCTTCGGTTGGGAAGATTAAAATTGAGAGCAAGGCTATGAATCTTCCTCTTAATCTTTGAGAGAGTGATCTTCTTCCTCCTCCTCTGCTCACTGTCAAACAACAATTTCCGTTTGGCGGACGCCGAGGATTTCGACTTCGACTTTGGCGTCTTGGGAGTGACTAAAGCCGGCTTGGAGAGGTGGTGGAATCGGCGGATGGGAGGAGACCATAGAGCGCTCTGAGAGTAGTCGAAATCGAAGGCGGTGTTATCGGGAAATTTGCAGAGGAGTTGGTTGGAGATGGAGGACTCAACGTACTGGACGACGATGACGTCTCTTTCATCCATGGACGAGTTCATCCCTAACTTATGCTTGGGGTTTGGGGTTTGGAAGTAGATAGATAACTACAATGGCGGATTTGGGGAATTTGTGTGTTCTTAGTAACTGACCGTTGGGGAAACTGGTCACAGGTTAAGCAGAAGACTTTTAATTTTTTTGGGTAAAAGAGGGTAAACAATATCTTCTCACAGTATCCGGTAAACGTCTTCCAACGGCTAGCTGCTCTATGGAGGAGGTTGTGAAACGCATAACAACAAAAGACTTCTTTCCGGCAAACCATAATGGGATAGAGGTGCTGCTGTTATAAGTTCTCACCCCAATTTATTTAATTATAATACCCTAATTAATTCATGGGATTGTTAGACGTACCGCAAAAATTACTATTTGTCACGAAAACTACACACTTCGCGTGCGTAGCTGAGTGGACTTCAACTATGCATACGGGGGTGCGTGGTTGAAGTTCATGAAAAATAAAAAAAATGAACTACGCACTTGGTGTGCGTAGTAGAAGGAGTAAAATTTTTTTTTTAAACTACTACTATACACCCCAAGTGTGTAGTTACGGTGACTAATATCAATTTTCGCCGGTACGTTTAAAAAACACGTTAATGGAAGGTGTGAAAATATACTACGTTGAAATACAAATGTGACATGCATTGAGATTGCATGTCAGTTATGTTTTCTGACGCGTACTGAGATTGTAGGCCCGTTAATGGCTCGGAAGCGCGCTAAGACTATGCATCACGGTGGAATTCGAATGTTGAAATTTCACTACTAGAAAACAAGTATAAATCGACGTTGATTTAAAGCGTCAAATTTATTTTCTTGACGCTTGGTAAAGACATCGAGACTTTCACCGTCGCTTTGGTCGACACTTTAAACATCGAGAAGATCGACGCATTTTGTTGTCGTTAATACGAATATTTATGCATGTATTTCGACTTTTCCACATTTTTCTATGAGAAAATGACATCTTAAAGCGTCGAGAATTTTAAATATAGTGGGAAACAATTGACGACAAAAAGAGTCGAGAAAATGAAGACTTACAACTAAATTTTTTCGATGATTTTTATTGTCTAAAAAATCGATCCACTAAGATGTCAAAGAAAAAAGACCCGATGATCTGTACAGTCGAAGAAACAAATTCTACTATAGCTTTTATCGACACTTTGAAGTGGCTAGAAGATGATAAATGTTGTCAACCCGCACCATCGTCAACCTGTTTTGATAATCTATTTATAGTTTTCATTTGTATATATTAATGTAAAAAAATTGAATTAAACTAAATAATTAGATTAATGAAACAAAAAAATACGTAAGATATTGTATTGATCGAGTGTAAACACCAACAATTGAGAAGTGTACTACATGTTTGATAGTATTGTTTGAAACAACATTATTTCTACATAATTAACAAAGTGGAACCATTCAAAAAGTTGGGAAAAAAAGGATCATCTTCAATTTCTTGCAATTAGGCCTCTATTTTGGTGAGCTTTGTGTGAAAAAACTCATCGAATTCATTGTTGATACCGCTTGTCGTACCGCTTTTCGTATTTTTAACCTTTTGTAATGCGAAAAGTCAAATACCGGATGGAAATTCAACAAATGCATCAAATAAATCATCAACAATCAAGAAACTTGTCATATACGAGCCAGAGTATCATGAATCGGTTTTCCTTATCTACCTTATCCGGCTATATATTATCTGAAGAGACACAAATAACAAAAATATAGCAATTCATTTGTTTGCAATAAATGATTAGCTAACTAACTTGTTTAAGAAAACCAACGCCAAATACTTGGGTGACTTTGAGACGAACTTTTGTGACAATACTAAGATAATTTGGTTCCAATGAACGACATTTTACCGGATAATTTGGTTTACATATCTTATCTAAATATATCAAATCCTATCTTATAACTAAAAGATAAAAACGTCCAACTCGGCACGCTAAAAGATAGCATAAAATAAGCTTTTTAAAAAAGAATTGGAGATAAAATGTCCAAAGCAAATCCGTTGTGGGGCTGATCTGTAACACCCCAAATCCGCGGGACTCGGGATGCTACGGGCGAGACCTCACAATGGGTCCCGACCCTTAGCCTGACAACAATTTCACCGGACCTTCCAACAAGGCACAAATAAAGGCAAAACTCGAAAACGTTTATAATGTATGCGAGACACTGAAAGGTAAGAATACAACGTGGAAACTCAGCCGAGTCCTCAAAACAACATAACCTGATACGAAGTCTAAACGTACGACAACATCCATGAACAACAATATGAAACATGACTAAAAAACGTCCCCGTCCTATAATGTACGGAGACCCTGGCTGTCCACTCTTCCACCTCACTCGCCGGCATCCATAACCTGCAAGTCATCTACACAAACGGTTTTAAACCGTTAGCTCATATTCTAGGCATTAGAAAAGCGGTGAAGGCACAAACACATACATAACACAAAACATAAAACACACAATCCGGTTTATTATCTTTTTATTATTAAGTCATATCCCGTACTAATTCAACTTCGGTTTGTGACACGAGACCACCGTGGTCTCGCCTCGGCCCCTTACCGGCAAGGAATGGTACGGATGCACCCGACCGTATACCCACCGGACTCGTCGCCGAGAACCTCCTAGACCTCCCCCGGGCTAGGCAGTTGATGTCACCGCCCGTTATCATACACTTGGGCCAACATATATATATATAAGGTCGGTGGTCCTAATTACCGGTTTCAATGTTATACAAGAACATAAACACACACCACCAAACACACATCAATGCTAATACATAAAATACGAGCTAAGTAAGTCCGGAGACTTACCTCGTCACCACACTCTTGCTTCCTTAAGGCGGAAGCCCACAACCTGCTCACAAGAGATATGCATATCAATACATACTCACGCTCAAGAAGTCTTAGACTTTACTCTAGTGATCTATGCAAGATCACCTAACCCTCAAGCTAGGAATGCATCCTAGGTCCCAAGTACTCATCACACTCTCCACACATGAAACAGCCCACAACAGTCCATAATTCCACAAGAGTAATCCTCAACCAAAGAGGCACAAGCTAGCCTAGAAGGTCCATCATGCTCACATGCTCATATCCATCACTTACATCGAGCCTTAAGGGCTCCTAGGTTCACAACCACTAAGTGGCATTCCAAGCTACTCTAGATCCATCCTAGGCATGCTACTAACATGATTCAACATCAATACTAAGGAAGGAACGAAGAGGAAAGGAGAGGAGGAACCTACTGTCGAAGAAACCCAGTCGCGGAGTCAAGCTGGCGCCCCGGCAGAGCAGGAGCCGCCCCTGCGGAACTAGAGACCGCCCCCTGCGGCGCTGCCGGCCGCACCCGCGGCGGAAGGGAGCCGCCCCGCGGCCGTCGTGTCCTGGAGCCTCGGAGCCGCCCCCGCGACTGTGCTGGGCCGTGAGCCTGCCGCCGCCCCCGCGGCCATGCCGAGCCGCACCCGCGGCAGTGCTGCAAAACGTCGTCTTCTTCGTCTTCGATCGTGGATCCTTGGCTCCAAAGTCCTTCTTATCTTGCTGGATCTTCTCCAAACACCCATCACTGGTCTTAGGCACCTCTCCTTGACCTAATCGAGCTAAGAACCTATGCATGCAAAGAGTTGGGCAAAAACTCCTCAAGATCTTCCTCCATAGCCATGGATGAAGGAGGGAAGAAGAAGAAGGGAAAAACAACAAGGAAGAGAGGTGAGGGAGAGGAAGGAGCTTACCAACAACCTGGAATCCCTTTGCTGCAGTCCATACACAAAGATCCTCAACAAGATGGAAGAAGAGAAGAGAAGAGAGCAAAAATGGAGCCATGGGAGGAAGAGGGAAACTAACGTGAATGAGCAAGAGAGGAGAGAGAGAGAGGGGACAAGGCTGCCAAAAGGGAAAGGGGACATCAGCTGTCTTGTCAGCTAGCTTGCTCGGAACGAGGGGTCGGAAATGACCCCTTGTCACTTTTAACCCGGAACGAAGGGTCGGAACGCGGAAAAAGAGGAAAAACAACGAGTCGGCTCGGGATTTTCTTAGGAATAAATCCCGGCTCTCGGCATATCGAGATTACGGGATAACTACAAGGTGCTCTAAGTCCGGAATAAAATTAATAAAATTCCGGACGTTACATGATCAGTGGAGCCCAATTGGCCGATCACCTAGAATGAACCGGATGACTTTACCCTAGAGAAATGGTCATGTGCTTAGGAAATGTGATGAAGGTCGGACGGTCGAAGGTCGTTCGACTGCCTCCAAAGCTTTGAGCAAATATTTGTCCTCCACTCTCGGATCTCTATCAAATTCGTCATGACCTCAACTTCCTTGACCACAGAGAGAACCTTAGTGTGTTGAGATTTGAGATCATTCTTCTGTAAATAGCTCCTTTTTATCTCCGAAAACGCTTAAAATGCATGCAATGTCATTAACACACCAGTAGATCTTTAAAACACAAAGGGAAATAAATTTTCTAATAAGTAATGCAATTATACCAAAAATTTCAAGGGATAGATAAAATGATGATGAAAAAACATTAGATTGGATGTTATCATGACCCTCGGTCCTCCCGCTTCCAACAATGTTGGGTGCATTGTCCATTATATGGGCTTTGCTCCTTTTACCGTTTGTTGGAATGTCAGTCTGTCATCCGAACCTATCATCTAGGGAACGTATTAGGGCTATCATCCAACAGTTCATGGAGGAAACCTGATAAATGTGCATGAAAAGTTTTTTGAATTTTTTTGGATTCAAAATCCCTTGGAGAAATAAGCCTCCTCGATCCACGCAAGTGCCCTTCATCGATATGATTGTTTTGATCACCATCTTGAAGCATTTCTTGTCGTCGACCTTCAAAGCATATGAAATTAGACGGATTTAAACCTACATGTAGAATACTATAACAACAAATGGTGTCGGTCGTCCCAACGGTGGAGTTGAGCGAGAGGCAATCATGTGTAGTATGTTTGGGACGACCTCGTCAGACGCCGCTCTAAAATGATGGATAACCTAGAAATGCCTATTTTTTGGATTCAAAGTCTCTTGGAGAAATAAGCCTCTTCAAGCCACCCACTTTCCCTTCATCAATATGATTGTTTTGATCATAATCCCAAAGCATTTCTTGTCGTCGATCTTCAAAGCATATGAAATTATGACGGATTCATACCTACATATAGTATATTATAACAACAAATGGTGTCGGTCCCAACGATAGGGTTGAGCCATAGGCAATCATGTGTAGTATGTTTGGGACGACCTTGTTAGACGCCGCTAAAAAATGATGGATAACTTAAAAATGACTATTGTTTAATGTGTAAAAGAGTGAATTGTAGGAGCAAATTAAAAAAAGTCTTTAATTACCTCTAAAAGTCCTTCCACAAGCTATTGTTTCACCTGAAAAGTTGATGTCTTTCGAATTTCAATGTTCAACGTATACTTTTCGAATTGCTACTTTATTTCCTTCTAATATTCGATACATTTTGAACTCTAAATCATGGCCTTTGAACCAATCATTTAGACCAAGTTTCTTAGCTTCGAGTAGTTTTTGAAACCTAATCTCTCTTTTAAACTTCAAAAAATATTGCCTTTTCTTGTCAAAAGTAATTTCTTAATGATGAAGTTGAAGTGTTAACCTCAATTCTCGTAAATACTTACACGACCCGTTATAATATAAAGAGTTGGGTTCAAACATAGGGAAGCCGACGTTTTACTTTGACAAATTAATCAATAAACCAAAACCAAATATTATAGTAAACAAACTATATACAGATGTAAAGGATCAAATAAATAAACCAGAATGTGAAGACGGAAGAAGGAGGTCGTTCGAAAGGGAGAAGTCGACTGGGTTAAATCTCAGTCAAAACATCAAAGAACAATAGGGGAACAACTAGGAGAGAATTGAGCAAAACCCTAGACTTAAATAGATGGTAGGTCGTCTGACAACTCTCTAGAAAATTTCCTGACCGACTCGTAAAACTGTTTATAAATAAGAACATAAAAAAAGAAGAAAGATTTGAGCTTTAGAACGTTTGAAATCAAATGTGAAGGGGATGTAATTCAATAACAATAGAGATAAAGTATTCCAGAATTCCAATCACCTCAACATGCATATTATATATCTCAATTGATAATTCCACAATATAGAAAGTAAGCTAGAGTTATGTAAAGACAACTTCATTAATTGTCATGTGTGGTTAGGTCGTTGCTTGTGGCACATCGATGTTATCACCATGATTGCCACTTTGTACCCAAGATGGTTGTCGATTCATCACATTGAACGGAGCATTGAGGTGTGAGGACTCCATTATCACTTAAATTTAAGGTCATTATTTGTAGAACACATAGTATAACTAATACTGTCATAACTCATAGACATATAATACATGCATAGAATCAGTCTAAATCATAGATCAATGCAAGTCGGGATCAGCAAACCTTAGAAAAGAGATGGATTACTCATACATACCTCTAGTTAACAACACAAAGTATTTTATTGATCGAAAGGAGAGGCCGTCGTCCGACGGAGTAAATGCCATACGACCTAAAAAGGGAGAATCGAGTGAAAGCTTCGTAAAATGCTAAAAAAAAAAGAACAGATATCTAACCTAGCCTAAAGGTTGCAAAGCCTTATTTATTAGGTCCGAAAAGGCTCGAAAAACCCTAAATCTCCTCCCCATCCTATCTTCTATTAAGATAGGATTGGATCTACTCGATCCAAACTCATAATAAGATAAGATCAAACTAAACGTAAGATAGAAACAAAGGAAACAATGTTGTAAAGCTCAAACTTTTCTTCTTCCTAAACGAGAATATAATTTATTTCATATATATAATTGTAGGCATTCGTTTTTACATAGATTTTCTTTTACGGGTTTTGGGTGCATGACCCCATAATACAATTTTTTCATATATTCAGTCAGTTTGTATCAAGCATGCATGTCTTCAGAAAAAGCTAAAAACTAATGTTGTAGCCGATGTCTTTGTTGATCTTGATCAGTTTTCCCACGTCGTGATATTGATGTTTTACATGTTGTTGAATATCTCATTCAAAACGCGATATTACGACGGTTGATTAAAATAGGACTTCTTCGTGTAGAGATCCACTACCTCGACCAACTAGGATTTTCTAGTGCCACAAACCATTTCCTCTTATAAGACAATGATTAGTTTTTTTTTTTGGTAATGGTAAATTCGGAGACCACCCGGCTCATTGCTGGGAGATACCCTCCAATATCAATTTTTCCATATATACCGTCAGGAGGATTCGAGCTAAACACTTAAGGAGCCTAGCACCACATCCCACTAGACCAACTGAGTATTGGTAGACAATGATTAGTTTTTGATAAGACAAGTTGACGTTCCACATTTTTCAAAGAAATGTCCGAATTTAAAAAAAAATCCGAATATATATTATGTGATGAAAATCGTCATTCAATAAAAATATTTTAATTAAAAAATATATGTCCGGCAAAATTGGGCACTCCACTTCGTGTATAAAGGTAAGCACTCTCATTTGATTTGGTTCTCTTATCTCTCCGATCTCTCACTGTCTATGGCTATGGATTCATCCATGGCCTTCCATGGCGAGACAGATTCATCACTCAGCACAAGCGAATCCCCTCTCCTCCCCCTTCTTCCATACACCAATTACATTGAGAAGAGACGAGCCTTCCTGCGCAGTTATCAATTTAGCCGGAAAAAGTCGTTAAGAGATCGTCTCAAGAGCTCTCTCTTCCGTTTGCGGCGGATCTTCTGTCTCCGATCCGCTCGCCGTCTCCGTCGCGTGATCTGGTCGCGGCTCCGATCCGCTCTCTTCCGTCGTCGCCGGCGATTCTCTCAACTCGTTCAGTACTATGAAGCCGAACTCGCCGGAGAAAGCGGTTGCAAGATCTGACTGCTCAAACTCCAATTTCTGGTAGAATTAATCGCAATTCATTTACAACAATTACAAATGTACTGCCACTAACCTAAGGTATTTCATCTCTTCCTTTTCGATCATTCATTTATTTGTTGTTTCTAACTGTCTGTCGCAGTAGAACAACAATCTAAATTAGCGCACAGTTAAATATTCAATCAAACTTAACAACAATTCAAACAAATTTTGTTCTACTTCTACATGACCTTTATTTATAAAATTATATTTTTATTTTATTTAACTTAAATTATGGCAACATCCTCGTCACGTGAGCAGGAGTCAAACGGATGTTCAATACTATAAATTCGGGTTCACTCATACTCTCCTAAATTAGTTGTCTTGTACCACAAAATTAATCACGTGTTTCACTATTATTAGATTTTCATCACTGTATCTAACCCAAAAAAATAATTAAAAAATTATCTTGAAGTTGATGACAAGTTGCTTTTTAGGATGAGATTTATATGTTAAGTTTCACCCCGCTTCTTCCGGAGAACGGGAGCTTATGTATCAGTGATATATGTATCACTGTTTATCGGTCCGATCCGGATTGGTTGTGGACCGGACTGTTTGGACCGAAGACCGATCCTGTTTGTTTCGGTCCGATCCGATCTAAAATCCGAACCGAACCGAATTTTAAACCGTCTTAAATACATGTATCTCTATCATGTGATTGGATGATGCTAAATAAATAAGGATTAAAAATAATAAACAATATAAATATCATCAATAATGTATGTGTATCCCTATCGTGTTTTTTGTTTTCTGATTGTTAGATTATCATAGCATAAATATTATCATGAGATTATATCGATTAAAATTTATCTAGAATATTTTTGGATAAGATAAAGTTATTAGTTCTTTTGTTTTAATATTATATTAATATGGGTTCATAACTATTATGATTATGATTAGATAAGGTTTGATAAATTTGTTTACAAAGTTGTTATACTTAGGATAATATTTATGATACGGGATCGTATTGTCTCGATTTAGACAACGAAGTTTCAATGATATTTGACTTGGATGTATATACTCGACACATAACAAACACAATCATCCATGAGAATGAGTGGAGGAGACACATGGATAAAAAAGAAGAAACAAATGAAACGAACTAGATGAAGGTAGATCAAGAAGATAAACCCATAAAAAAAACGATTAAATTAAGGAACATTTGATCTCAGGATCATAGACCCAAACAACGCAATCAACGACCCTGTCTTGTATAACGCCACACTACACAACAATGGAGTTGAGAATCATGAAGATGATGGTTATGGAGCCTAAGATAACCAACCTTAGAGAAGATTAACACATACAAATCCCGTAAGCCGAAAAACAACTTAATTTGCAAATTTTCGTCAAAATCTCTCTTTTCGGTTGAAGTTTACATAAAACACAATATTAACATTGACTTATCTAGTATACAACTAAATAGAAAAGGGTTTTTATATGTTCTAAAAGCCTTCTCTAAATTAAAAGAAACTAATTTAGGAAATTAAAAATAACTTAAAAGACCAAGTACAACACTCGTGCTAGCTTCCTTAGACACGTCTTCACTTCCTGACATGACTAAGATGGTCACTAAGATCCTCACGGATGCATCAATGGTCATGGCTTGGTAATACTCTCTAGCTTGAGTCTAATGATGACACCTTTCTGGTTAGGGTCCAGCGGACATAGAGAAGATGGTGGTGATGCTTAGGACACTTCACCGGTCCGGATCTAGATCGGACCGGACCTAAACAGAGAGGACCGGAAGTGGACCGAATTTTCCGGTCCAGCTCCGGTCCAAGACCGGATGGACCGGAAAATATGTGTTAAACTATTAATTAATTTTTTATTTTTTTCGCACTAAGTCTATTGTATACCGGACCGGACCGGACCGAGTATTAATTAATTAATTTTAAATTTCTTCGCCAACATTTTAATTAATTGAATTTTTTTTCCACAAACTCTTTTTTTTTAAAAAAGGTCCGAACCAGACGGACCGGTTGTGAACCGAACTATTTGGACAAAAGACCGAACCTGTTTATTTCGGTCCGATCCGATCCGGTCCGGTCCAAAACCCGGACCGAACCGAATTTTGAACTGTCCTAGTGATGCTCCACGTTAACTTATTACCTCATAACTATTTAATAATATTATTTATAGACATGTTTTTGAGCTTTTTTAACCAAAATTTTTTCTTTAATTTAGGCAAATGCTAGGCCGTCATTGAATCAATTTCTCACATGTTGTTGGTGCATGTCACATAATGAGTCAACATTGAGGCGAATTATTTTGTTATCGTTGAGTCCATTTTTTGTTAAGGTCATATCTGGGACATGTTAGATGTAATTATATATTTTATTTATAAATTATCTATTTTTTCATTTCGAGTGCGGAATCAAATAAAGTCATTAATAAATAAATAAATAAATAATTTCGGTTTCGAACTCCAAGTGCTGAAGTGATTAAACTTAACTTCGTTTTTGGACCCCAAATATAAAATTAAATAAACAGAATTTCGCTTTCGCACTCCAAGTACGGAATTAATTGAACATCCGCACTTCGAGTGCGTAATTAGGGAGATGATTAAAATTAATATATGAATTCATTTAATATCCACGTCATCTATTTATAAATCATTAACACCACTAACTCAAATTAATATTAGCCTTAAAAACGGATTATGAGTATAGTGTATATCTAATGAATAACAACTCATATTAAGAGGTTTTTGGTTATTGAAAATTAAACTCTACCTCATGTAAAAATGGATCTTTTACCTAAATAAAAAAAAATTTATCAAAGTGACACCTCATCAAACATATTTATCAATATAGTAAATTTTCTGACATATTTTATAGGATTAGTTATAAGTATGATTATGACAATTTTTTTTTATGTTTATAAAACATGGATTAAGGCTAAACACAATTTATATTTTCATACACCTTTTTTTCATTTTTTTTAATTTCCTATCAACGTGTTGCTTTTTTTTTTCTTTATCTGTTAACGTTTTTTCTTTTTCTTTTTTTTAATTTAATAGTGTTACATAAGATTCTACCGCTAGGTTTTGCTTTTTTTTTCTTCTTTTTTTATGTTTTTATTTTCCAACATAAACAACATTTTTCTTCATTTTTATTTTAGTTTTTAAAAAAATCAAAAACATGTTCACGGAAATCTAATTTGCGGTTATATTTCCAAGAGAGGTTCACGTGATTTCTCATTTGTAAAAGTTTTTTTTAATCATCCGAATCAATATCTAAATATTATATCATAACTCCAACATGAAAATACATATCATAAAAACATAAAAACATAAAATAAGTCTACGGCAAGACTAACACAATTACATATCATCATTTTCACGTGAGGATCCAACTCCCGAATTACAAGTTAATCTGTTGTGCCCAACTTGTGAACATTTGTTGCAACGAACGGTTCCTGTTTGGCTTTGATCCATTTCGTTCCTGAACCAACGTGAATGAGGCCTTCCAACATTTCGTTTACTCCCCGGGCTTGAAAATAACCTTGGACTTGATTATGTGGGCCACTCTGAACGATCACAAACGGGATGAAAGTATGAGATGTACGTCTGTATATACTCTCTCGTCGAAAAGAACTCATCAACAAATGGTGCAAATGATCATTTACGGTATCGGCATATGGCAAGTACGTGGGAGCATGGAATCTTCATAACCATCCAACTTTGACAACTACAAGTTCGTTGTGCAAAGTTAACCCTAAACGATCTTGTTCCACACCCAACTCTTGTAACCTTCACTTCATATATTCCTTGTTCAATGCTGAACGTGTTCACTTGTGCTCGAAACCCTTGGCTTGCATTCTTTGTAATCTTAAGTTCGACATGTTTAGTGAATTCATGTTCTTGCCTAGCAAGTGATTCTCCACGCCTTTGAACAAAATACATGTTCACCCATGAAATAGTACATTGCACCCTTTATGACTCCATTGAAACACTCTGACATGTTTGTTGTTTCGATCGCATATCTAAAACCACCATTGTGATGTAAAGGCCATTTATCGACCCCAATTATTTCAAGATAGCGACGAGTTGTAGGGTTTAGTTCACCAATTTGATCACATCCTCGAGCAAATTAAATTTAGCTAGTTCATGTTGTTTTGCCGTCAAACCAACAAGATATTTCAACGTCCGATCTTTGAATTGTTGGTTCACATTTGACTTTAGATGTCTTAAGCATATTCGGTGATGTGCATTTGGAGGCATCCATCTCGGCAATTATCTCATGGCCTTCATGATACTTGCATGTCTATCTGAAATGACACACAATCCGATCCTTGATGTGACATGTTGACCAATACAACTTATGAACCAGGGCCAACTTGAGCTATTTTCGCTCTCCACAAGTGCAAAAGCAAGAGGAAATATTTGTTCATTTGCATCAACGCCAATTGCAACCAATAGAGTGTGTTTGTACTTTTCATATAAGTGGGTTCCATCTATTGTAATAACAGGTCGACAATGAGGGAACCCTGCAATCAATGGTCCAAATGCCCAAAATACACGTTTGAACATCTTCACATCAGGATCAGGATCATTTGTGTCAACTGTTTGCCATTCAACCATGGTACCTGGATTTGCACTTTGAAGTGCCACCATATATTGAGGCAAATCAACATATGATTGGTCCCAATCACCAAATATATCCGCAATTGCTTTTTGTTTTGCCATCTACGCCTTCCTGTAAGTGACCACCACACCATACTTTCCATTGATTACCTTAATAATAACTCGTGGTTTGATAGTTTGATCCTCTTGAACAAGCGACCGAATCTCATTGCTAATGAAAGCTGTAGTTGCATTCCTATTGTCTAGTTGCATTACCGAACCAACACAAGTAGGTACGTGAGGTCCTCTGTAAGAGCATATCTTCCACAAACCAATGACTTCATTTATTGGCCTCACTATAAAACCCCAGGTGCAACCAGTTTGTTCTGCTCTATGACAACTAACAACATAATAGCGGGTTGATGCTCTATATGTCTTATATGGGTACCCGTTTGTTATGGAAAAGTTTGCCAACTTCATCTTCAACTCGTCAAGTGTAACACCCCGAATTCTGGGAACCTGGAGCGTTACTGGCTAGGACCTCATAGTGGGTCCCGGCCTTAGTTTGACAACAATTCCACGGACCTTGCAACAAGGCACAAATATTAAAATATGAAATCTTTAAATAAAAGTACTCCAAGAAGAAAAGACACGACTAAACAACAACCAATCTCCAGGACGAGTAAGTCTAACAATATAAAAGTAAATTGCATAATTAAATAACCGAAATAAATAACCACAACACCCGATCCTAGTACGGAAATCCCGGCTGGTCACTTCATTCTCGATCTCTCGGTAGAGATCTAACCTGCGTCACCTAACAACACGGTAAAAACTGTTAGCTACAACACAAACACACACAAGGCCATATACGATAAATCACTCAGCATGCACACACAGATATCGGTTTATTAATATTTCATTACGTGACTTTATCCATTCTTTTTTCCATCTTATCTTGTAACACAAGAGTCTCCCGACTCCTGCCCCCGTCCCCGTAAATCAGTAGGGCTGATGTATGTACCTCTTCCCGTATACCTACTGGACTGGTCGCGGGGCAATCCTCCGGCACCATCGGCCCGGGACGACGGTTACGGCACGTTATCATACACTTGTGCCTTACTTAACAAAAAAGTATCGTGATCTAATCCGTTCATTTTATTTCTCATAATATAGCACACACCACTGAAATGCACACTCAGTATAAAACGTTAACTAAGTGAGTCATACGAACTCACCTTAACGGTACTGGTCTCAAAGTCTCGCGATCTTGCCAGCTAAAGATCCGATTATCCTGTTCTATAATTTATCCAATCTCAGAATCGTTTCAATCGTGAAATCCATTTAACTTATTATTCTCACATTCGGGGTATGACGTCTAGTATCAATACTCTGACCTTCCATAACATTTCTATTCGGGGACCTACACGTCCATTTGCGTTCTCTTAATTATAACATACTCATTCCTTAAGAATTGTCTACCGGAAAGCGTTATTATTCACATATTAAGCATAACTCATCAAACCGGTTCGCTAAAGTACCATTTTCCCCACTTGTTAAAATTCTAACTCCTTCGGTTATTCCGCATTAGTTTCGTACTCTAGTATCAATCCCACTTATTTCTACCCTGAACATGCAATACACTTCTCATTTCATTACTCTAATAACCCGTTCTACACTTTTCATTCCGGTTCTACTACTAAATTCCGCATCACTAGTTATTTTAATATTCCACTCATTAACTAAAACTATCATCTCATGCATCATCGATAATCTATAAAGTAAATATTATTAATTTATGTTAAATTAGATAAATCGTATGGTCGGATGCAATCAGGATCTTTTGTAACACTATTACATGTATCTCTCTCAAGTGATTGGATGAAGCCAAATAAATAGGTATTAAAATATTAGTACTTTACGAGAAAAATAATAAATAATATAAAATCCACCAATCACGTGAAAGGGATACAAAGGATACAAATATGAGTGATATAGAAGATCTTCACTGGGTCGGACGTGGGTCTAACCGGAATTTGGTCTCTTGTACGTCCCTTGTTTGATTAAAGTCGGAGGGTAAGACTTAAGCAGGTCCCGGATCCGATCTCTGTTAAACAAACATTCTAGTGTCAATATCTCGATCACAAAAGGTTTTCATCTCGGTACTAGTCTCGGTCAACAGACCGTCTGAGATTCCACCTTGCTTCTTTTCATCTGCACAGGGTCACAAGCCATGCAATGCACACAAAACAAACGAGGTCGAGATTCACCTACACCGTGTCTCTTCTCAGCTCCCGTTCACTGGACTAAGGTGGCTTCCGTTCCGTCCGTCCGTGATGCTTCTCTCTTCTTGTTGGGCCGGTGGCGTCACTCTCTCTGTTCCCAAGGTCGACGGTGAGACAACGGAAATCAATCGGAGAGGGAGAAGAATGGTGGCAGGGCTTACCGTTTTCGATCGGTCGTGGCCTCCGTGGTGTCTGCAGCCTTCGGGTAGGGGGTGTGGTTGCAGAAAGGTGGATCCGAGAGGTTGCAGCCTTCGAGGTTGGTTAGGGGTGGCTCTCCAAAGCGGCCAGAAAATAATGTGCAGAGGGGTGATGGAGGTTGCAGATCGGGAAAGACGGCGAGTCGACGGAAGAAGGGTGAGGTGTAGCGAGTGAGTGGCCGTTCGATCGAGAGGGAGGACACTTCACTTGGTCTGCACATCAATGTTGTTTCAACGGCCGGAGTTAATGTCGAGTTAAGACACGCTGACCACCGTTACGGATTGAAGCAGATCGAGCTGCCAACGGAGACGAATCGCAGAGAAGAAGCAAGGGAAGCCTTGTCCCACAGTCCACAGATATGTCTGATACAACAATTGGACCGGGTAGGAAACGATTCAAACCAAGAACAGGGAAAAGAATGGGCCCAACTAAGGAGTACGTTGGCCCGACCAGGTCAGGCCCAGGATTGGTCAAAGAAGGGTTAGATCTGGATTTTAAATAAATTAATTGATCGCTTGAGCCCGGTTATTTATTTCTTAGTTTACGATTCGGGATTCCGGACTAAATTAGTATATGGTTACACAAAATAATTATATTAATTTTCGCAGAAATTCGGTTTATTACGTCAAGGGAATTGTAAAGTTTACCCTTTTTAAATTCATCTCCAATGGACGTGTCATTCATAGGATCCCAAGCTTGTCACATGTTTATTGTGTTTATTTTGTTGGACCAGAGTCTTCATTAACATTCCAATTTGGATTTAGGGATTGAGATCTAATGGTTTGATCAACAGACTCTTTAGCATCCTCATCATCTTCCTCTGATTGGGATAAATCATCTTCGTGGTCGAGACTAAACCATCAACGAGAATATCATCCAATGGTTCAGCTTCATTCGATTCGTAAAGACTTGATGTCGCCCATGATGTTGAAGTGCCAACACAAGTAGGCGTTGTGATGTACGGTGCTTGTACATGAGGTTCGTTGTAGGGTGCTTGCATAAACGGTGATACATACGAACTACTTCCTGCATATGTTATTTGTACAGGAATTTGTGCAGATCCTTCCAGATTTGTTTGTGCATACTCATTATCGGTAATATTTTAAAACTAGTTCAAATTTATATTTCATTTATATCCCATGATGAATAGTTGTTGTGGTTGTCCATATCCCTAGTTCAAATTTATATTTCATTTAATCACATATAAAGTATAATAATTAACTTTAACTACATGTAATATTTTAAAACTAGTATATTTCATAAAGTAATTACATATAAAAAAACAATATCATTAAAATGTCAATCAAGTTTACTATGAAGACAAAACTCTTATGTTATATCAATTTATTTTGTTTTATTTTATCTCAATACTAAACAAAATTATTATATTAATGACTCGCAAGAGAAGAATCAATATATTTAATATACACAACGCACTAAAATTAAGAAACATAATATATTAATCACATAAAATATCAAAATTAACGTAACTAATATAATCACATGTTTAATATCATAATTATTAGTTTTTTCAAAAATAAATGTACGTAATAGATTAATCATGAACATATAAAAATTAATTTTAATTTAACTAACCGATAAGCAAGAACAATGATCGATACTACGTAGATTGTGAATTTCCGCTATTTTCCTGTAATTACAATTGCACAACAAATAATTCATCACCAAAAATAATAATACAAATAAATATAAAATATTCTATAAATAAACTTACTCCTAGATTGATGATGAAACTTGAAAGGAAAGATATTTTAGGTTGAAGAAAGTAATTGAGAAAGAAGTTGAAGAAGAATTACGTAAAGTAGAAGATTGAATTTTTTTTGAATTGTGAATGAGGGAAGAAGAAGAAGCAACCAACATATATAATGAAGATGGAAATTTCATCATGTGACTAAAGATCTGCAAAGCATGCAAAAATGAATGAAAAAGTAGCAGCTGGATTCCCGGAATGTAACCCTTCAACAATGAAAAAAGTAGCAGCTGGATTCCTGGAATGTAACCATTACACAATGAAAAAGTATCAGCTTTGTGTTGGGAAAAAAAAAAAGTAAAGTAATGTGAAGACAAAATTGATATTTTGTTATGTTGGAAAAGGAAATTGAAGTTGGAAAAGAAAAAAAAAACAAGAAAAAAAAAACATGATCATCAATTTTTTTTAGTGGAAAAGTTGTTGGATTGTTGCTTATAAAGTTGAGATTAGTCTTAACTCATTATTTATAAAAGAGAAAATGTCTTAACTATACTTATAACTAATCATAAAAAAATGTGTCAGAAAATTTGCTATTTTGATAAATATGTTTGATAAGGTGTCATTTTAATAATTATTTATTTATTTTTTGCTATATAGGTAAAAGATCCTATAAAAATTAATTAATATTTTGTATGTAATATTTAAGTGAACAAACTTGCGGCATATGACGTGATAAGGTCATACCTCATGCGACCAATCATATCTTGTCATGTTACACTTCTTTTTTTTTAAAAATGTTTTGGTTTATGGTGAAACATCCTACATTTGAGTGTTTCACCTAACATCCCGTTGAGTGATCTTTGATAGTTTTATTTATTTTAATATATGTATGCTCAAGATCTTCGGATCTTTTTACGGACGCTTCATCTAGCACTCCGGAAGAATGATATTTGACAGTTTTGTTTATTCCAATACAATAACGTTCAAGACTTTTAAGGAAGAGATGAATTATGACCTATGAAGCAGGAAAACCTCTAGGTAGTGTCATTTCCGTGTGAAAAAACTTGAAAGATTCCGAAAGCTCATAGAAACTTTTAGGAAACGGTTAAAATAAGGATGGTCAAGACACTTTTCCAACATTAAAAATGGATCAGATACATCCAAACCATGGTCACAAGTGGTGGGTGAACGTAGGCTCGGGAGGAATACGAAAGGAGATGAGCAAGACATCCATGATTACTACCTCCATATTACTTATCGCAACTAATTTGTTTATTTCTCAATACTTCTACAACTAATGGCACATTCATACATGTGACTCTTCTTATCATATGTATAAATTCCTCTTCACAAAAGCTTTAAAATAATATTAATAGCGTGTAAATCGAGACTCAATACAAAACACCAACAATAGATTAAACACATAGAATATGAACAATCTTAGGGGAACCAACATGAATCCACTAAGCCACTCAAGGGAGAAACTCCACAAGAGCCAATCTCAGAAAAAAGAAATCTCCTAAGAGCCAAAGGTAAAAACCTTTATAAATGTAATTCTGTATAACTAAAAAATAAGGCCTAGTGCCTTATTTATAGATGCTAATGCTAATTGCTAAGGTATGGATAACTAGAAAATGAGGCATAGTGCCTTATTTATAGATGCTAATGCTAGGGTCACAACAGATGACCTTAGCTAATTCTCTACCAACCCTGAAATAGGTGGCAATTACCCATAATTGTCACATATTTCTAGCCCTGCTATTCACATGCCTAGATATATTATTAATATTTCTTTGTCAGGTGTTGTTACTTATTATTTTTAGGATTCTCACTTCCCCATTTCTCGCCGTGTCCGTTTACCGTTTTTAAACGACAGTTTATGGCACAATACCTTAACAAACTACAAACTACAAGAATATATAAGGAATGAAGATTCTCTAAAATACCTGGTTTTACATTCACATAAGTGAAATTCATATTGCTTGGTTTTACACATGTGTTCTCTACAACAGCTGATGAAACAAGTCACATTTACATGACGAGTGCAACTGCTCAGCTAATATCCTCATTACAACAGCAAGCTTAATTAAGAGATCTTCACTCCAATTTGAACCTACAACTGAATTATATTTACCATAAGTATCTAAGCTTGCGAAAACTGAGCATTAACAACAGAAGCCTTGTCTTCCTAAATGTCCCCGACGGTTTAGTTGTTCTTCTTTCCACCCGCGAGAATACGTTGAATCTGGAGTCCTCTGCTGAAGGCTTGGTTGAACAGAAGCCTTGTCTGGAACTCGGATACGAAAGGGAACCAGGCCAAGATGGCCACCGGTAAGAATATAAATAGCCCCATCAGATACTCGTAGCCTCGTGCTAAGGCCTTGATGGATCCCCACATTCCTATGCCCTTCACTATCGGCCTGCACGCTTGTGATATCTGCTCACGCGAGTACAGTTTACGCTTATGATGAACAAAGAGAGGTAGAAATTGAGGGCCCGTCTGGTTTTAACTTCGGAAACGAAATGGAAACGAATTTAGTCCATACATATATCCTTGTTCATGAAATTTTTTGGAATCATTCCTTGTGATTTGAGGTAATTGTAGTAAAACCACAAGGAATGATTCTGTAAACGAGGTACACATATGGACTAAATTCGTTTCCGGAGTTACAACCAAACGAGGACTAAGAATAGCAATGTTAGGAGTGCTTACCGACAAAAGAGCCCAGCCTGTCGGCAAGAACGCAAGGAGACTAGCAAAGATATCTGCCACAGTTAGGTTCATGAATATGAATAGAAGAACTAGGGTTACCACCAAACCGATGAACATGAGAAGCTTGAGGAGTCTAAACATTAGCTGGAAATCTGCACTGAATTTCTTTCTTCCCAAAGAAACAATCTGCAAAAGAAGCAGCCAGACAACACTGATGTAAGAAAAACCTGAGATGACTTGAATTCATGTTTTTCATTTCGTTGGCTGATTACCTTCAAAATAAGCACTACAGCTACAATGACCAGCCAAGATAGACCATAAACCTAAATACAAAAAATTTCATTTCATCATTAGAGTACCCCACATTAGTTTCTGCAAGATGAAGCTAAGATTTAAAAATGTGGGACTTACTATACTTTATTTGTATTTCATTTAAAAATATAACTTAAATACCATTATACATAGAAAAAAAATTCAAAAAAATATTTACAATTTATAAATTAATTTTGTCTATCCATAGACATCCATTTCACATACACTTGTTTTCTTTAAAAATTTATAACTTTTTACATATAGATTTATTAATATGGGTTAAATATTGGGTTGTACTTCTAAGGTGATGCGGATGTATGAGAAATTTAAAAAATGAGTTAAGATTAATCTCAGATGTTCTCAAGTGTGGATGCTCTTAACAATAAAATTATTCAGAAGAATGTCCCATATAGAGTTACCAGGATGGATGTTTGACCATTGGCGACGCGCAAGTGATAGACAACCCCGTACTGATACAAAAAGAAGCGTAGAGAAAGAATAATCTCCAAAACCCGTCCTAAAAACCCCGTGTGTTTCAGGTGTGCTTGTTCTTCATCCCACCAGGATTCCCAGCTCTTATTTGCATTCACACCAATGCCGCCACGATTGCTCATCCACTTACTCCAATCATCCCAGTCTTCAACAATCTTCTGCCACTCAAAACCCGAGGGATTGAACAAGAAAGGAGCAAATAGCCAAGAAACAACCAAGAACCACATAGAGCCAGTCAGAACCAAATAGGCTTTAGTACTAGTAGCAGTTGACCCGTATATTTGGTAAATTATAAGCAACATCATAATCTCTAAGCCTTTAGTAAAATGGCTTCTTGAATACAGTCTGTAATTCTCTGCAAACTTTTCATGTCGGACCACAAAACCACGTCCTGTAGCTCTGTATTTAGCTCCACCATGCAAGATTGTACGGCCATAATAATGAGCTTTGGTTCCAAGAGAAAAGGTAAAGAAGACTGTTGCTAATTGCAACTGCATGATAATAAGTTCACTAAATGCAGTTCTGAAACCTCTTTCTAATCCTATCTCCATGATCATTGGCAACGTCATCAGAAGTCCCAGTTGAACTAATGACTGTGAAGCCATCGCGTTTTTAAGCGCATCATTTTTGCTTGCCCGTGCATACTTTTGAAGTGTATCCTCCAATCCACTCAATGACATATACAGTTTCCCATACAAGTAAACATACACTATCAGGACAACCATCTGCAGAATATTTCCGACACAAAATTTTAAGCATCTCAGATTAAAAGATATTTATGATGGTCACAGATCCATAGATAAACATGTCTATTCCAAAGCAGTAGAACCTCATCTAACTACTTATTGAGAAGATTATTTGTCAACTATCTTTAATACTCTCTGGTATGCTTCTTATTAATATAAAAATAATAACTTTTCCTTATTCTATTTCAATAAAGCAGAAAATGTGGGCATATAGTGTAGGGAAATTACCATAGAGCTTATGTAAAATCCAATTGTTGTGAAGTAGCACGACATCATACGGAAAAAGTCAAAGCGGTGACCTAAGCGATAGATATCCCGGCTGAGAGTCTGCTCCCCGTTACCACAAGCAACTTTTGATTCAAAGAGTGATATTTGGTTGAGTCCAACATCTCGTCCCTTCCCTACTTGTATATACTCATGGTGAGTCACATTTCCACGCCTTAGTGTCGAGTTGAAACCTGCAAACATTAAATAAGCATGAAGCACATGCATGTATACACACACAAAAATTGCAGGCATAAAAACCTTAGAAAGAAGAAGTCTGGCAGGGAAGACCTTACCAGCAAAAATGTCCTCACTCAAATTGATACCACAAGAAGCTTTGCTAATGCCACCACGTGTGATGTGGAATATTCTGTCAAAGACATCTGGATGTCCATAGTGAAAGCGAGCCCTGACATTTTTCAATTCAGAGATCAAGACAAACGAAACAAATCCGTATACACATACAAAATAGTATAATCTGTAATGAGCGACCCATAGTATAATGTCTTAACATAATTTTAGCATGTAGAGTGGATTATTCTTGTATTAATAAACCAAATCTTATCAAATGTTAGATGGTTTGAATACTCCTGCTACTTGTGACACGTAAATAATATATAATTGGTGATAACTGATAATTATATATTTTTTCATCCTCCTCTGCAAAGTGAGTTCATACTTCAATGGCCTTGCTAGAACTCTTTGGCCGATGGTGACGAAACTTGTCTCTTGATTCGACATAAACCAAGCCAGAGAAGAAACACTGCCAGGGGATATAAAAACGCATAAGAATTGCATGAAATTTAAACTGGATAAAGAGTTGCAACTTATCAATGAATTAATATTAACTTCACCTTCCAGTAAAAATGTGTTCTCGATATCCCAAAATTGTCGGTGGTCGTACACCGTGATCTTCATTAAATTCTTCCAATAGATTGCGCATTTTTAACGCTTCTTCCAAGTAATTATCCTAATACAAGAATAAAAAATTAGAAACTATCTTGAGGTCCAACTTCTCGACACTGCAGCTGAATTATTAAGAAAGACTTGGTTCATACCTGGTTCATATCAATTGCCTGCAGAGCTTCTCCTCTGGTGAAAATGATGGCATGGTTTTGATTTTCAGGCTTTCCTTCTCCTACCTTTGCAGGACCAGGCAATTTTATACGATAGATTTCCTAAGAGTAAATGTAACCCCTTAATTAATCAGGCTATACACTCAGTATACAGTACTTACTGTCAGGGGCTCAGGATTACATTAGTTTACTAACCTGGTCAAGATTGTTAACAGCTTTCACCAGTACTGAGTAATATACTTTCTGAGTTTTTTCACCGTCTCTTTCTTCAACCTCATCAATATACGCTACACGTAGAGCTGGATTGCTGTACAGGATATGCAAGGTTTATATTTCTACGGTATTTTTACAGACAAAGAGAAGCACAAATTAAATCCTTATCAGTCAAAATAAATATATACCTAACCATCAGGTTCAGTATGTCCGTTGCACGACGGTCACCACTTCGCTTCTGATTGCCATAATTCTGACATGTAGCTATGTAGGTGAATTTCATATCCGCCATAGCATCTAACTGTGCATACACAGATCGTTGGCTCTTCTTCTCAGTCTCTGATGTATCAGCAACAACTTTATAGCCGCCTAGAATTTCTGCTCATTTCAAACCTCACAAGTCAGAATATCACATATATTTTGGAAATAAATATCAAATTTCCTCATTAGGCTGAATTCACAAATTTCACCAATCAGCACCTCCTACAAGATTTCCTCTTCTAATCTTTCAATTATAGATAGATTATCCTAAACTTATTTATGTTGTTAGTCATCATCTTCATCGTATAACACTCCTAAATCTATAGTTAGCTGTCTATCTTAGGCATGCTATTAGTACAATAACAAGCCCTAACTGGATGTTAGTAAGAAACTATAGCCTTACCAGATTCATTCGCCATGTCAAGAAAAGCCTGAAGTTTTAGCGCCCTTCGGTAATACATCATCCCTCTAACTGTAAGAGAGTATTTTTGTTTAACGAAAATACATGTGTTAGGAATATTAGTTCAGACAAGATAAAGTAAAATTACTTGTCCTGCAGAGAGTCTGTCCTCTTAGTGAAACCCAGTGGCGGAGATGTAAAATGTTCTCTTCAGTTTCCCACATGTCACTCTCTTTTTTGCAGTTAATCCTCTCCATGAAGTTATTCCACTCATCTAATAAATGCATAAACTTTAACACATCAATTACCGGCCTCAGTTTCCTGTTTCACTTGTACAACAAAATCAGCATCAATTAGAGTACAAAACCTGGATAAATTTTTTGCAAGTAGAAGATAATTGATATTCCATCTTCATTCTCCATCTCAAGTTCACTCCTAGTGTAAACTGTCTCCTCACTGTAGTAAGGGGTCATGACGCTGCAAAACCAAACAAATACAACTTTATTGCTCTTGTTTTTTTACCTCTTGAGATATTTATCAAAGTCAACAGTGTTCAGGAATTAGGATACTCCAGCACCCTCGAAAACTAGTAGGCGAAGAATGAAGGAGATGATCAGTTACTCCAACAATCCAATCTTTTCTTTTTTTGGCTATATTTTTTTAGCAAAAACTGACATACATAAGAAAAGGATGAAGAATGGGAAATATACTTAGATTGTCCTAACTAATCACTATAAATGTGGGGTTTTTCACTTCAATCCTGAGATATTGATACATGAAATCACCTCAGCTGTTGAGCTTTACGAATCATATAATCTGCATCTACACTTGGTAGCCTACTTCCTATTCCTAGCACCATCCTGTTTACTGCTTGTTTGGGGCATTGTCCTTTCATCTTACACTAGATGCTAAAAAAGGGTATCTTAAACTTTATTAGAATTTCATATCAAACCTTCCATAAATTATATATAGGCCTTTTTAAAAAGACAAGTACAGTAATCTTTGAAAATATTTTTGAGAAAGCTCAAAGAAACGAGATTGAAATTTTCTAGATGTTTAGGTGAGTTTAAAACATCTGATAATGTCATTCTTTTACTAGGTCAACAATCAATAGATGGCTTACTTTTGTTAGAAAATTGTAAAATTTAATCAATCAACACAAACACTTCCTAGGAAACCAGATCTGCAAAACTCTTAAGAAAGCATGGAAAATGGCAAGAACCTGAATGAAAGCATTTCACGGACATGGGGAGCCCGTGGCATCTCCATGAACAATGAATTGGTGAAGAATGCAATCCTTCTACGGGCCTCAAGATTTGTTGGGACATCAATAGCAGATTCTTTCACAGTTAGAAGTATGTAGAGACGCCTTATCTGGACAAAAAGATAAAGGTTTCAATCAGCTTAAACATTTAACATATGCAGATGAGTCAATTGATGTTGATTCTACCTGTTCTTCCCACTGTGGTGAAACCACAGGAGGGAATATTATAGAAGAAAAAAGTTGGTTCCCGCTGCTACCACTCTGGTCCACAAGCTCACTGAAAGAAGTACCAAATGTTAATTTGGTATAAAATGTAACGGATTAACAAATTCTCAACAAGAAACAACCATCATAAGTTTAACTAACCGGTTCTCATTGACCATCATATCACAGGTAACAACTTCAAGCATGTCCTGAAGTATCAGCACTACAGCACCCCGTTTGTCAGGATTGCCATCTCCCTTCAGCGTGAAAAAGATGAGGACCTCAAACATTTGATAACCATTTACATACCAGTTAACAAAGCTGACAATAACTCACCAATAGTCCAATAAGTGTTACAAATTGCTTGTAAAGGTTTGGCAATTCACTCATTCTGTAATTTGCAAGAAGAGAACCCTTTGAAATGTTGATCTCAACATCTTTTATTATGATGGAAATTATCCTGTCAATAAAATCCCATATAAGCAAATATCATTTGTACATAAAGACCTTCTCCACTACTATCTAATGAAAGTATCTATCGTACACAATATAACTCTACCCATATAAGCAAATATCATTTGTACATAAAGACCTTCTCCACTACTATCTAATGAAAGAATCTATCATACACAATAAAACTCTACGTCAATTATCAAAGCTGCAAGGGCACAATGAACATATTACAAAAGATTTCAAGAGTAGCTATAGATCAGTAAGTTAATGATTTCACTGAGATCGGAAAATGGAAAGGCAGGATAGCTATAGCATGAATCCTTCTTCTTAGGCTAACCATCCTAACTGTGGAAAAAGCCAAAGCTACAATAGAAAAGAGAGATGCATGATGTTTAAACTTAGACCTTGGAACACGTAAAGTTTCAGCTTAGTCAACAATTGTAGCTTCAATAAGCAGGAAAACCAACAACACACCTCTTTTCAGTTTCTCCAACAACCACAATGTTCAAGATGTTCTTGAATGATTCATAGGCTTCAATCACAGCACATTTCATGTAGTTATCTGCACATATGCGCTTCCAAAGATCAGCATCCTTCTTTTGAAACTGAACAGTCATATCGAGTGCAATAGGTATCTGTAATGTAGGACATCATATCAGCTATATATTTAGTGATATTACGAATAAAGCACCTGAGACTCATAGTTTCAGTACGTCCAGTATAAAGCTCACCTTGCTTGCAAGCAAGAAAGGAGGCCACTGAATTGTTGTAAAGCTAAACTCAGAAGCATATGGAACTAGTAAGAGATCCATCTCCCTGTACAAAATGAGATCAGTCTGTTAATAATCAGTAATCTAGCAATAGGAAAGAAGTAACATTTTTATCAGAACAATTCTGAGGGAGCTTGCCAGTCACTGATGAGGTCCTCCTCACGAAAGCTGGTTATAATTTCATTCCACAACTGAGCGAACTTAGCCGCTTCACTTCTCCTGCTTGCATTAACCTATTTAACATGAATAATCCATACATATCAACATGATGAATCCAATGATCAAAATAGTTTGTAGCTATAATTTTTGGCAAGCACAAAACCTCAGCAAAGCCCTTTGACAGGGAAAACCCCCGTTTTCTGGATTTATCAGAAGGCACCAGATAGGTATTGAAGGCACCAGGTAAAGACTTAAATCTTGACCTCAGCATATGAAGAGTTCGAATCTGTTGAGAGAACAGAACATTATCAATTGATGTGCTAACCAAGTCACTAATGGAAAAAAATGATGGATAAAAGTGAAGCCTGAAGGAACTTCACTTTCTTCGGATGCCTACTGCCCTAAAGGTTAAGGGGCACAACTACGTATCAATGAAGGGAACCAGCGGAAAACTACAAATTACAGCTGTAGTTATATCTTATACAATAGGAATGAAACTTTTCTATTAGTAAGTATGTTTACTTATATACCTACTTGTAAATTCCGGTGGGCCAATATAAGGCAGGGGTTCACACATCCGTATGTACAAATACAACTTAAGATCAAGTCTAGCACATGCGCGTTACGACCAAGTATAATACATACGTCTAATAAGTTCTATCCGAAAACCATTTGGGAAGTGGAGGAGTAGCTCACCATATAATAGGAGTGTTTATTCTTTATATATAGAAAAAATGACTCAAAATAATACCAACTATCAACTTTAAACCCAAAAATATTACGAACTTTGAAAATTATTGATAGTAGTACAAACTATCAACGTTCTAATAAAAAATTATATGATTTGTTTATCCGAAAAAAATTTGTTACTGGCACAGATGTGGCACTTGAATTTGGACATGTCATCATTTTGGTTGTTTGAGTGTGTGATGTGGACATAAGAAAGATGTTTAGTTTACATAAACTTCTTAATCATAGTCACTTTAATGTTATTTTGTTTTAATACTTTGAGTTTGATTTTATTTTATTTTTTTAAATACACAACGCACTTAGTTTCAACAACCATAATGATGACCTATCAAAATCCGGGTACCACATCATGGTAAAAAAAAAATCCGGATAAACAAACCGTTTTATTTTTGGTAAATGCATTTGTTTGTACCACTCTCAATAGTTTTTAAAGTTTGTATTATTTTGGGTTCAAAGTTGATAATTAATTAAATTTAAGTTATATTTCCTTCTTCCTATCCAATGTGGGATAATATTTACACATTTACTGTGAGGTACAAGTGCTTCTACAAATCCTTTTTCAAGTTTAACCTTTAGCTAGCAACCCTTTTGGTTGATTCTTTCATTAACTTCATTAATTTTATACTCTAGAGGCAAGAAGTTATATTTTCCTATTTTGTATTATACTATTTATCTATATGACGAATGGCTGCTAATCAAAACCACCATAAACTTGTTCATATTCATCGCTCGCTTCAAGAAACTAAGAAATATCTCTGAATAACTTACCTCACCCAATCGATCAAAAGCTCCGATGAAACCACCACAAATAGTGGAAAATATAGCATACCAAATCTGAGTATCCATAAAATATACCTGCACATAATTTGCAATCGTGTATGATGTATTTCTCTAAGGTAATCAAGTATAATTTTTATGTTGGGGATGGAAACCTAATCCAAGTAAGAAATTTCTTCTAAAAAGGAGAAAATGTTGCAAGTTACCATAATAACAGGCGCCCATAGCGAGGCAACAGCACCATAATTGTTCCTAGCTGCAAGGGAAAGAGAGATGTCAGTGCAAAAGAAAGAGATTAAGAGAGAAAGTGAATAATCAATTCTAGAGATGAATACCATGAGGGAAAAACTCATGCCAGACATATTTAACCCGGTGAATGTTCATGATCAGTCTTGTTGGCTTCACCAGAGGTTTTAGCTGTGAATGAAATACAGGATAATTAGGTGAGATATATATTTGTCTTATGACTCGTCATAAAGAGAATGCTAAAAAAGGATGCAAAGGATACCTGAACAAAGTAGCTGAACGACAGCTTGCATGACAGAAGTATCAACCAGAACAGTGTATACCTATTAGAGATCATATAATATAAATTGAGAATATACGAAGCACTGTTAGACAATATTCATTTGTTCCAAATTATGAAATATTAGACTCACTTTATAAGAGCAAACTGGCTTTCATGCATACCCCTTCCAACATAGACTCTAGGCTGCATTGCAAAAATCAAAAGTGGAATTACTACCCTGTAAGTGAAAGAATAAGGGCTGAATTACTTCTATAAACAAGTCTCCTCTCAGCTGCCTATCGACAACATCTAGAAGACTAGATTATGTATCATTAGGCTATTCCCAGACCAATTTCTTGGACGAAAGACTGTAACCTGTATTTTATTGAAGTGGAGAAAGGTTCAAGCTTTAATTGAATTTTAAGTGAGATTTAAAAAATCCCTATAGATTTCTTATACCATCAAGATGCAAGAGATTGTCCTTGAATTGATCTACCACCTTTATGGTTTATCTTAGTCAACCAACATTGAGGATAAACATACATAAAGCAATCAGAATACCTGTGCCCACCACATAATTAGTCTTATAATAAGCCAGTCTGACTTTTCCATCCAGCCCCGGAGCATAGGAAAAGGGAAGAAAACTGCTCCCAACAGGTTTGGGATGATATAGACAACCACAGCAATTAAATACAATGGGGGCACAACCTCCAAGTCACCAATAAATGACAGAAATCCTGGAAAACTGTCCGCTGATACATCAACTAATCGTGTGTAGAAGAGCGGTAGAGCTGCAGCCCATGCAAGGCTAATAATTATCTTGACAATATTTCTCAGTACGTCAGTAAACATCCATCTCCGATGGCCTGGGAAGTTCATGGAAAAATCTAGTACACCTATTAACAGAAAAGAAAATAAAGTAATCGGGTCAGAAGGAAAATAAAACTCTACTTTCCCAAAGACTAAATCACTCTAACTTTCATACTAGCAACTGCATGATTTGTATTGTAATCTAGTGTCTACATCAGTGTACATGACCCAATAAGTAATTTCATTACGAACAAGAAAATGTATAGCTCTGATGAACAACTCTTTACTTAGAATGAATATTTATGATAAATACAAATAAAAACAGAGATTACAACAATTTTTCAATATAAATAATATTTAAAATGACTACTTCACTCTTACAATACACAATAGATGCATAATGTTCTAATGCAAGACATGTATTTTCAGAGTTTAGTATATGACATTGTCCAGAACAATAAATGAATACCATACTCTGAATGAAGCGTAGACCAGCTGCAGTGATGGAAATGCTTGACATATGAAACAACACTGTTGTATTTTTAATATCTGATAGGGAGTTTTGTTCGAATGCAAAGATCAACATTGCCTGCAACAATGACCATGTATCACATTTTTAGACTAGGTCCAGCACTAAAATATTTTCATGCAGCTCATCAGGATATCTTATCAAAATGATAAGAAATACCTGTAAAGCCAGTATATAAAATGTCCACAGGCGATCAAAACTTCTGAATATGTGAAGAAATGATCTCGTCTCAATGAAATTGGATTTCTTGGTGCTCTTGGAGCTTTTTGGAGGTACCTTTTTCCCCTGCGAATACAATCATGTCAGATAGGTAGACATTAAGTACACTATAACATTACTTGATAAAGCACCATCACCTCTGAAAGGTACCATATTGATCTGAAGAAATCTCCATCATCTCGCATAGGCCAACCAAGTGAAAAGCAGTCAGTTGACCTGCATGAAACAGAGATGCCTTTAATTGCATTATAAAATGATGGTAAGTGATAAGATCGAGATCTTATCATTAATAAACGATCAAATTAAGCATATTAAAGGCAAGTGAAGATGAGCGTTGAAAAACCACACAGCTTCTTGCACCTGCTTTACACGTTCCACTGACCAACTGGTGGGTCTGTTTACGAAGAATTTAGGTCCAAGTCGTTTTTAGTTTCTTATGTCCAAGATCGTGCGTCACCCCACCACCGAAGGAGGCGTGGTAAGATCGAGACCATATCTCTTTTATTTACTTTCCTAATGATTTGTTATTTACTTTCTAAGATATTTGTTCATTTTGTGTATGTAAAACCCTTTAAAAGGTGATTAATAAACAATAAGCTTATCAAATCCTTCTGAATTCGATAAAAAGTAGGTCAATCACAGTAAATCTCACATACCAGAAATACTCATTTAGGTCATCATAATTACACCATGCTGAGTGAGGAGCTTTCCCATGTTTACTCTTTTGGGCTTCCTGAGACATACACCATCTAATATATTAGCTTGTAACTGAAGAAACAAGTATTCAAACTTGAATATATAATGGTGGACTTGCCTTTTCAATGACAAGATAAAGGGGTGTGATAACCTTCCGTAAGAATGACTCGTCTTCTCCACCATAAGAAGGTTTTAAGAAAGACTCACTGTCTCCACCATGAGGTTTTATGTTTTCACCCGCCCCAATGCTAACATTTCCAGCCACCAAACCATGAAGTTCATAGGCCATCTGCAAAAATTGTTTAAGCCCTATTAGCATTAAGATAAACTTTCTGCAGTGTATTCCAATTAATGAATGAAAGGTCTTACATTATGAAAAATGTAGCACAAGCATTCTGGCATGAACCGGAGATTAGATGCTTCTCCCCAGATGAGAAGATACAACCCCATGTAAAGAACCTTCCTTTGCTGTTCATCTTGTTGCCCTTGAGGAAGCCTGAGGATGTAAAAAAAGGTTTGGAAGTAAGTAGAAGGTACTTCCGAGCATAAACAAGAAACGAAGACTACGAAATCTCACCTTAAGCTGTTCTTTTTACCCAAATATCTGCACCAAGTTCTATAGTTCTTAAAAAGCTTATCCATAATGGCATCAACTGCTCGATCATCAAGCTGTAATAAACATGTCACTCAAACAAATTCTTGTCATCAAGAGGTTCAAGAAACGGGCATAACAAGAATGATAATGTAGAAAGAGACTATGGAATGGATGCATACCTTGCTTAAAGGTTCAGGTTTTGGCTTAAGCCTTATATGAACATTAGCAAGTAGAATTATCAGGTTTTCCCTTTGATTCCTGACATTGTCTCTCTGCATACAGGTAAAATAGAGAAGAATACTCCAAAATTATTCTGATTTTCAAAAAGAAAAAATGCTTGACATAAAGATAACAAGGACATGCCTGAAAACCAAAAATGGATCTCAACCAATCAAAAAGATCATAGTCGAGCATCTTGTGACTATGCTGTTGCAATGCCGGTGGCCAATTTAAACCATTGGTGTTCTTAAGTGCAGATACAACTGCCTTAACCTAGTACATGGGGGAAAAATGCACAAACAAGCTCTCTTAATCCAAACCCTGATAGTCAAACAGACGAGAACAGTAAGAGCAACCTAGTAATTGTGGTGAAAGGTACCTCTTCAAGCTGCATAATGGACTGTGCAGCCCCAGCAGAATCAAGCGGAAGAATATTATAAGGAGCATATATATTTTGCTTTTCTTCAACATCTTTAGCAGCAGCAATGATCTATTCATTGTAAACAAAATTAAGCTGCATCAATACCATAGCTACAAACAAACAACAGCAATGATCTATTCATTGTAAGCAAAATTTAATGCCAGCACCGTGTGCACTAGTTAGTAGCACATCTATTCCAAACACGTTAATTTATGTGAAAAGAATTAAGATTTTCATATAATGAAGTGAATGTGGAATCAAGAAATCATGGCGCAAAAAGAATGGCGTACAAACCTCTGGGGCAACTTCTTCCACTTTCTCAGTTTTATTGACAGCACAAAGAACTTCAAAAAGAACTCCTGCAGTCTGATACGCTTTTCCAAGCTGGGCTCTATCAGCCTCTTCACCTTGATCCAATGCTCTGATGTACTGGTCATAATAGTGCTGATAGAAGCTTTCAATTTCTCGAGCATCAGTTTTTTTGACACGTTTAGCAAGACTTGAGTTATTTTCCTGGTGAAGACAATATAAACTTAAATAACTCAACTTACATCTAAATCACATTTAACCAAACAGAAAATGACATCAACTTTTTCAATCATCTGCCTGTGGAGATGAAACAATAATCATGCTGGAATATTGTTTACAAGCAGCATTTGAGCTTTATCTGTTTTTACATTTGAATAAGCATGAAGCAGACAATAACAGTAAGTCAGCTGACAGAGTTACAACATGAAGCAAATCTTCAGATTGTTATTCAAAATCACGCAATCAACAAATAGGATAGCTTTGACTTCCGATTTTTTAAGGTTCTAAAAAATGTGTCGTCGTCAGATTTTGATAATTTGAGGAAAAAAGTAAATTAGGGTTAGGTTGAGTTTTGGGTTAGAAGTTCATCGACTGTTTACGAAAGAAGCAACATCATTGAACTGGTCACCCCATCAATACCCAACTGGAAACCATTTTCACAGCGAAACCAGTGAAGCAATTTCAAACTGAAGTCGAAGTTCTAGACCCTGAGCGCAATTTACACGCAGACGATCCGCATAAGAATACTCTAATTCTTCTTCATGTTTACCAAAACCAACCAATTTAGGCAGAATATCAAGCTCACTAGTCAAAATACGGGCCGCAGAGGTATCTGAACATGGAAGCCGAGAAGACGCCGTCTGATTGATTTCACGAGTAAACAAACTTTTTACTGTATTGGATTTCGAAACAACGACGATGAAAGACGTGTTACACGAGACCGAGATATTCCGGTCCCACACTCGAGCTCATTTAATTTATAAATAAATTGGGCATAAATATTTATTAAAGTTCGATTAAAAGCATAAAAGTTTTTTTCCTTCTAATTTTCGGATCTTCCCGATAACACCTTTTTAGACCATGTCATAAAAAAAGCCCGAAAGGGTTTTTCTAAAGTTATACTAGTTCATCAACTTCGTAAACTTGAAAGAGTTATTCTCAAAGAGACCCATAAGTATTATTTATATTCTTAAAATTTTCTAATGGAAAGGTTTTTCATTTATGTTTTTCTACTAAAACTAGACAACTATGATCGTACCTTTTCTAATCGTTGGAAAAGTCCGGTCTTAAATTGTCGAACTCCACGACCGGTCGAGGTTGGGTCTAACCTGTGAGCTTTCTCAAAGGCGTAAAATCGACCTACAATACAATGAACAAATCAAAACTTGCTCCATGTACATAAACAATATTCATTTGCACATGATCACTTTATATAAATAATAAACGGTTTATTATTCATAGCATATGAACGGCAAAGTTCTGATAAAACTTACAAAGATAAGCAACTCGAGGTCGATCGTTTTGTATCTCACTAGCAACACGGAGTATCGGAACAATGGAAGATAGAGAAGATGGAACCACCTCATGGTCATACACCTCCACAGAGAAATTTGATGAAAACCCTACATTACGTGATGAGATCCTCGACAACATTGACAATGGAGCAGATACACCACCGCCGCCTCCACCGCCGGTTCCACTATTCCCGGCGGTGCCATCGCTCTCGTGGGCCATTATTTAGAGACGTTTATGTATATAGACAATATCGGAAGAGAAGATGACATGAGAAGGGAATATTAGGAAAACGCCTAATGAGAAAATGAAACGGAGTTGTTGAGCCCACTGCCGGCCGGTGGTGAGAGAGAAGAGGAAGAATAAAAAATAGCTGGAATGATTTGGAGGGGTTTGTTAAATTTGGAAATATTTGAGGTCAATTTTTGTCATCTTTATGTAACTAAAAGTTGAAAAGGGTGGTTCTCCGTGCTTTGTTTTGGAAAAAAATATTAGCGCTTCTCCTCATTCAAAACTAATGGAAGTCCGAAATTTATGGATACTTTTGTATCATAATGAAAAACGAGCCGATTAGATCACATTAAGTATTTTGTTTAAAATGTTGGAAGATCTTTCTTATCTCTTGGATTCTGGTGTCACTAGTGGGATAGATCATTTTTATTATATCTCATCATTTTGTTATTGTTGTGTAACTTGGTGATGATTTAAGATCGATAGCATCAACTCAACCACGTTTGTTATTCTTTTATGCTTGTCGGAGTTCCCATGTTAAACTCCTATGAGAAGAGCATTGTATTGTTCGGCCACAAGGTCGTACAAAACCGGATTTTTGAGGCCATAACCATCGTGACTATCAATGTCATCATCCCAAGTATATTGAGGAACATTAGATTGCATGATACAAATAATGTTCCTCACTCGAAACAACTCCTTTAAAAAAATTGCATCATAGGAGTGAGAGGTGCATTCTCAAATAAAATGTACTTGAAGGTTCTTCAAATTTCTTTTTGAAATGGAAACTCATAGTCAACTAAGTTTATCCGACAAGAAAAATAAACTGAAACATGAAAAAATTACAATAATGCTCGTTGTGTAGGTGAGAAACTCAAGACCCAAATTGTAGATTTGGGTCAAGCATATGGCGATATACCAAAGAATTTCTCGTATGTTATGGTGTTTTCGAGTGGGGGAGTAGGAAGATGACTTATTATGTACGAGGTCATGGAAATGAAAATCAACCAAAATAGTTTAGGCACGTTGGTGTGATTTCGTGAAGAAAGCGGCAAGATTCAGAAAAACCATTGTGCTTTGAGGAGCTTTGACGACTTGTTAAATTTTCGTTAGGTAAGATCTCAATCCAACATGTTTGCCACCTTTTCGGAGTAAAGAAAGATTATATACTTTTAAAAAATCTTTTAATAATGATTTGAACCTAAAGAAGGTGTGGTCGTGTGTATGTGTCGGATCTTTTTTATAGACATTTAAAACCCATCGCGTTTTGAGGAGGAAAAACGACTTATTAAATTTTCGCTAGGTAAAATCTTTAAAAATTATTTGAATTTTGTAAGGGCCTATTTGGTTTTAACTCCGGAAACGAAAACGGAACGAAAACAAATCTAATCCATACATATACCCATGTTTATGAAATTTTTTGGAATCATTCCTTGTTGTTTGAAGTAATTGGGGTAGGAACTTGATTAGTTTTGATACACTATAGTGAAACAAAATGGGAGAAAGCAAATGCATTTTGCATGGAACTACATAGAATCATTCCAAAAAACTTCATGAACATGGTATAAATATGGACTCGATTCATTTTCATTTCGTTTCCGTTTCCAGAATTACATCCAAACGGGGACTAAAAATGATTAGAAACATTTGATTGTGTATTATCATACAAATAACACAAGTACATACACTAAAATACACATGAATATATGCATGAAAACCAAGCATGTATTTTATTCCCTTTTAAGTTACTGGTGAGGATGCCATACATCCCCAAGCATCCTTAGCAGCGCCGTGGCTTTTACCTTGGCTTGTGGACTGCACTGACTTTGCATCAGCAACAACAACTGCGTCAACACTCCTTCCTTCACGGCAACCGCCCTGGCCGCCGCCGAGCATCCACACAGACCCACCAGAATGCTCAATGCACTCTCACTTCCCTCATGATCATTCACTCTAAACACCATCTTTACAACCGCCTTCACTCCGTCAACCTCCCTTAAAACAGCCTCCTTTCCACCTTCTACCTCCACCAATGCCTCCAGCGCCGCCACCGCCGCACATTCACTGTCTAGACCTCTCAAAATGTGTCTTATTAGCCCCTCTATTGCTCCCAGCTTCACCAGAGATTCAAGGGCTTGTTCTTCTGAGTTTGAGCAAATTGCTGAAATTACCTTAACCCCTGCTTCTGATAATTTCTTTGCAGTATCATCATCATCAATGGAGGATAAGGATAGTGTTAGATTAATAACAGATTGTTGAATCTCAGCTGATGCACTGATCATCATACTTGACAGCGAAACCTCCAATATATCACATATAAGGATCTTGATCAAAGAAGTGCCGTGTTCTAACAGAATTAACAAAGCCGAAAATTTTGACTCCTTTTTCAGAAATTCAATTAACCAAATAACATCAGTAAATGGCAATAGCTTGACAGCAGAACTCAAAGCTAACTCTACAACATCCAATCTTTGATGAGTAGTTGCTTGAAAAGCCAGATTGATCAATACTCGAAAAAACCCCAAATCAACAAGACTTAAATCTTCTGTTTGAGGAGGAAGGTAAAATGCGAGAGTCTCGACCTGCTTAAGCGCTTGAAGCTTCTTCTCCCAAAGAGGCTCTTTCGATTCTAGGGTTTGCTTGAGTTCAACAAAGCAAGAACGACGATCAGTGCTGTGAGCCGTGTGATCGAGCCAGAGTTTGATCATATGACTTAAAGTGAGGTTAGGGACCATGGTAAGATCATGGAGTCGCTGCATTGTAACAGGGCAAGTGAAGTTTCCCTCAGAAATCCATTTTTGAATCGAAGGTCTGTCGTAGGTTTGGCCTGTACAGAGGGTTACTGGGTCTGTGAATAATTCGAGGCTAATTGGGCATTTGAACAAAGGTGGAATTGACTTCTTTACCCTTCTTCCTTCCATCATCAACAACCAGCTTCTCCACAGAAAGAAGAATTTGGTTCTGTAAATTTTGTGAAGTGATAAAGAAGCTAATAATAATAATCTCAAGTTCAAATTGCATACTGCTGCGATGGGTCATTTTCAGTTCCAAATTCTATGAAATTAAAGCAGTCAAAGTGATGACCCACTGAGCAACAATTGCAATTAATAGTGCCTTTGAATATTTGAACAGCTAGAAAAATCCATTCTTGATAGTTAAGTGGTCAACAAAGAATGTATAGATAATTATAGGAGGTAAGACGAATCGATAACCAATTAACTACAAATTTTCGCCAAAAAAATCTATATAATAATATTGAAGTCAAAGTTTTATCACCCTCAATGTTTATTTATTTGTATTTCAATTTTTTAGGTCCGAGGCTAATTACTTCTCCATTACATTATGATTTCGTGGGTCAAATTTGAGACGGAAAGTAACATATTCATCTTCATCCCCGTTTAGTATAATATCATCATTCTCATACCCGTTCGGGTATTGAAAATTATCTTCAACTTTGTCTCCGTCGGATTTTCATCCCATCGAGAATCCCGTCCCCTTATAATTTTTCCCATTTAAAATTTTGTATGAGTTTCCCGTAAAACTCCAGTCCTCGTCTCGTCCCATTTAACTTTCAAGAATTTGATAAAAAAAACATTAACTCGGATAAAAATATATATATATAAAATTAGGTAATAAAATACAAAATTGTTACTTTGTTTAACTATATAAATACCAAAAACATGAATTTGTCAAAGTAAAGGTATACCGTGTATATATTATGTTTCGTTCGTTCATGTAGGATCAAGACTCATAGTACAAAATAGTGTGGTGTAAAATATTTATATCTTACTAACATTTAGATTACGATATAAGATAAAGTGATATTATGTCATTTTAATTTTACGGTTTAGGTTTTAGGTTGTACCACCAAAACATGTATTTGAGACTAATACACACGTAAAAACGCACAACATGTATTTTGTCACTAGTTTAATACTCGTGTCTTGTACGAGATTTGTAAAATTATACAATAGTATATAATATTTTGAAATTTTAATTTGGATTGCATCAAATGTGTAGTTAAGATGTCATTTGTTTATCTATATATTATTTCATAATAATAATTAGTTGATAAGCTTTTGTCTCATATGTTTATTAAATATAGATTAGAAATATAAATAAATAAATTAATATGTTAATAATCTGACTAAAATATGTTAATCCTACATAGTTAATCAATCTGGTATAAAATATTAGAACTATTTCCAAAGTATAAATAAAAATTAGTTTATATATTAATAATCTTATCGAAATTAAATGAAAAAATTAAGATCATATTCCATAATATCAAGATGACATGTGGTAAAATAGTAGTACTATAAAGGAAATTTTCTAAGCCAAATAAAATCATACATATATATATATATATATATATAGTTATAATGGATATAAAATAACATAAGATCAATTTTGTGTTTCAAATGAGAATAAGTTTATATCGAGCGTCTCCATAAATAAAATAAAATAAGTAAAAAAGGAGATGGCGCAACATAAAGACGATACGTGTCTAAAACTTATATGACTTAATGTAGAGATGACATGTGACAAAATTCAAGGTACATTAACGTGAGAACGACAAGTGACATGATTTACTTTTGTTTTAGTATTATATAATATATGCATTTGATCATTGTGATTTGATGTTTATAACGTATTCATAAAATTTACGAGGGTGTTATCCTCATATGATTGAAAACCAATTTTATATAGGTTAGCATTATCATGTACATATTTACGCATATAATATACATTTTAATTGAAATGTTATTCTCATATTTTCCAGAATATATTTTGTATGATACTAGTAAGTCTTAAAGTACAAAAGTGCATATAGTTTATTAACATTTAGTTCAAAATTACAATATAAATGTTGATTTATATTATATTAATATACAATTTTAATTGAAATGTTGACGTGACTTAGTTAGTTGTTTAACATATCACATTATCCAAATTGGCAAAGTATAGGTATATTTGCATATATATTAAGTTTCGTTCGTTCAAGTAGGATAGAGACTCGTAGTACAAACTAATGTAAACTAAAATAATTATATCTTACTAACATTTAGATTACGATATCAAGATAAAAGTGTTACATTATTTTATCATTTTAATTTCACGGTTTATGATTTAGGTTGCATATCAAAACATGTATTTGAGAAAGTAAGACACAATAAAAAAAACACACAACATGTAGAGTGTCGTGCATTTGATCATTATGATTTGATGTTTAGGACATATTCAAAAGTTTTGCGAGGTGTTATTCTCAAATGATCGAAAACCAAATTAATATAAGTTAACAGTAGCATAATTACACATATAATTATCAAATAAATAATTTTAATTTAAAATACATTTATGTAAGTAAGAACGAGTATGATACTAAAGTCAAAAGTGTATATAGTTTGAAACTTTATTAAGAATCGACAATTTTTGAATTAAACTTGAAATTACATTGAAAGTCTATTATAAATACAATTTGTTTATTTATGTATCCCAACATGATACCCATCGGGTGCCCCGACAAGGTACCCATCGGGGATCTTCTTCGGGTTCCCCAACAAAGTACCAATCGGAGAACTCCATCGGTTTTCCCGACAGGGTACCCACCGGAGATCCCTGGCGGGTTCGGATCGGTGAGCGGGATGAATACCCCTATCTTCATCTCTGTCACCATCCCCAAGCGGGGGATCCAAATTCCCAATCAACGTCCCCGTTTAAAATTCTTATCCCGTCCCATGACAAGTAATACCCGTAAATTTCGGGAAATTTTCATCTCATTTACACCCCGAATTTCGTGTCACAAAACCTATGGAGGTTACTCATGAGTCGAATATATCTATTTAAGAGTAAATTATTATTATTAATAATAAATATAATTAAATGACCAATAAGACTTGTAAAGTTGTGTCGTTAATATAAAATGATAATACGTGACATCAAAAGTTATCTCTTAATATAAAATTTATTTTAATGCATCTAAAAAGAAGAAACATATATGCTACATGGAATTTCAACGAGACAGCACTAGGAATAATGCATTTACATGTTTTTCAACTCGCCCATCATTGTGATTTGTGATTTATGATTTATGTTTATAGTATGTCATATTTTTCCTCTTACTTTATATGCTTGTATTATTCTCGTGATATTATTTTGGTGTCATCTTTGAACAACTTTTTCATTTCCATTTTCAACAAGCCCACTAACTTTAGATTCAACGGCATATATTTACACCAATCGCTTATATAAAATAAAGAGAAATTAGTGTAATGTTCGTGTCATACAAACGTGATTTAATTAAAAAAAAATTAAATTTATTATTTATTATATATATAATAAATTTATAATATTATTGATCATTACTAACAAATTTAATATAAAAGTAAATAGAATAATTAGTGGTTTATGTAATTATATACTATTATTAAAATAAAGATATTTGTTGTTTTATAAAAGTACATTAAAGCGGGTTACGTGATAATATAATCAGCAAAAGATAATAGAAGAATTTGTCAAAAAATGTATGTAGAAATATATTTGAAAAAAAAATAGTTTACATAATTTTTAATTAAAAAAGATTTAAAATGGAAATATATGGAGAAAAACGACTTACTAGCAAAATGTACGAAAAAATGACACACGAGGTTAAGTGATTTTTCTTTAGTATATATATATATATATAATTATTTAAAAATAAAAAAGTATAGAATAATTGGTGATTTATGTAATTACATACTATTATCTATCTAATTATAAGTATTATCTATCTAATTATAAGGTAGATATTTGATATATTATAATGATAAGGTGAGTTAGATAATGTAGGAAAGTAAAATATAATAGAAGAATTTGTTAAAATATATATAAAAAAATATTTTTAAAAAAAATATAGTTAGTTTACATAAATTTTAAGTATTTACTTACATATAAATAAATAAATGACTATAGCATGGACTATGGAGTATTGAAAGGCTCATTAAAGCTGGTCACGCATGAAGAGTGTATGAATGGAGGAATGTTGCTTTTTGGTATGCGCGTTAGACCGTGCACAATGGTAGTTTCTAACCAATTTAATATCATAAATCTCTTGTAAATAGTTTAAATTGTACTTTAAAACTCATTTGCGATATGAATGATAGATCAGATGGGATCTCCTGTAGCAGTGATACATGTATCCCCAACATATGATTGGTTGAGGCTAAATAAATAAAGATTAAAACTTTACTGCTTTACGAGAAAAATAATAAACAATATAAATTTCACCAATCACGTGATAGAGATACAATGATACATATAAGAAGGGATACCGAAGATCATGACCGAAGATAGATGCCCGGTAGAAACAAGGAGAGAAAAGGAAATTGGGCACCTTTTTGTAACTTTTTCAATTAAAATGTGACATGTGTCAATATGAGAGTGGTGGAGTGGGGGAGTTTTTGAGCCATTGGATATAATGAAGATCAACGGTTCATAATTTTTCCTATTTTACATAATTTTATCAATCATTTATTATAATTTTTGGTTTAACAAAATATATTTTGATAATTTTTATTTTATTTTATTTACCCATAGAGTCCAATATTGAATATATTTAAAAGGACAAAAAAGTATATTTATCTATTGTAGAGTCCAATGATTTTTTCCCCCTAATCTATAAAGTCTATATTGGGTATTTTTAGAATAATAATTATTTTTATTTAAAAATAAGATAATGTATTATTTTTATTTTATAACTGTATAATAATATATATATATATATCATAAAGATTATTATTACAAATATTACACGTAAAAAACAATATATTACAAGACATTATACATAGAATATATACTACGAGAAATTTTTTTCACATAAAATTTAATATATTACAAGACATTACACATAAAATTATTAGTATCAACATTTTAACATGTATATAAATATGGTAGGTAAATAAATATAGAGTTAAGAGATTGAGAGCTAAAACTATGAATGTGGAGAAAAAGTAGATATAGTTTTTAAAGCTGACGTGGCGGAAAGAGAATGTTAAGAAACTTTGTTAATATACTCACAATTTTATTATTATTATTATTTTTTTTGATAAGGGAAAACGGTTAGATTGGCCTATCTCCTAGAGGTAGTTCAACCTAAAGCATTCTTGCGGAAGAGAACACGAAGTTTGGAATCTTCAGAAAAATTGGTGTTGGGGGTCGAGATTCCCAGATGTGTCAATCGGTCAGCAACATAGTTTATCTCTCTGAAAATATGCCTAACACGGATCTCGTCAAAGAAGCGAAGATCCAATTTGGAGTTGGATATAATCATCTCGACCTCCCACGGACAACTCCACAAACCTTGGAGTGCCTTGATTACACACATGTTATCACCTTCGATTTCGATCTTTTTAATTTGTAGTCTGATTGCCTCTTGTAACCCAGTTTTGAGGGCAAAAGCTTCGGCTTTTATGACCGAATTGAAATTATTTTTTTTAGCATCGAGGCTAACGATATCGCCATTGTGGTTTCGAATAACATATCCAATAGATGTGATTCCCAAATCGAGTTTTGATCCATCAAAGTTAAGTTTAAAGAAGCCGGGTTTTGGTTTTTCCCATTTAATATTGTGTTTTTTCCGTTTGTTTGAGATATAGCTTTTTGGTTGTTGTTTTATGTTGTAATTGTCCTCATCAGTTATGTTAGTTTTCCAGTTATGTATTTGGTTTTTGATGAAAGTGATAACTTTATTATCCGGGCCCATAAGTTCGTTACTAAAGATAATTTTGTTCCTGAAAAACCATATACTCCATCATGCAGTTGCAAGGTACGTAAATATCTTTGTTCCTATTCTGTCTTTAATTTCTTGTAGGATGACATGAGTTTTTATTTTTATTTTGGAGGTTAATTTTGTTAAGTTCGGTTAAGATTGATCTATCGATTTGACGATAATTTATTTTGGAGGACTGTAGTTGTTAATATACTCACCATTACACTTGGTCTAATTAGATTGGCAATACATAACTGGCTCAGGTTGCTGGTAATCAACTAGAGGAGAATATTAAGGAGGATTCAGTTCAGGACATGTGGGTTTCAAATCAAAGATGGAATTGGCGGGTGCTACAAAGGTATCTTCCGGCTGCTACTCTTTTGATACTAGGGCCTAGCAAAATGCAGGCCATTTAAAAGAAACGAACCGAAAAACCGCAGTTTTTGGTTCAAACTGAAACGCAAGCCATACTTTACGATTGCGGTTATTGGTCCAGAGTATTTTAGAAATCGGTTTGCACTTCTGCGGTTCAAACGGAAATAATAATAAAAAATACAACGAGCTTGTCCTCCTAAGTCATAACCCTAAGTATAAAACTAGAAGGAGTAGACATCGTAACAGTTAACTCTCACATAACTTCACATTCATTCACTCACTTCCTTAGGGCTAACCGGCTAGGGTTAGGGCGACAACGGCTGGAGCATGGAAGATGGGACTCGAGAGGCCATGGGAGGAAGGGAAATGGCAGCGGCTAGGCTGGGAGGAAGGCGACAACGACTAGATCTCGACTTTCTTAAAGCTAGGGTTCGTTTCTTGTTCACTTCGATTCTTTTTGGATGTTGACTTGGGACTAGATCTTGACTTCCTAAGGGCTATGGTTCGCTTCTTCTTCTTCCTCATCTTCTTCCTCATCTTCTTCTTCCTCCTCTTCTTCTTCTTCCTCTTCTCGACTCGATCTCGAGTCCTTAGTCGATCTCGACCGAATATCCTTTTCATTTTCGGGGACTAGATCTCCTTTTCATTTCCAACGATTGGATCTCGAATCTCGACCGGATCTTGAGTCTCGATTGGAATAATGGATTTCATATATGTAATGTTTTGATGTTTTGATTTTCAATCTATAATCTCGAATTAATTGTTATGTTGCGAATGTTATGAGAATTGTATGTATGAATTTGTGAGGTTGCTGCTTGCATTTTCAGACTTTCGGTTCGAACCGAAACCACAAAATATGCGGTTCAAACTGAACCAAAACCGCCCCTTACGATTGTGGTTTACGGGCTGTGATTTTTGAGATTGTGGTTCAGTGAGGTTCCACTCAGCTCCATCTAAAACTTGACGGTATCACCATTGTAGAGGATAAGGAGAGAACGGAATCCATATGTTGGCCTACTAGTAATGATGGACAATATACTATAAAGAGTGGTTATAGGTTTCTGGTGTATTGATAACATGATTTATTACCATAGTTTAGGCATGTATATAGATAGATTTTCCCTTATATTTAAAATGAATAAGCCTAAGTTTGTGTCATTTACACTTGTTTTTTTTTACTTTGTAAGTATAGATGTCTACACATGCTTTGGTTGTTTTTTCGGGTAAAACGGTGAAATTCGGACCTAAACGACACATTTGAGGATCAAGCCTCGGAGTGGAGCATGCCAAGAGCTCGGGAGATATGCATATGAATGCCAAGAAAAGCCTACAAGTGAGGAGACAAGGCAAGAGATCGAGCAAAGGAGCAATTAGTGGCCTTTTGTGAAATCTCGGGTGAGCAGAAGAGTATCTCGGCCGAGATATGAAATTCAAAGACAATTGCATGCGAGATTACTAAAGTTGGGAGTAATCTCGGCCCCTATCTCAGGCCGAGATTTTGGACACTTCATGTCGAGATTTGCAGAAACCAAAGTCAAACATTGACAACTGCCAAATCTCAGCCCCAATTTTGCCCAAATCTCGCACCGAGATTTATAGCAAGGGGGCGAGATTCCTCCAGATCTGCAGCTGACATCTACTTTTACTACATTTTTAGGCCCGACCTTTGCTTTCTCTGGACCGGGAGTATAAAAGCACCCTTGTAGTCCTTTTGTATGTATCTTCTTCTGGACCACAATCTTCTTTCACACCCTTAGATTATTCTTTTGCAAAATTTTCCTTTCTTCTCCCACCTTGTATTGGAGACTTGTTATTTTTCCAGATTTGTTATTCCATTTTCAGCATCAAAGATAAGAGTATTGTGGTTGTTTGGAGATTTTGTTCTCCTTGTTGTTTGAAGATTAACCAATTAAGTTTGGATTTTTATTTCTATTTGCATTTTAATATCATGTATATGTTCTTCCCTTTTATTTTCAGATTTTATTTTGTTGACTAGATTTCTAGTGATTCTAGGGTGAATAAATACTTGGTTGTGGCATGGATGATGATTTATTAGCTTGCATGTAGACCTGTTCATATCCGGGCTCGGGCCGGGCATTTTCAAAAAAAAGCCCGTTTTGGCGGACCCGGGTCGGGCCGAGCCCGGTTCGCGGGCCTGTAAGGGGTGCCGTACCCGCCCGGCCGGGCGGGTACCTTTTTTTTAAAAATTTTTTTTATAAAAAAACTTCTACTTCTTTATTCTTCAATTAGGGTTTCGAGAATTAGAGTTTATTTTTTTTATTGTTTATGTGTACAAACACCAAACTATAATACATATAATTATATATATATATATATATATATATTTTAAATTTTTTTTAAATTTTTTAAAATTTTTCCGGGCCGAGCAGCCGGGACGGGCCTCATACCTTGTTCGTACCTGACGGGCCGGGCCTAGAGGCCCGACCGGGCTTGACTTAGTGTTCATACCCGCCCGTTTTTGCGGACGAACGGGCCGGGCCGGGCGGGCTGCCCGGATCTAAACAGGTCTACTTGCATGTTTGATTTGGCTAACATATTGTGTAAATTCTAGTGTTGATTAAGATGAATCTAGGTTAGATTTATCTAAAACAGCAACGTTGTTGTCGTTATCTCACTAGCAACTTTTCTAGACCTTACCTATGTGTGTTGGTTGTGAAACAAATTAGATTGACCAACTTATAACTTTATACTATTATTTTAACTCCTTTGGTTTTGTCATCCTAAGATCATGTTTAAACAAGGGAATTACTAGCACTCATCTCACTCTTTAGTTCAAGGCAACAAAATGTCTAAATTGACATGATGGTCAACCTCATGAATGTCATCCTCGATCTCATTGTTGATGTCAAACACCTTTATAGTTAGATTCTCATCCCTCACTAACATTCACCTAGGCCTTTCCTCAAGTCCGTCATTCATCAACCTGACCTTCCTATGTCGCACCATCGATTAGGTCCACACCCGCTCCTAAGGGTCCTTATGTGGACAAAGGTAAGTCTATTGTTTCCATTCACATATGCATGGACCTCCTCTTAATGACGCACATGAATTCAACACGAGGTTAAGACTAACTTGGGGACCTTATGAAGCCCAAACATAAAACCCATTATCGGTTGCAAAGTAAATTGATCGGTCCATCTGAACCCGACTATTTTAGGACCATTTCTAAATTAGTCCGGATAAACCTTTTCAGTCACATGTAAGTGTGACATATAGATTCCGATTAGGGAGGATAGTCTCACCCGTATTCGATGGGTGTTTACAAACTTAAAAAATAAAATGGTGACATATGAGACGAGTGATGGATAGGTTGGATTCAGGTGAGCGGTTCAAAATTTGTAACCCGCCCATCACCCGTTTGAAAGTTATTATAATTTCTTTTAATAGATAATAAAATGGTTGAATTGTGACTCTAACCACTTTTCCTCCTACAAACTCTAACTTCAACCCTCACGTAAACTCCAATTTTACCCCCTTTCTTAAGTTTTTGAATAAGAATAAATAACTTGTTTGTTACCTTTTAACTATATGATATGATGTTTTCATTAACTAAGAAGACAGGTTTAAGAAAGTATGTCAATTTCGAGTTTTTGATGGAAGTTGAAGACGATTTTGTATAATGTTACTTGGATTTTAACTTTTTTATTTTTATATACTTTGAACCCATGCAAACTATTTTAGATTTATGTTATAATTCCGACCATGTTAGGAGACACGACGGAATGAATGATTGATTTGCAGCTTTGCACTTTATTTCTAATTTTTAGTTGTTAGCTTTTTTTGGTCGAATATTAGATTCATAAAAACATTTTTTAATCCCTCCGAAAAACTATATTTACCGGATCACGGATATATTCACCGGTTCATGGATATATTCACCGGACCCATCCCGATTCCCGATCATGGTCGTTCAGGACCGACCGATGTACAATGCCAAAATGATAGCAACTAGCAAGTTAATTGTCACGGGGCGAGTTGTTCTCCAACTCAGACCGTGCGGTTCTTAGCTTTATTGTTGCCCCCGACAAGCTAAGATCAACCTTACTCCTTAACGCTCCTATTTATAGCCTTAGCCACCTCGGAGACTTGTCGGCAAACCTTGCCTTTATATTGATTTTGGAGTGGATTGTGGTGGATGGTGGAGGATTGTGGGATGATAGAAATGAGGGGTGACCTCCCCTATTTATAGCCTTAACCACCTCATCTCCGGGAAAGTTCCAAAACTCGATTCTCCTAGACCATTTTGGATCCTTTATAGCTTGAGCTTATCCTAACAAATTTAGAACTTTCCTTAAGACTCAAGGCTCCTTCGAGTTCTAGAAGTCTCCGCCATCTTTCGGGAGAACCGCCTCCATCCGGATCGTACCGCCAACTTCTACCCGAGTCTAGAGACTTTCGCCGGTTTCTAGATTTTTATTGATCCTTCCGGATCCTTCCGGATCCTTCCAGATGATTCTGCCATCTTCCGGAATATTCCGTCACCATCCGGAATGTTCCTCCATGTTTCGGATTTCTCTAGAGTATTCTGGACCCTTTGTGATCGTCCCGGATTTTTTCAGAATACTCCTTGCCTTCCCGACATGCCATCTTGACAAGGTCTTTGTTTAGCCTTCTACTTGCCCTTCTTCCCATGTCATTTATGCTCGGCCTTGTCAAATGGTGCCTTGATGGCGTCTCTTGACAAGTCGTCTTGTCTTGGCGGATATCGTTACGGAAAAACGGTCCGTGACAAAATTACATTTTAATACTTTCTTTTGTTTCAAAAGAAAAAGGGAAACCCTATTTACATTTGTCGTTGCAAAGCTGGGACCTGCGCTTGACCTCTTCTTCTTCCCCCGAACTTGAACCCCTTCTTCTACTCGTCGCCGCCGGCAGTTGAATCCTTATCCCTCCCCTTTCTCAGATCAGATTACAGAAAATGCACAGAGCTTCGAGCTCTGCTTTTGCCCGCTTGCTTCTTTCATCCCGGAGCTACAGCACTTCGTCAAATGGCGGCAACTTAGTCGCATCGGTCCTCTTCGAGAGGCTTCCCGTCGTTGTCCCTAAAATCGATCCTGTCGTCTATGCTTTCCAAGAGTTCTCGTAAGTTCCCATCTCCCTATCTCAACATTCCCAGTGTCCTTGATAAAGCTTTTAGGGTTGCGAAAGTGGTGGTACAATGACGGTCAAATGGAATTCAATACAAGCTTGTTTCTTCTTTTGTAATCGATTTGATTCGTTATTTTGTACTAGCTTATGCTATATATTGGATTCCGAACTGTATAATTCTTAGTTTGTTTGACATTGCGTGATGGAGATTGGTTTGGATTGATCTATTTGCGTAGTGAACAAAAAAGGCTTTAGAATTGACCTTTGGATTGTGGAACAAGGCCAATAGCATACATACAAGGCTTTCTCTTAAAAGTTATTGGAAAATCTGCCAGCTTTGTGTAGTGTTATTCACTAACAAGCACCAAGTATTCTATTGGGTTGGATTTGGCTTACTTTATTCCAACAATTGTCATAATTTTCTGTTTCAAGTCTGGATTGATTTCTTTTCTGATAAACAATCAACATTAGATCTGCACTCCCTGTTTTATTGGATTAACCGGCAACTTTGACATGGTATTAGTCTATACACCAGTTTTGTATAGGACTTCCAAATTTATCAGGCTTTCATGTTTACTCCATGAACAACCTTGTGCATACAATGACTTGACATTATGACAAGGTTTAGTTAATCTAAATAATCAGGGTTCCAAAAAACGTCTGGAAGGCCCCATCTGGGCCCTGTCTACATGCAAAAAACGGTACATCCAAAATTTATCTGTCGGGCGTTCTAATTTTATCAGCTTGATGAGTTTGACTTTGAGTTGGACAAGAAGCTTGAAGTTCAAAATTATGAAATAAAGAGATGGAATAGTAGATTGTTAGATGATTATGTGGTGTTTAGTTATCGTGAACCTATTTGTATTCTGTTTCTTTGTTTTTGTATGTTTGAGTTGGACAATGCTAAAACTCTACAACAATGATGTTTATTTAATTTCCATGATATTTTCTTGATTTTAAGATGTTGAAGACTTTGAGAATGAATGGTTGATTGCATTATATGAAATTTAGACAGAGCCTAGGGGTTAATACAAGAAAATAATCAAAAAACAACTTGTCTGTTCAAAATCCATTTAGAAGCTAGACGGTGCCCCCCTAACAATATATTATGGAATATCGTAAATAATGCACATCAGTTCTAGATGAACTTTGTAGTTCTTATTTCCATCGCTTTTCCTTGTTGATATTTTCAGGTACCGATGGACGCAACAATACCGGCGTGTTTATCCTGACGAGTTCTATAAAAAATATGAGGCTAGGTACTTGTTTTTCTTCTAGTATATCATCCTATTTCCTTGCTTTTGCTATATTAGGAAATTTGTTCTGTCCCAATGATTAGGAAGGAAGAGTACTTCCTTTCCATGATTTACAATGGTAATTTGTGGTTTGTGTAACCATGTTACGTTTTTCATGTTTCGTGGTAACATATATGAACTCTTCAAAAGTTACGTATGCATGCAGAGGAAAAGGCGATTACCAAATTGATTATACTCCAGCTCCTCGGATTACAGAAGCAGACAAAATGAATGATAGAAGGTATATGGCCTATAAGCTGTGTCTGAGACTGTAGTTTGTGTATTACAATGAAACAGGTTGTTTGCATCTTCCATCTGGACTTTAACTAAGTGATCATTCTCCCTGTCACCATTCAATTTACTTGTTGAATATATCTCAAGCATATAATGAAATCTTGTTCATTGCTGCAAGGTCTTTAAAGAGAGCCCTTGATAGAAGATTATATCTTCTTATTTATGGAAAGTCATATGGCTCTCAGGATGGTAAGCCTGTGTGGCATTTTCCTGAGAAAGTTTATGAGAATGAAGAGACGTTGCGAAAGGTAATTTGCTGAAGTCAGACTCTTGTCTTCCAGTGCTATGCTTAGTCCATGATCTTGTAGTGAACTTGTTTTCATGGCGCAGTGTGCAGAGGCTGCATTGCAATCTGTGATCGGTGATCTTTCTCACACATACTTTGTTGGGAATGCTCCTATGGCGCATCTAGTTGCACAAGCTGGAAACGAAACAAATGATGAGCCTCCGCTTAAGGTACTTTTGCTAGTTTCAACCCCAGTCTACTTTTGCTAACCAGTAATTTTTTAAAAAAATTTTAAATTTTTTTAAATTTTAATTTTTTAAATTTTTTTTTTTTGTGAATAGAAAATGAACTTGAATCTTTATGAATCAATTTATGAAATGATAAGTTCAAGTGCTGAATATCTGTTCTTATCTTTCATATCAGAGGTTCTTCTTCAAGTCTCAAGTGATTGCAACCAATAAGTTTGACATGGAGAAATGCGAAGATTACCTATGGGTGACCAAAGATGAGCTGATGGAGTATTTTCCAGATCAGGCTGAGTTTTTTAATAATATGATCATTAGCTGATTCGCTGGATATCCCGTTCAGATTTCATTGTTATTTTGTACCCTTTAATGTAATGGAAGGCTGAAACTCGTAACAATCAAAGGAAGGCATGGTTTTGGCCGAACGTATAGGAGATTTAACTCACAGCCGTTGGGAACTCATTTAGGGTTTGTAAGCAAAATTCCAGTTAGGATGGACTCTATTATGCAGTTTTGAGCTCAAATAATAACGAGAGTTCGATGTTATTATCATTATTTCCTCTTGGACTTGTAATTTACTAATTTAGTGAATCAATGATGTGATGAATGTGGCATTAGTGTTGAAATATATTAGAGTTAGAGATATAAAAGGAGTATGTTGTAACAAACTTTCTTTGACTTTCCTTTGTGTATAAATAAACGCCTGATGTAATGATTCAGTCAGTCATGTGTGAATACAAAAGAATCAGTTTCTTCTTCGATTCTGTTTCATCTTCTCCTTCCTCAAGCTCCATCAATGGAGTCATTCAACACATGATAACATGGTATCAGGTTAGGCATTAACATCGATCCTTACGATCAACACATTTCTCCTTGTTTTTCCGTTTCTGCAATCTCTGTTCTCATGGATTCTCCAGATACGATTTCAGATACAATTTCTGATTCGCGACATTCTTCATTCAGCATCGATCCGAATGACGATTTTTACCTTCATCATTCGGATCATCCCAATTACATTCTCTCCACCAGACTGCTCAACGCCAACAACTGCAACCACTGGTAGCGATCGGTAGAAGTTTCGCTCCTCGCCAAGAACAAATTAGGGTTCATCACCGGCACTTGCACGAAACCTGAATCTCCTCCGACTATGGCTGCACAATGGGGCTGCAACGGAATGGTAATCTCGTGGCTTATGCACTCCGTCGACAAAGACATCACTGAAAGTGTCATGTACTGTCACACCGCCAAAGATATTTGGAACCAGTTGAATACAAGATACTCTCAATCAAATCAAGCTCGAATTTATCAAATCCAGAAGGAATTGGCTTCGCTCTCTCAAGGAAATGTTTCTGCATCAACTTTCTTCACCAAATCAAAGACTCTTTGGGACGAGTATGTGATTCTTCTTGAAGTTCCACTTTGTTCTTGTGGCGCAGGTTCATTCTTCCACAAGATTTTGCAAAATCAACAGATCATGCAGTTCTTGATGGGACTCAACGACGCATTCAACAACACTCGAGGAAGTATCCTAATTATTCGTCCATTCCCTGACTTAGATAAGATCTTTCCAATAGTGACTCAGGATGAAACGCAAAGAGAAATCCGTCATTCTCCTTCACCTTCGGTTCCTGATTCTTCAACATTCAGTGCCAGTTATGGACGCGATCAAAGTCGAGGATCTCCTCAACAATAATCTGGAAGAGGCAAGCCTCGCAACAATTATTTTTGTGAACATTGTAACACAATAGGACACTCAATTTCAAGATGCTTCAAACTCCATGGCAAGCCTCCCAATTTCGGTGGTGAATTCTGTGACCATTGCAAAATTCCAGGTCATATCATGGCAAAGTGTTACAAACTACAAGCCAATCCTCCTCACTACTCTGGCGAGAAGAAAATTGTTGCTTCTGTCCATGACTATGTCTTCACCAATGATCAGTATCAACAACTTCTTATTAGCCTTCTGAGTCAACAACAAACTGGATCTTCATCACATTCCCCGCCTGTCTCTCCTAGTGCAATGCTAGCAGGTAAACATCTTAGTCTCTACTCATTGTATTAATTCACTTTGGATTCTTGACAGTGGCGCCACCGACCATATTTGTCCCAACCTTGCTTTATTCACCACCTATGCATCTTTGACCACCCCTCAGTTTATGACTATTCCTGATGGTAGTCAAATTCCTATAGCCAATATTGGATTTGTACAGATCACTCCCAACATATTCCTCAAGAATGTACTCCATATACCTTCCTTTCACTTTAACATGATTTCCATTCATACATTGTCTAGAGATTCTTCTCTCAATGTCATATTTACACCATCCAAATGTCTACTTCAGGGCCCTTCAATGAAGGAAACACAGGTGCTTGATAATCTCTCCAGGGGATTATACATCTTGGACAACTTGTCTTACAAGAATAATGTCATTTCTTCACATAGTTCTTTTTTCAATACTGCTTGTCAAAGGTACAATGATACCTCTTTTCAGTTTGCAGGTTCTGATACATCTCAGAAACCTTTGTTTCAATCTTTTGTTGCTTCTTGTTCTAGCATAGCAATATTGATAGTTTGATTTGGCATTGTCGCCTTGGCCATATGCATTTTGATTAGATGAGATTTGTACCTCCTGCTGTATGTGGTTTAAAGAATAAAGAGAATTTTGTTTGTAAGGTTTGTCCTCAAGCTAGGCAATGTAGAAAACCTTTTCCTAACAGTACTCATACCACCACTCAACCATTTCAACTCATACACATTGACACTTGGGGTCCCTACAAAAGTCCAACCTACAATGGTTATAACTACTTCCTCACAATCATTGATGACTTTTCCAAAATCACTTGGACTCATCTGTTGGCCAAAAAGAGCAATGCTTTCCCTATCCTTCAGTCCTTCATCACCTTTGTTGAGACACAATTTCACAACAAAATAAAAACCATCCGATCAGACAATGTCCCAGAATTTGTTGGACACACATCTCAGTCCTTTTACAAGTAACTTGGCATCATTCACCAATCCAGTTGTGTTGCTACCCCACAACAAAATGGAATTGTCGAGAGAAAGCATAAACATTTACTCGAGGTGGCAAGAGCCTTATTATTCCAATCCAAATTGCCAACCTCATTTTGGGGTGAATGTTTACTCACATCCACTTATCTAATAAACCGTTTTTCCTTACCTTCCCTACATAACACTTCTCCATATGAAATCCTTTTTCAACATCCTCCAAACTATAACCACCTCAAAAGCTTTGGATGCCTATGTTTTGTCAGTACCCTCAAACATGGCCGTGACAAATTTGTCCCCAGATCTGCCCCTTGTATATTTATTGGTTATCCATTTGGAAAGAAAGCCTACAAAGTCATCCATTTACCCAACAATTCCATCCTTGTCTCAAGGGACATAACCTTTCATGAAACCATTTACCCATTGTACAAAACTCTTATACCTGGCACCCCTACTTTGCCTAAACCAGTTTCTGACTTTCCTTACAACATTTTCACACTCTATACTGATTCAGTACCACATACAGCAGAACATGTGATATCTCATCCAACTCATCCTCTTTTTTCATCATCTGACAGTGACCAAAGTTCTTTTTCTTCTGACATTTCTTTGACTTCTCCTCCTGTCCTAAGATCATCTACACCAACTATTGTTGTCAATGACCCTATTCCAAGAAAAAGCATTCGAATTCATTCAGCTCCATTATATCTTAAAGACTATGTGTGCGATATGAATAATTCTCTGGATATATTACACAAATGTTGTGTTTCTTTCACCCCAGCTATTGTTGCAGCTTCCACATTACCCACTTTATCCCTTGTTGAGCCAAAAACCTACAAACAAGCCTGTAAAGATTCCAACTGGATTAATGCAATGACAAAAGAGACTGATGCTTTACTAGCTAACCATACTTGGGATCTAGTTGATTTGCCAGCAGGAAAAAGACCAATCAATTGCAAATGGGTCTTCAAAGTGAAACTGAAATAAGATGGCACCTTGGAGAGGTTCAAAGCTCGTTTAGTGGCAAAGGGCTACACACAACAACATGGAGTTGACTATGAAGACACATTCTCTCCTGTCATCAAAATGCCAACTGTTAGGTGTATCATTTCAGTTGCAACTTTCAAAGGATGGCCTCTCTTTCAACTTGATGTCAACAACGCATTTCTTCATGGAGATTTGAATGAAGATGTTTATATGCAAGCTCCACCTGGTTTTCCTAACCCTCTGAATCAGGTGTGCAGGCTCATAAAGTCACTATATGGACTCAAACAAGCTTCGAGACAATGGTTCTCTAAGCTGACATCAACTCTTCTACACATGGGTTTCATTCAATCAAAGAATGACTATTCTTTGTTCACCAAACATACCTCAGTTGGAGTAATCATCACAGCTGTGTATGTGGACGACGTCATCATCACTGGATCTGACCCTACATCAATTACTCAGCTCAAAACCCAGCTCCACAACCAGTTCAGTATCAAAGACCTTGACCGCCTACATTTTTTCCTTGGTTTGGAGATTACATACCTACCTAATGTTGTTGCTATGACCCAGAAGAAATTCACAAATGAGCTCCTTCAAGACAGTGGCCTCTTGTTTTCAAATGACAGTAAGCATCCATCTACACTTCTTCCTCTCAACACAAAGCTTCTCCCAGATCATGGACCTATTCTTCCAAATCCTGAATATTACAAAAGCATGGTTGGTAAGTTGAATTTCTTAACCAACACACGCCCTGACCTGTCTTATTGTGTACAACTACTTAGTCAGTTTATGCAGAAACCATGTGAGGGACATCTTTCTGCACTGCATCATACAATTAAGTATGTACATTGTACAATAGGGAAAGACATCATCATAAAGGGTCAAGATCAGCTGGTTCTTACAGCATTCTTTGACTCTGATTGGGCAGCTTGCTCCACTACCCGAAGATCCGTGACAGGTTACCTTGTTTCTCTTGGGGATTCTCCTATTGTATGGAGATCTAAGAAACAATCCACAGTATCCAGAAGTTCAGCAGAAGCTGAATACAGAGCAATGACACTAGCATCTATTGAACTCACCTGGATAGTCAGAATTTTACATGATCTTGGTGTTTCAAATCTCACTCCTGCTACCTTATTATGTGACAACATTGCAGCTATTCATATTGGCAAAAATCCTGTCTTTCACGAGCGTACGAAACATATTGACATCGACTGTCACTTCACACGGGAAAAAGTCTTGGAAGGCCTACTACAACTCACTCACCTTCCCACAACTGAACAAGTTGCTGACATTTTGACAAAGATTCTACCATCCCCACAACATTCTTACATCATGTCCAAGCTTGGAATGACCATTCCAACTTGAGAGGGGGGGGGGGGATATTAGAGTTAGAGATATAAAAGGAGTTTGTTGTAACAAACTTTCTTTGACTTTCCCTTGTGTATAAATAAACGCCTGATGTAATGATTCAATCAGTCATGTGTGAATACAAAAGAATCAGTTTCTTCTCCGATTCTGTTTCATCTTCTCCTTCCTCAAGCTCCATCAATGGAGTCATTCAACACATGATAACAAAATATAAACAGTCTGTCATTAAAAGAAAAAGGGTCACATTCGTTACACAAAGAAAAAGGGACACATTCTGGTCACAAATTACAGTTACAACACGATGCGTAGTGAAACTGTGTCTTAAGCCTAATAATGTGCAGTTTTATTGCAAGACACTGAATGTTGTCTACAATTAAAAAAAAATCATTGTCTACAGTAAAAACATATTGCAGTACGATGATCATATTTATAGAGGTTTATAACTGTTGGAATTCGGACATTGGTTTGATTATATATATAACCTTACACTATACACATGTTAGGAGAATGAACTTATCGAATTCAAAATCCTCCAATATTTGTCCGGGTTTTAAAAAATGTCCGCACACGAAGATGAAGATATTTTGATTATGTTCGATGATTCAATATATAGTGATCTAGACGAATTTCCTGCACATCTCCGGGTATTGTATGAACAAAATTATATAATTGTTAGAAAAACGTAGAATTGTGGTGATTATGATTATATACTGTGCTAGTATAGTGTAAAATTATAGTATTTTATGAACAAATTTATAGAGCGTTATGGTTTATATTTAATGTTAATATAATGTATAATTATGGTTATTGAAATCTATTGATCCGGACTAGAACATATGGTGTAATGAAAATAAATATAAAAATGTTTAATTTATATCGTTTTACAATTAGGTCTACGGATTATACACGCGATGCTTGTAAAAAATATTCCAATGTGTTTCATCCTCGTGTATTATTTTACGAATGAAAGATATTAGTTGAGTGGACTCGTTTTATGGGAGATATGAAGAATATGATGTTAATTACGAATATGTTATGGAAAAATGTTAGGCTAGTTACGTTCCGTTTTACATGAAAATGTTTCAGATACCCTAAGGTGAAGAAAGTCGTCAACCATGATATTGAGCCATCATCTAGCCGATTCCCAGATCGAAGAAAGACGAGTGCATGCTTGAACTTGAGGGATTGCAAAATGATTATGATAAATGGACTTTGCGTGTTATTTTTGTAGTGCACAACCGCACACTTCTTGAGAGGTTAAAGGGACATGATTGGCTCCACACAATATCTGAAGGTGGAACGTGAACTCGGGTCGGGATTCAAGCCGATAAATATTTAAAATTATTAGAGTTTGATGACATGTACAATGTCACTTCCATTCGAAAAATATACAATGTCAAATTGAAGATTAAGACTGAACAAAGTGATGTGAACCAACGGTAGAACCCTTGACTCTCCTTGTGTTTGTCCGATATTTTGAATGAGATCTTCATTGTCACCTCCAAGAGAATTCTTGAGCTCATCAATACTCGGCTTTTCTAAGCAAATTTGAACTAACCCGGCACGAATCAAGAGTAATCTAGGTTCCACGAGTAAAGTAACCAATTTATCTCTCGTTAGTACTTGAGAACTAAGAGTCGGAATCAATAAAGAGAGGAACAAAATGAGAGGTATTAAGTTTAGAAATGCAACCTTGAGCACACGAAAGCTACAAAGAACAAACAATTAAACTGAAACCGAAATGACTAATTAAAAGGAATGAAAACAAACTCAAATAAATCTAGTTGATTGAATTAAACTCGGTTTTTCAACCCTTCTTCTTTCAAGTCGGTGGTAATAGGTATTCTTGAGGCTTCCGAAAATCTACAACTGTAACAACCAACATTAACAATAAAAAGGAAGTGAAAAGAGAGGAAGATTTAATGTCAGATTCAAATCTATAATGATTAAATCAAAGATTGAATGAAGATTTGAATAGAAGCCCAATCACAAGGCCAAAAGTAGGGTTTTTTCGGTGGCATAAGGATGAACAAGAAAGTTGGCTTTATTATGTTTTGGATAATCAAATAATATTGACAACTAATGCACAATATTATTCAATTACAAGCTTAAAATAAACGATGAAAGATGAACTCTATTTATAGGCTTAATAAGACCATAATTAATTTTTAAAATAATAATTAAAAGGACAAAACTTAGGAATGAGATAAAGTTTCTTAATTATAGAATTTAACTAAGCCAAGTAACTAATCTAATAGATATAATAGCATCGAGAACCTCCCTGGAAGGTAACTATCCAGTGTAGGCGTGTGGAACCCTATATAACGTGTTTGTAAACGTACCGGCGAAAAATTGCTATTTGTCACCATAACTACGCACTTCGCGTGCGTAGTTGAGAACTCACTCAACTACGCATATGGGGTGCGCAATAGTAGTTAAGTTTTTTTTCTTTTTTTACTTCTACTACGCACCTCAAGTGCGTAGTTCAACTTTTTTTTAAAGACTCCAACTACGCACCCCATATGCGTAGTTGGAAACCACTTAACTACGCACGCTAAGTGCGTAGTTATGGTGAGAAATAGTGATTTTCACCGGTACGTCTAACAATCCCCCTATATAAGTGTGTGGACAGATATTATAGATGTCCATATGTTCCCTTGTTGGGTCCGGATTTGAGCTTCCTTCATCTAGTAAAGAATAAGAGTAGGTTTGATAAGAAAGTTTGGTCCCACATTTCTTATTTGTTCATGGATTAATTTAATAAATGAATCATGTAGATTATAAATAGAAAATATAAAGGAGATATCATTTATTCCAAATCCGGAAACTTCATTCAATTGCTTCTTTCGGAAGGTTCCAAATGTATTCCTTAGCACCTTAGCTTTTGTTCTCACCGTGTTAAATCCAGTGTCAAGCTTTGTATCCGGATCGTATCAAAGCCAAAGGGTGAAGTTCACTCCACCAAGCACTCCACATACTACCCTACGTGAATACTTTGTGATTGTCAAGAAATGTCTGAATTCAAATGAAGTCTCCAGGTTTTTTTCAGATGCATCCAAAATCTAGACATTTACTCAACTTATTTCCTTATATCATTGTCATGAACACGACATACAAGATCAACGAGTAAGTTTTGTTGTCTTGTTTTACTCGAACTAGTCTGCATTATATTTAGGCCATGTTGAAACTCAAATTTTGGATTTTTGGTTGTTGTGTACATGTATAAAATGATATTGTTGGAGATAGTCGGAATCACTAGCATGAAGATGACGTTTGAAATTACATTTGTTTTCATGGCTTAGGAGTCCGCATATCACTACAATTAAGGAGAGTCTTATAATTATTCAACAATATAATATCAGGGTCATTCATATTGGTCAAGAGCTTGGTCTCATCAAAGGACTAGGTATTGTGCTTCCGGGTGTGAAGAATATGATTTTCACATTTTATATAAAGTGAAACATTCAATGTCGACCTTGGACCGTGACACACTCAAAGGAAGCGCAAGAGGCATTTGCAACACATCAACATGCTTTGTTTGAGTCCAAATCTTTTAAGAGTTATGAGTGACATTTGTATGAAATGAAGGTGTACTAGTAATCACATTTGAGGTTGATGAATTACTTCGATGAGATGTGACTAACCTAATACAAGGAGAAAATTGTAAGAGTTTGGTGCGGTTGTGGCACAAGGATAACAAACGCATTATAACTCAATCCTAAGTTTTTATTATTGTTCACTTATTCTTAAAAATTGGTTCAATTTGTCAATAATGATGTGTGAACCTCAAGTGTGAGGTTGTGTACAAGTTGTTGAAAACTACACCGGGCACAAGAATGGGAGGATTTAAGACGGTGGCTGACTATATCAACTTGATGGTAGTTGTCTAGTTGATCACATTTCGTAGATCCAAACATTCTTCAAGAATTCGTGTGTGAGAGGAGGCAATTGTCAGTTTGAATCCTAATGTTGAATTTGCTCCTCAACAACGTCAACAATGAGTGTTTCATGTTATTGTTGGAGATTTACAAAAAGGAGAAGAAACTAATGGTCCAAATAACTTGTCAAGATTTACATTTAAGGGAACCTTATGGTATGCCTTGTGTTCACAAGTTCATGCAACCTACGAGGGATCACTTTCCGGTTAATAAGTTTGGATCATATTCATCTTTTTTTGCAAGCAATTTCGGTGGAAAAGAGTAGATATATTGAACAATGTGATTCACATAAATATACAAATAGTGCCGCTTAACAAATTTAGAAAAAGAATGAATCCAAATTCCCTAAACGAAGATCATCTTGAACGGGTGACTTCAACATACACAAACATAATATAATACACTTAAGGATTATCAGAATGATAAAACCAACTTGTAACATACTTAAAGAAGACCTATAGGTATGTGTTCATCAATGAGAGAACTAAGTGGGTTTGAGCACGATTTTGGATCAAGCACCGGTTCACGTGCACGTCCAAGAAGTCTCCGATATGGTTGGGGCTACATGGCTCTAGGAGGATGCAGAGATGGAAAAGGAGAACCTTTCCTCTCCCAGTCATTTCGGAAGGAAGCAAATAATGGCACTTCATCGCGAACTCAAACCATGTCAGTGGGTTATCAAGATCTCGAGGCCAATTACTAATCACACTTATATTCTCTAACTGTTTGAGGAGATTATTGTCTCCATGAAGTCCTAAATAAATAAAACTTAAAAAAAAAAAACAAATCAATAACAAATGTTGTAATAATGTAAACTTGTAAAGTCATTGTTAGTTTCATACCTCGCTAATTCATATACTCCTTGTCTAGTGGCTAGAATAACATGTCATTGTATTATGCAGTGAGCCCCGGTGTCAAGGACAATGTGGGGTGGGGCCGTAGGCCATCAATAGGATACTTGCAAGCTCGACTTATGTGTTATATGATGTCTTCGCCATTGCATCTCCACCAACTTCTATATGAAAGAACTCGAAATCCTATGATGAAATAGTAAGTATTCTTGTTTGAATGATTAAAACTAACTAATAAATTATATTTTAGTTTAACATATGATATGTTAAATTTTTAAATGCACATAATCTTTTTTAAGAATTATTACTAAGTAATATATATATATATATATATATATATATATATATATATATATATATATATATATATATATATATATATATATATATATCATTCTGTTAATAGAAATACAATTAAGGGAAATTTTGTTGATGTTCTTGTACTTTAGGATTTTCATAATTATGTCCATGATATTTTTAGTTTTCGGATGGTTTTCCTAAGCTTTACAATTTTTCGAAATACGTCCTTACATGTTAACTAATTTTTTATAAAAATATTACTAAGTTAACATTTTGAGGGTGACCCTGTACTTTAATTTCGCCGCAACAAGATTGAAGTGTAATGACAAATTCAACATATAAGATATATTAATGACGATTTTAGTATAACTGAACAACTATGTAGATAATAAAATTTTAAAAAAGAACTAGTTTTATGGTTAGAAGATTTATTTCTTTTCCAATTAGAATTCAATCTCCACATTAAGACACTATTTAGTTAGGAAGTTGAGAGTGTTTTTTAGATTTGTGGTTAAGATGAGTGATAAACTTAAGTATTTGGTTGTAACTCAAATTTTAAATTATATTCTTTATTTCTCTCTCTTCCACTTATTTTAACAACCACTCTTAATTTTCTACACGGTTTCTTAATTTTAAACTTTATCTTGTATTTGCACTTGTCCATATTAAACAAATACAAAATATTATATATATGTGTGCATGTATGCGCTTTATTTGGTTTTAAAGGGTTGTTTAGTAAGCAACTAAAATTTGGTTGTTTAGTAAAAAAGTACAACTCTTATAAGAAATTTGATATAAATAATGATTAAAACCCATTAGTGTAGTGCTCTTACAATTTGATGAATTGTGGTTGTGATTTACATTCGTGGTTGAAGGGTTCATTTTCGAATATAGTGGAGCATGGTTTGGAAGATTATGGTTTAGTTCTAGAATTCAATTTCCATTTTTTCCCCAAACTTCAATGTCGTTCAATCGTTCGCCTCTACCCTCAAACTCTGCTTTTGGGCCTACTCTTTTATGGGTCTTCTACTTTCTTCTTCTTCATCATCAACTTATCTGATTGGGCCATGGAAAGCAATGAGAAATTAAACCACAACTTGAAATTTTGAGATAAGCTATGGAAGCTTCTATATTAAAACGGGAATATAGCTCGAAGAAGCCATGTTTGAAAACCTAGAAATTGAAGGATTGAAACCCTAGAAATTGAAGATTGAAACATCAATGTTCTAGGTATTTGTCGTTCTCTCTACACCACACTATTCGTCGTTCTCTTTACACCACACTGTCCACACATCATCTCATCTCTTTCCTACTTCAATAAACCACAGATCTCAAAAAATACTCGTTTACGACCACAACCACAATTGCAACCGCAAATCTGATTTTACTAAACACAATCCCTATATCGTCATTTTTTGTTCAAATTGATCCCAGATTTTTTAATGGATTAGATAGATCCTCACTGCTCGCTTAAAAGTTTTTTTTTTCTTCACCTGAACCGACTATATATTTGATAGCAAAAAGGTACTCATTACACTTACATGGACCTAAGGAGTTAAGTTTGTAAGCAAATGCTAAGCAGAGGATATTTTTTCCACATTTACATAATTCCTATATGTAATGTACCAGATACCCCAATTCATTCACAAAAATACCTTGCACTTCTATACAAGACATTAGGTGCTATGCTTTTTCTATTCGTTTGTCATTCTTGTAATCTTGTTCAATCAATCCTCATCAGATTCCACCAGAACTGCTCCTCTGACCTTAGTCCTACAGAACAAAACAAAACAAAGATGAAACATTCATTTGGTCGGGTCCTCCTTCGTGAGAGAAATAGTCAAGTTTGATTCAAGATTACCTTCGATGAGCAGGAACTGCTCGCTTAGATACTTTACTGGTCTTTTCCTCAGCAACATCCTGTTGCTTCCCTGGTCAAAAGAAATTCAATGGAAATGACTTTTAGTTTCTTGTTCGTAGCAGAGAAAGTCAAAACATACCATTATCAAACACAAGTCACTTTAACTTGAAATATTCTGTCCCAAAATAAGCTTGAAGCATGCAACTACATTATATTCGATCTCGGAGAGACTGAGAAACCATAAATCTGATAAACTCCGTTCAGTTGGCAATCACGGGAAAGGAAAAGCATATGATCTAGTCCATTTTTGGATTACCATTCATCAATAACAATGTCAGTTGCCGCCACAACCTGATTTTTAAAAAGAATGGAAAAGCATATGATCTAGTCCATTTTTGGATTACCATTCATCAATAATAATGTCAGTTGCCGCCACAATTTGATTTTTAAAAAGAATGGATTGATTCCATTCTTTTTAAGATCAATATTTAGTTGAAAATACCATGAACCATTGAAAAGAAACTGTACCAAATACATATACCAGTTTACCTCTCTAAGATATTATTTCAGCAAATTTCAAGTATGATATAAAATTGCCCTTGAATAGACAGCTATATACAAATAGAAAGGGGTAATCAATCACAAATTAAGTACTAGACTTGGTGCTTTACACTAACAGTACCAAGAAAAATAGAAATTAGACAACAAGCTGATCAATCACAAATATATGGATAACATCAAGGAAGGGAAATGTAAATCAGGAAAAAATAAAATAATAAATAAATAATTGACACCGAGGGGTCCGAGGTGGATAAAGAGAATGTGGGTACTTGCCTGTAGAATTTTCTGGCCCAGTAACAGGTGGAGTATCAGAGCTAAGAACAGACAGATTGGTATTTTCTGGTGTTGTTTTGCCTAGCTTCTGCCTTTTTGAATTAAGAAGTGTATCCAACTGATTTTTGAAGTATTGGCTTTTTTCCTGCCATTTAATAGAAAACATTAGTTTATTTGTAAATATGATGCAAAAACCCAAGAGGGGAACCTTGAGGTTCAGAGAAGCATATGGTCAGTGTGTACCCCATCAACTATAAGGATGAGAGGATGTATCATAAAAGAGTGGATTGCTAACCTGTTTCACACAAAATTATCCACGTGAAGTTAAAGCGGTAGTCTTTAATAGGGGTGTAATATGAGCCAAGCATTGACTTGCTCAAGCCAGTGTTCTAAAAGGCCTTAGGTGCACCTAGGCGTTGGGTCCCCTGGAGCCTAGGCGCAGTGTGCTTAGGTGCGACTGATTGAACTTTATTTTAAATATCTAAATTTTATTAAATACAAAAAAATAACTTGGTAGTTCAAAAACAACAAACAAGCAAGAATCAGAAACTATAGTCTTCGGTTAATGAGTAAATTAGTCAATAGTCATTGTAATCTTCTTCTTCATCTTGAGGTTCAGAGAATAGACTTTTGTTTTGTGGTTGTGGTTGTGGTTGTGGGAAGGTCAGAAGATTCAAGACTCAGAAGGTGTTAGGTAGGGAAGTACTCACGTAGGGTATATATATTAAAGAGAATAAATGAAGAAGAAATTCTAGTTCTAATTCTATTAGGAAAATGTATTCAGAATATAAATTTATAGTAATAATTAATTTATAATGCCTATTTGATAGTTTTTAATATTTAAATTATTTCTTCATATATTTATTTCCTAAAATAATATATTATTATGATTTATTTTTGTCAATCAGAATAATCTACTTGAATTAAAAGATATAGTTCTGCACTTCTGCAACAGAACAGGAACTGCTGAATGTTTTTTTTTTACATAAACACAATCAGGCTCAGATAGGCGCGCCTGACTGCGCCTGGGTGGCGCCTGAGCATCCTCAGACGCTGGACCGTTGGTGCCTGCCTAGGCGCGCCTTTTAGAACTCTAGCTCAAGAGTGGCTCGTTTATAAACGAAGTGAACGAGCTCGAGCCGAACTTTTGTTGTGTCCGAGTAACTTGGCTAAAAGAATGTTCTTGTAGTGTAATTTTAGCCGAACGAGACAAGCCTAATTTCATAAAAATATGTTCATATTCGGCTCATTTAGAAAATGAACGAACACGAGTCAATCATTTGACGAGCCGAACACGAACCGAGCCTGAATAGCTTGTCTCATATAACAGCACTAGTCTTTAACGGATGTTCATGCGTTTAAAGGTAGGTCCCTTTCCCTTAGCATGATCTGTTGTCTAAACAAACACAACAGTCCATGCATGATGTAGTTGGGGGCTTAGGGGGGCCACTAGTTATAAACATAAGCTTAGTGTTGCCTAGTACTAGGCAAATTCAAAGAACCTAATATTTAGCAAGAACAGAATGACAAATTATGTGGCCCAATATGATGTGGGTACCGCACGTCTATAGCCGTGCACACACCCTAGCACACAAGTCCAGTGGGAGCTCCATCCTAAAATTATCTTTATAATTAATGAGATCATTTTCATGCACGTTGCCTAACACATATTAGTGGGGTTCCATCATAAAAACCAATTGACAACAGAAGAAATATGATAGAGTCCCACAACAGCCCCTCTTCATACTTATGTAAGAAGGCAACAGAAATTAAGTACTGAAGTATTAATTAATCTTTGAGTCATTTTATTTATTCTGTTATTGAGTCTTTGTTATTGTCGAGTCAGTCATGTTAGCTCAGTGTTCTAATAGGCGCACCTAGGGAGGCGCCAGGGGTCCAGCGCCTGAGGAGTCTCAGTCTCAGCCCCTCTGATCAGGTGCCATTCAGGTGCGCCTAGGCGCAGTCAGGTACACAGGCTGCTCTTCTGCAATCCTGTTCTCTAATTGACTCACTAACCGAAGACTATAGTTTTTAATTCTTGCCTCTTTGTTTATTGCTTTTGAACTACCAAGTTATTTGTTATATTTAATATAATTTAGACATTTTAAAAAAATTCAATCAGGCGCGCCTAGGCACACTGCGCCTAGGCTCGAGGGGACCCCAACGCCTAGGTGTGCCTAAAGCCTTTTAAACACAGTGTTAGCTAGGAGTCAATTTCTGGTTTCTAGTTAGTGGACATCAGTTGCCAACACTACTTGCAACACTACTTGCAACACTACATAGCAAGGTTTATTTAAGCATTCAGCTGGGTCACTTTTAATGATTTTGGACATTAATATATCAGAATATGTAGGATTGTTCCTGCACATTCCTCTTGTGAGTTTCCTTACAAAGAGGGGTTCCTTGAGTAAGAGGATAAGTGGTATTTATCAGAATATCCCACCAAACTTATTTATTAGTCTTTTTATAAACAATGTGCAATCATTGCCACAAACAAATTCAATTCACATCAGCTTAAACAATGTTTAAAACATTCAGCATACCTTCTCCGCTGAGATCTGTTGTGTCAGCCGGCAGCAACGCTCTTGCTCTGAAAGCAGAACCAAAGAAAATTTGTATTCATCTAATATGTAACATGGGGATGCAAAAGATTCCTCAAAAGTTATCTAATAAAACAAACAAAAAGCACATGACAACACTACATATTTGATAGAAATGTTATTAAATAACTGAACTGACATCCTCGGCCACCAAATATTATGTCAAAAAAGATCACAAGCATGTTAGTGTATATTAGGTGCAACTTTGTCTTATTGTTGGTTCTATGCTTCCATATTACAATGAGTGATGAAAGCATTGCCATTAACAGATTTGGCATCTGTATGCAAAGTTGAATACTTATTCTAATAACGAATGACAAGTGATCTTCACTAGAAGTGAAGATCTCACACCTAGGGTTACCACCTGAATGCAAGAATATGACACACTAGAATTGCCAAAAAATCTTTAATTTTGTGATATTTGATTCAAAAATCTCCAAAACAAGTACTAATCACATGGAGGAAGTGGGTAAAATGGGGAAGTTGAACAAAGTAACCGAAATATAAGACGAAAAAAAATAATTATTGAACGGTTAGAATTGTAGCTTAGGTCTAAATCACATGTACTGAGCAGTCAATGCATAATTTAATTAGAAAATAAAAACCTTTCCCCAAAGAATATCGTAGATCCTTGAGTGATCTGAAAATTATGAGTGATAAGTTTGCCATAGCATCCCCAGCATCAGATCCCATAAGCTGAGTCAGAGAAACGGAAACCGAAGGCATTCCTCTGGACTTCCGAGCAACCAACTTGGCAGCCGTGCCACCTAGAATGTTGTTTGCAGATTCATCCATATGAGATTGATGTAGAACTTTGTTGTTAAAGTTACTAACTATTCACTGCCACCAGATTACTACATGTTGAAAATTAAAAACATACAGCAGGACCATATGTTGTCGGACTTAATGATATAAGAACCTGATACCACTCTGCAGAGATGAAATTGCTTCACATGCTAAGTTTGTTTTACAAGGGAAAAAATTCAGAGCCATCATGGAGTGTGAATCTCCATTTGACTACTTACAAGATCTCATGTATTGTTTTGTGTCTTCCGAAAGCTATAATAAAATTCAAATCCTTGCACCAAAATAGGGATTAGTCTAGAAAAAAGAAAAATAATACAAACATGAAAACATGAAAATAATACCTGATTGTAAGAGTTGGATCAAAAGAGACTTGTCACAACAACAAAAAATCACACTACTTCAATTACGAAGGAAAACAAACAAGTGAACATAAGGAGAAGAAGAATATATCTAATTTAGGTGAGACATTTAGATGAGAATAGTAAACATATGAAAAACAATATTCACCATTAGATTTAGATTGTCCATCTACAACGAGCTTCAAATCTTCAGATTTTAGAGAGGAAATGAAGTAATCCATGAAATCTGACCATGAACCACCAATACCAATGTAATCTCTCTGCAAGTTGTAAAGAGACCAAACTCAGATGAGAGCACAATCATTCTAGAGATGATGAAGCAGAACATCTTGAGGTCAAGTATTATTAATTTTTCATATTCGGCAAGTCTAAGATGTGAAGGGGGGGATACACACCAAGTGAACTACAAACAAGCCTTTAGGTTTCATCCTAAAACCAATTGACAAAAGGAGTAGCCTTGTACTTATATGCTAAGTCCACGCATGTGGGACAATTCACATGTCTCAACAAGAATGTACAATAATGATAATTTCTAGCATTTAACTAAAAACATTCGAAACTGAATTCAGGTCCTAAATTAGTTATTTATATTTTCTTTATAAGATGGCTAACTTCAGATTGTGAGGCAGACGGGAATATTGATTTGAATACAAAATTGAGGATTCCTCAAATTTATCTGTGCTAGAGATTCATTAGCACAAATCCTGCATTTTGCGAGATTCTTGTCACGCAGTCCTAGGAGCAGTCCTAAGAGTGAGATTGTTACTCAAGTGGATTCTATCATTTAGTATCAGATCCGGTCGATCCGACATGGTGACCGCCACCTATCCTTCATTCCACCACCACCACAATTATCGTAACGCCCCAAAAATTGGAAACGCTACAGCGCCAGGAACCCGAACAAGGATTCCCTAAGGCTAAAGGAACAAGTTAAGGACATACACGGAAACAGAAACCGATAAACAAAAAACATAAACCTGCGCATAAAGGTTCAACGACCGGCTGACTTCCCGTGCAAGGATCAGAAACAACATTTGGGCCAAACCCAAAGCCAACAATAACAACAAGAGTTGGGATAAACCATTCACCAACCCAACCGACATAAAACCATAAGTGAGGAAACACATCCCGAAAGGAAACATAAGACCACTAGACATGACTTCCTCAAAGGCTAGCTTCCCCAAAGGCTAACGCCCATTTTGATGTAAGGTTTCAGCAACTAGCATCAATTATCCCTCATCTGCAAAAGCTTGTGGATGTGATAAGCCTTTTGGAGCATTACACTCAATTACAATCGTACCTTCGTCATCTTCTTCTAATTCCAAATCCAATAAAGAAAACACACCTCCTCCATTGTTGTTGCACACCAGTAACGGTGAGCAGATAAGTGACGAGCCCCAACAGATTTGTGAGTCACAACCCAAGAGAAAACCCCTGCAGATCAGGAAATCGCAGAAGAACAACAAATACCAAATCAAGGGGCCCCGGAAGAAGAGCAAACAACAACAACGTCCTTCAACCACATTGGCATGTCCCTTGGAGGTTGAATGTTATCAGGTCATGACAATGAAGCTACTTCGATACAAGTTGGTCTTTTCCATGGGTGCGGGTGGTTCTATCTCAACTTTAGCTTCGATTTCCTTACGCCTTGAGGACAAGGCGAGTTTTCAACTGGGTGTATTGATACGGTTCCGCAGAAGCCTTATTTATATTTTCTTTATAAGATGGCCTCACCTCAGATTGTGAGGGAGACTAAAATATTGATTTGAATACAAAACTAAGGATTACTCAAATGTATCTATGCTAGAGATTCTTTAGCATAAATCTTTTGCGAGATTCTTGCTACGCAGTCCTAGGAGTGAAATTCTTACTTCTAGTGGATTCTATCATTTGGTATCAAAGCCGGTCGATCCGACATGGTGACTACCACCTATCCTTCATTCCACCACCACCACAACTATCCCCTTACCCACCACCCGGTCTAACGCCCATTTTGATGTTAGGTCTCAACAACTAACATCAATTATCCCTCATTTGCAGAAGCTTGTGGATGTGCTAGGCTTTTTAAAGCATTACACTCAATTACAATCATTTGATGTACCTTCTTCATCTTCTCCTAGCTCCCAATCCAAGGAAAAAAACACACCTCCTCCATTGCCGTTGCACACCAGTAACTGTGAGCAGATAAGTGACGAGCCCCGACAAATTTGTGAGTCAGAATCATAGAAAACCCTGCAGATCAGGAAATCGCAGAAGAACAACAAATACCAGATTAAGGAGTCCCAGAAGAAGAGCATACACCAGCAACAACAACGTCCTTCAACCACATTGGCCTGTCCCTTGGAGCTTGAATGTTATTGCTTCATGACAATGAAGCTACTTCGCTATAAGTTGGTCTTTGTCATGGTTGCAGGTGATTTTATCCTCAACTTTAACTTCGATTTCCTTACACCTTGAGGGCAAGGCGAGTTTTCAACGGGGTGTATTGATACGGTACTGCAGAAGACTATTATAAACTATTGATTTGATTTGTCAATTACTGATGTGTTTATTTCGTTATTTAATTTAGTCAGTTAGTGTGTCAAATAGTGGGACAATTAGTGACTCAATTAGTTATTTATATTTTCTTTATAAGATGGCCTAACCTCAGTTTGTGAGGGAATCTAGAATATTGATCTGAATACAACACTGAGGATTCCTCTAAATTTATATGTGCTAGAGATTCTTGCGATATTCTTGTTACGCAGTCCTAGGAGTGAGATTCTTACTTCTAGTGGATTCTATCACATAATGATCCTTACATGTAAAACTATACATAATTTTTTAGTATCACGGGAACCATTAGGCATGTGCAAAAGGTCACTGAGTTGTCATCTTTCCAGCTAAAATAGGAAGGTTATGCAGAAAAGATAGTAGTTTATAACATAAAAATAATTAATGTATCAGTTAACCCAATGCTGCAATGTAATCAGGTGAACACAAACACGGGTAAATGTAAGAGTGATGTTGCCTTAAAATTAATAAGTACGAGTAAGAGGGCCTTTATTGAGTTAGTGGGGCAAGCGAAGTCCTGCACGCTGCAGCCCGGGTATTTTGCCCGTCTCGGGTTTTTTTTAGGGTTTTAAATGGATAGTATTAGGTTGTTATATTATTGAGTGTGGAAATGTATCCCACGTGACAATATGAAACCAGTAAACTAACATATAAATATTATATACTATTGCCAATTGGTTTTAGGATAATATTTGTGTCTGTGTAGGTTCACTCGTTCTGCTATTTAGGTATGCTATTTAGGTATGGATGGCATTAGGGTGTACTGAGTATCTCCAAGAAGGCACTTTATTCCTAAAACTTTTGTTTTTTCTTCAATAATCTACTCCATTTCACACAAAAAAAAAAAAAAAAACTTCCATCCATTATGACTTTAGAATCATACTAACCATATCATCAAGTTGGCTACTGGACCGAACAGCTTCCCAAGTAGAAGAGTGAAAATCGGTAACATGAAACTTCAAATGAGAAGCATCGGCAGCATAGACATGAATCAGAAACGGATTCAACGCAGACGAAGGTTTGGGGGCTGACCACTCAGCTTTGACCTCGCCGAATATGGGCTCAAAATCTTTAAACGACATCTGCAGATGGACAATCGACTATCACTGTAGCACATTAACAAATCGCAAAGAATAACAGAACAGGAAAGGTTCATCCATTCCAACAAAAGCGACCATGAAAGATCCATACTAGGGTTTTATGAAAAGAGTAAGATATTGTGGAAATCAAGCAGAAATGGAAGTCATATGATGCGTATGCAGGAGATTAACAGGAAATGCAGATGACGAAAAAGGCTGACGCAATAGTCCGCGGAAAATTCTCACCTGATGAAACTAAAATAATCCGGACTGGAGAGGGAGCTGCAAATATGAGGAAAAGGAAGAACAAATTCACAAACGTATCCACTTGTTAGCGGGGCTGAGCTTGGGACAGAACGGGACGGGACGAACATTAATATGGGATGGGATTGAGATCAGACTTTGAGTTTTTTTATACTAAAAAAAATATTGGGCCCGATCTTGTTTGAAACCGAGAGGGACGGAATGAGACCAATTTTGTGTAACCTGTATAAAATTTGTTTTTGTCTTTTCGGTTTAAAATGAATAATTTATGAAAATAAATATTAATTTATATTCTTAAAATAAAAAGCATCAAAATAGAAAAAAGTTTATAAAACATAAATAATTTGTTAAGCCTAAAAATCCAAAATAAAATATAAGAACAAAATTATATGATATTCCTACTCCTTAGACAATGTCGCAACTAAGTTCACTTTTCATTTGTCTTTTGTAGATGGATTTGAACAATTGTAAATTTTATAAAAATAAAACTACAAGATGGTCATTACTCCTTATATTTATACATTTAATTATTTAATTTAAATTTAAATTTTAATATATACGAGACGGGACGAACTGATAAGACCCCATCCCGCAATATTTTTGATGGGACGGAATTTAAAATTTATAGATGAAAAACCACCGGAATCAGAACATGCCCGAAATTTGCAGGATTTGTACCCAACCCTACTCGTTAGCCTTCATGTCATTGTATTATAATGGAGGATTTTTGAAAGTGTGCGGTTTATAATAAGGAAAAGTGTATTATAGGGACTAGGGAAGGATTTTATAATAATTTTTTTTCTTATTCTTACTATTTAAAAATATTTATAATACTCTTTTAATATAATTTGATTTCATTTTAAATAAAAAAATATTTATAATACTTTTTTTAATACAATTTGATCTCATTTAAAGATATAAATGTTCATATAATTATATTTTAATATAATTTCTTCTTGTTTAAATTTACTAATACTCATCAATCATCATGATAATATTTTAATAAAATTTGTTTTTTTTTAAATTACAAATAATTACAAATGTTCATTGTAATAATATTGTAATAAAAGTTGATACTTTTTATTCTATGTTTACTGGAATAAGTTTATATTTTTATGAATAAAAAAAAGATAAGTATAAAGATAAGTAAAAAAATAAATTTCTTTAAAAAAAAATAAATCATTTTGCTAGGGTTCGATCACAATGTGATGAACATCCTAACGCGGTCACTTTTCTCGCTCAGCCGTTCAGAAAATTCCCTTCTCGTTTGACACTAATTCTCGCTGAGAAGTGAGAACTTCCCACCTCCGGCTTCCGCGTTGCTCAGTCTTCCCACCTTCGGCTGTCCAGTCTTCTCCCGGCGTTGCTCAGTCTTCTCCCGGTTCGGCGGCTTCAGATTCTTTGTTGATCTAGTCTTCTCCCTTCCCAGTTCCCACTCCTTCGAGGCTTCAAATTCATGGTAAGTTTACAAATTTGGTTTCGTTTCGTCTCTTACTTTAAAAATTATTTAGATTGGAATCTATCGTTTCTTTCTTTACAAATACTATTTGGGTTACCTTTCATTCTTCAAACCCGCTGTTCGCGCAGGTCCACTTTTCGATTTCAAATCTCTTACTCCGATTTCATCCTATTTTGCTTCTTCGAGGTTGATTCCAGAACAGAAACGGCATAGCTTTGGGTTTTTACGAATAGGTTTAAGTCATGGTATGTTTTCCAATTGTTGCCTTCTTCTCAAATTTTGATTGATAGTCATTTAAATTTGCTTTTATTATGTAGTTTCTTTGCTTCAATAACGTATAATTGGTTGTTAGGCTGCGAGAATTCTTGCGAATTTAGTTGTCATGGGATCTGGCATTATGCTTAGGGCTTTTGCTCAAGCTTATCGACAAGCCCTTACCAGTAAGTCTCCTCGGTCCTTTCTATTGTTTCTTTATCGGCAAGTTAATCTTGATTGATATCTTGATTGATGGAGCTTGAGCTTGGAGAGAATCTGTGGGGTGAATGACTTTTCGTACATCTTTTTGTTGCTAATAATGCCTTAATATTGTTATTATTTTTGCTTTGTTGGTGTAGATGATTTGTGAGGAGAAACTCGGTTGATTTAGTGGTTTCTTGGGGCTGAGACTTTTATAACTTCTTGTTGATTGCATTGAATTGGATTAATGTGTGGATGAGAGAAACCTAGGGTTTTGCTTGGCGTGATTGAAGGATGTTTACCATGGGAAATTTTGACTTATCATATAGAATTGGGTATCGTTCATGTTTATTGTTCTTCCCTCATAGTCATATATGCTGGAAGAATTCCTGCGTCTGTATTCATTAGGACTGGGCACAAATCCTGCAAATACCGGGCCCGTCCCGGTCCCATCCCGATCCCGGTGGTTTTTCATCTAAAAAATTTAAATCCCGTCCCGTCCCACCAAAAATATTGCGGGACGGGATATGGGCCTTACCTTCCTCGTCCCGCAAGTCCCGTTCCGTCCCACATATATTAAAATTTAAATATAAATTAAATAATTAAATATATAAATCTAAGGAGTAGTGATCATTATACAATTTTGTTATTATAAATTAACAATTGTCTAAATTCATTTACAAAGGGCAAAGGAAAATTGAACTCAGTTGCGATATTGTTTAAAGAGTAGTGATAATTATGTAAATTTGTTTTTATATTGTATTTTAGATGTTTAGACTTGGAAATTCAATTATGTTTTGTAAACCTTGTTGCTACATTCTATTTTGATGTCTTTCGTCTTAAGTATATCAATGAATATTTGCTTTCGTAAATCGTTAATTTTAAAACGAAAAGGCAGGGAAAAAAAATTATATAAATAATGCAAGATAAGGCCCGTCCCATCCCGTCCCGGTCCCAACCGGGATAGAGCCCAATGGTTTTTAGTAAAAAAACTCAAGGCCCGTCCCGGTCCCGTCCCATATATAATGGCCGGGATGGGACGTGGGATGACCTTAATTCGTCCCGTCCCATGCCCAGCCCTAGTATTCATTGCTTCTTTTTCTGGAGTCAATATTTCTGCAGAACATTGTTTCTGTTGAGTGTGAAAATGTGTCCCACATCGGCAATATGATACATGTGTACTTCTATTGTCAATTGGTTTTAGAATGGAACTCCACGTCTTAGACCCGTTAGATATAAAAGATAAATTAACATGGTTCAGAGCAGGTCCGATTCGGTTCCGTTATCTTGTGCAGCATAGTTACACTTGAGGGGGAGTGTTACATATAACTCTTAGAGTTTTACTCCTCCTATTGTCAATTGGTTAAAGGTTATAGGATTACTTCTCTTATTGCCAATTGGTTATAGGATGGAACCCGAAGTCTTGTGTGCGTAGGTTTACTTAGGCATGCATATTCCACATCTTAGACCTGTCGAATATAAAAAGATAAATTAGCAGTTTTGGACTGTATATATCTTCACACTGCTGGGACCTTTGGTTATAGGATGGAACCCCGAAGTCTTGTGTGCGTAGGTTTACTTAGGCATGCATATTCCACATCTTAGACTTGTCGGATATAAAAAGATAATTTAGCAGTTTTGGACTGTATATATCTTCACAGTGCTGGGACCTTTGTTTTCGTGTGTGTTTTTGTGTGTGTTTGAGTTTTAATTATTGTCAATTTATTAGAAATTTGACTATAAAATATGGGTTGGCACAGATGCCTCGAAAAATGGAGTAGCTCAAGAGGCAGTGCAGAACACAATCCGGAGAGCGAGCAAAGGTATGACAGAGCAAGAGGCTAGGCAGGTCCTTGGCATTACTGAGAATGCCAGTTGGGAAGATATTTTGAAGGTAAGTCAGTTCCTTGTTTTCTTAAGCTTGTAGTGGATCATTTCTTTCCCTTGTGACATGGTTTTGAACATGTGCAGAAATACGACATCTTGTTTGAGAATAACGCCAAGCAAGGAAGTTTCTATCTCCAATCGAAAGTCCACAGAGCAAAGGAATGTCTAGAGGCAGTACGTGATCCTAACAAAGGTCAGGGTGCTGCTGCTAGCTAAAGGAAATATATTCTTTGATCATTTTATTTTCATGTTGCTTAAAATTTTGCTGAGTGCCAATTTTACATCTTGAAACATAGACATTGAAATAAATCAATCACTGAAAGTGTAGCTCAAAACATACTCATCTGGATTTTGTGCCTTAATATTGGCTTGTACACCAATTATAGTTTCTGGTATCCTTTTTGTACACCAATTATAGTTTCTGGTATCCTTTTTTTGTACAGTAAGACAAATTATGGTAATTACTTGGTTTTGTTGAGGCAAACTCTGCTACAAAACAAGGCAAATACTGTTGATCAATACCAACATATGTTGATAATTATAAACTAGCACTACTCAGCAAACAATATAGCTATATGAAGAAATGTTCAAGCTAAATCTGCAAGACTTAAAGAAGTATGTGGAAACGGAATGAAAATGCATCTAGTTCATTATATATCCTTTTCATGAAGTTTTTGAAATCATTCATTCTCGACCGTACTAGAACGACACAAGTTAACGTACCCATGTTGCTAGCCCATTGCGCTAGAAACCCAACCTTTTTCCCTCAATTGACAAATGTTACATTCCAAAAACCAATTGACAACGGGAAAAATAATTCACCATTGTATTTAGGAACTTTTATACTCCACACAATTGTATTGGCTCCTTAGTAGTTGTATTTGAGATTCGAACTCTTTTGAGCTTATATACGCTCTAGAGTCTAGAGCATAAGCACAAGTAAGGTGAGAGTGCGATATTAACTAGACCATGATCAAGTTATAAATGCAGCAAAATAATAGTTTTTATGATACTCAAGTTCATACTCCACTTAAAACATAATAACTAAGTCGAAAAAATAATGATAATAACCTGGACTGAAATTTGAACTAGGATTTTTGTATTTATGTTTGAGTCTTTTGGGTCCAATATTGAACTCTTTTTAAAATTTGACGGGCACATCCGGACCTAGACTGAATATTCAAGTTCGGTCCAGACCGGACCGACCGGTTGAGCCAGGTTTATATATATGTATATATTTATTTATTTATGTTTGGGCTTAATGGACTCAATTAATATTGAACCCTTTAAAAATTTGACGGACAATTCCGGTCTTTGTAACCCGTCCTTCAAAAGAAGTTTGAACACTATATGCCTACACTTTAATATACCCTGGTGCTATTTGACATGACCGTCTTTGTAACCTTACGGAGTATTGGACACCCCTCATGACAAAGAGTTGACACAAATATCATCCTGTATTACTTACATGAAAGGTTTTGAACGAAATGAATTACCATTGGTATTTAGTATTAACCAAAGAATATCAAATACAAAACTAATTAATAAAGAAAAATTACTCAAAATAATACCCTAAAGTATTAAACAACAAACACAATAATATTACTGAACCAAGAGTTATGAAAAATGACAATGATAAATAACAACACCATATTTTTAATACATAAGAGTGAACCCTTCTTGTAGATCTTTACTCAAATGCATGATATTGAACTATTTTATTTATCAATTTCATCTTACAACATATGTTAACATTCATAACATGCTATTACCATTGATTGTGGATTATCTCATCCACATCCACAATGAGGATAAATAGGCTGTTTAGCTCTTACTTTTGCTAAAGCATTGCCTATATTTATGGTGTTATCAGTATGTTATCTGAAATCTTCAACACTATATGGGAAGAGTTACACACAACGATCGTATACAAAAACAAACAAGAATTGAAAGACTTGATTTTACCTAATAACTAATGATGGAAAAATCAAAAACCACCATCAAAATTCTCATCTTTTGTACCTTCTTGTTGCTGTTGTTCATTCTCGGTACCGTTAATGGCGATCTAGAAGAGATCACTGAAGAGAAACCTTCTCTGTGTGATAGATTCATAAAGATCTCAATCGAACTCAGCAAATCCTCAAAAGGATCATGGGGGAAATTCAAATCCCTCGTCTACCAAATCCAACAGAATTTCTTCCCTCCCACATTAGAGTAAGTTTTTTTTACTATCAAATTTTCACAAACTAAGAAGTTATGAATCTATTTGTTTGGGAAATTTGTTGATTCAGTTTCAGAAGTAGAAATGAGCTTGTTGATGAAGATGAAGTCAGTGGGAAAACAGCAGCGACTAAAAGAATGGCGGATGCTGTAGGAAAGAGCTTCGAAAGTAGTGAATCGGCACTCGAAGGATCGGCGATAATTGTGAGAGAAGCTGTGCAAATCACCAAGGAGAAGGTGAAGGAAACGATATTGGAGAAGAAATGAAGAAGACGATCACAGGAGACATGATCTGTAGCTACTAGCTATTGCATTTTTTTAAGTAAAAAAGATGGAAAGTTAATGTTAATATCAATGGTGTTGCATGTGTTTAAATGCTTAATTAAAAAGTAATATCAATGGTAGTTGCGGCTGCATTCTTGTTCCATTCAAGCTCTTGGCTAATTTGATACACATTAGGTTGCATATGTATGTATGTCTTAATAAGACTAATTAGTTGATCATGAGTTGATAATTCAAAAATAATTTAATAATTATTGGTTCGTATACAAACTATTGGTTGAGATGTAATTTTACAAAAAAAAAATCGATTCACTATTCATTTCTCGTTTTCTCTCGTCCAACCATCGTTGCAGACATTTAAACTTTTGTTGTATCGATATAATCTTTACTTAAAAACAAACTCATGGTAAGAACTAAGAAAGGCTCGAGTATTCTGGTTCAATCGAAATCCGACGGCTTTGTACATCTGCTCCCTTCCCGCTCACTCGCTTAGTGCCAGAGGACCTTCAAATTCGTGGTAAGAACTAAGACTAAAGGCTCGAGTATTCCGGTTTGTGATTCTAAATGTCCGAGTATTTTGGTTCAGTCGACATCACTAAGTAGGGAATGAAAAGTCACTCTTACATTATAATTTCAATTTCTTCGTCTTTCTTTGATTTTTTGAGTTTAGTTCTTGAATTTCATGTGAAGGAAATATCACATACATTTGACTCAGTAATATACTACAAGAACTCCTTCGCCTTTCATTGTTAGATTAAGCAAGAGAGACTTTGCTTCGTGAGATGAAGAGATTTGATTGAGAGATTGTTGAAAATCAACCATTCGGTAAGTGCTTCCAACTCGGCTTCTATCTATACATTGTCATTCAACTTCTTAGAAACATAGAATCATTATTTATTGGTTTGATATTTGAACGATTTGTTTACTGCAGGAAAGATGAATCTTGCAAAATTTGTTCATCTAATGGTCAAATTTGTGAAGATGAATACTAAGACAATAGCTTGTGCTTCTACAAACACTACAATTCTTCAAATCGTTTATCGTCTTAGAAAGATACTTGATAGCCATCTCAGATATATTACTTATTACTTGGAGACATAAATTTTGCTTGTAAATAGAAAGAGGTGAAAGTTTATGATCATTATGACTTTGTAAACGTGTTTCTTGATCTTCGTATTTTGGTTTATGATTTTAAATGTTTCATATGAAAGAGAATCCTACCTAAAAATAAGATTGAATTTGTTTAAAATAAATGTATCATTAATCACATTGTGATAATTTATATATTGTCAAATATATATATATATATATATATATATATATATATATATATATATATATATATATATATATATATATATATATATAACCCACCTATAAAAATCACATATTTCTATACGTAACTCATTTTACAACTTAGAAAGAAAAAAAAATCAAACTCCTTATTTATATAAGAACATAAACGGCTTTTTTTGGTCAAACACTTAAGTCACTTGACTATAACATCATGAGTTATTTTTTAAAAGTTAATATATAATGACATTTTATACTCTTTTTTTTTTTTTTACCTTGGATGAATAATTGTTACTTATATTCAAAATTAAGACCCGTATTATTTTTTTTACCATGTTAACCTGCAACCAAATTTCAATATGTTAATAAAGTGAAAAGAGATATTTCCTCTAAAGATGAGAGTTTTAAATTTCCACAATAATTAGTCTATTTACAAAGCTCTTAATCCACACTAACCTAAAACTTCCAAATGCTCTCGGTGGCCTACCGTTGGCAGCCAAATCTAGACAAGCATTCAACCTTACCATCCTCTTGGCCTAAATTCTTGTTAAGCAAAAGTGACCTAGAACTTCCATATGCCTTACTTTGACAGCTTTGAGAGGAATTCCAAGTATTTTGTAGTTTTTATCATGTATTAGTTATGTAATCTTGTAATTTTAATTTTAACTTTCTGAATCAAGCATTCGGGTCGGGTGGAATTTTTGGATCATTCGGGTCATTTTTTAGACAAAATGGATCAGTCGGATCTGATAATGTCATTCTGATCACCGGATATTCACGAAAAATGATCCAAACTGACCCGGATAAATCAAATTCGGATACCAATATTTATATTTCGGATCGGACGGATATCTGCGGATAACTATCAGATCCGACTAAAAAGTTCCGGATATTCGGCTGTATCGGACTTGACCTTAAATATTTCATCCGGATATTCGGGAATTCGGATCGGATCAATCCGTTGCCCATCCCTAATTAGAACATATTCTATCTGGTCCGTTTGATTTCAACTTCGTAAACGGAATGAAAACGTATCTAATACACTTAAAAATGTCATGGTTCATTTGTAAAACTAATCGATAAGATGCAAGTTGTTTTTTTTTCATTTTTAATGTAACATGTGTTTCCTTTTTTCCATTTTGTTCCCTATATGCTATGAAAACTAATCAATTTTGTAGTTGAACTATTAAAACACGAGGAACGATTTCACAACGATTAATAGAGGGTATATATGGATTAGATTTTACCATTCTGATTCCGAAAATTAGGAGGAAAAATAGATTATCAAAACTGATTTATTACTAAATATTTTATATACGAACTATTAATTTATAAAATTTGGATTAATTTTGTTAGTTTGTATTATTTTTAGTCACAACCGAGAAAATGGTTTACCGAATTTTGAAAACAATATTTGATTCTCTTTGAATAGTAACCATAGTTTTCAAATTTCAAGCAACAAAAGAGCCATATGCTTGATTTTTTGATGAGGTTCGGACCCGGATCTATCCACCCATTTTGTAGTATATAACCATATGAATATAGGATGTGATAAAAGAATACTCCTTTACCCTAAATTTCAAGCAAATTCACTTCTCACCTATCTCTCAAGTTTGTTAATTCAACATTTACATTCCAAGATTTTTAGAACAAGCATGACCTTGCACTACTTGTCGGGTCTCTCGTAAGTGGTATGACATATTGACATGCATATTATTCTTAATTTTACGCAAAAGGAGTTAGGAGAAATGACATGCATATTAATTAATATTTTCCTTTCTTACATAACAATTTTTACAATAATTTTTTTTTTAATAATGAAAAGTGGTTAGGTTGTGCAGATGAGAACACGAAATTCAGGATCGTCAGAAAAATTGGTGTTGGGGGTCGAGATTCTCAGATGAGTCAATCGGTCAGCAACACAGTTTTTATAATAATTTTTTTTAAACATATCTAAGTCATTAATTATTTAATTCAATAGCTAATGGGAATAATTATGAGAATCATCATACAAAAAAAAATCATTGCTAGAACGAATGTTTAGGAAAACGTACTTATATTTTTTTTTTAATTATTAAATTACACAAATCAATAGCTTGATGAACATTTTTGTAAGAATTTATAGTCATTATTTAATAAAAAACTAATTAGAATATAACTTAAGTTTTAAGTTGATATATATTTCCGCAAAAGTCAATGTATTGCGTAGTATATATATAAAATATAAAATTATATAATTATTTTCGGTTTGCATAATTTCTATGTAAACGTTTATTCTTACCCAAACTTTCTATATATAACAGGTTTAGGTAAGGAGGTTTATTGTGAAGAGAAAATACAGATAAATTTAGGGTTTTTTTTTTTTATCTTGTCAGTTTAAAAAAAATATTCATAATTAAAACAAATAAACCCTATAATTTAAAAATAAAATAAACAATTTAAATAAAAAAAATAAAAAAAAATAACATAATGACCATATTTCTCTTCATCTCTTTTTAACAAAGAGCCTCACCACCAATATATATATATATATATATATATATATGTTTGACGATGTGAAAGCGTCCAATGTTATTGTCTCATGTTGCTACATCATCACTATATTAATATCCATATACGTGCTATGCATGTCACGAGTTTTCCACTTTCACAAGGATTATATTCCATGTAAGTTGTATCAATTCACGTTGAAGCTTGAGTTAGACAAATGATGAATGGTTATGACTTATCAAGTTCTTTCTTGTCTCTGCTACCCTTTAAATCATTTATCAAGTAAATTACTATAATATAATAATAGTTATGTCCTACAAAATGATCAAAAAGCGTTGCCTACATAAGCTTTCATATTCAAATATATTTGACTATTGTATAGATAATATGTAAGTATAATCAATGCTCAATTCCAATTTATACCCTTAAGGTAAAGGTTGAAAACCTAACTTCACAAAAACTTATAGTTGTAAATAATAAGTTTATATTAAAACGACTAAATTAAATAAATATTGTTTAAGGATTTTATAACTTAAGTATAAAGGTGTAAATTAAGATTTGGTAACAATAAATAAATGTATTCTAACAAAATAAATAAAGTTAAGTTATAAAACAATCAAGACCTTATAATTACATGCATATAAATTTAAAAAAAATCCTATGAATAGAACCTTATAATTACATGCATTGTATTTACATGTAATTATAAGGTCTTGATTGTCTCATATAAATTTAAAAAAAATCCTATGAATAGAAACTTATAATTACATGCATTGTAAATCAAGACCTTATAATTACATGTAATTATAATGTCTTGATTGTCTCATATTCAAATATATTAGACTTTCTAATCTATTTTATTAGAATATAAATTTAAAAAAAAATCCTATAAATAGATCCTCTCTAATTGCAAACATATTGATTTATCATCTAGTCATGAAACTAATAGATGCTATATGAATAGAACCTGGACCTAACCTCTCTAATTGCAAACATATAGATATATCTCCCAGCAATGGGCCACGACTTTCTATCCGATCTGGACGTAGAGCGGTTAAGCCGATCGAATCGGGTGGTCTTCGAATTTACCATTTACCAAAAATAAATAGATGCTATATGTCTAAATCCTTGCACATTTTTAGCCCAAAAAACCTCAAGTACAATAGGAAGGAAGAAAATGAAACAAAAGGGAAAGAGGCAAGAGAAAGTAATGTCAATTGTCAAACCATATCATATTATTAATATATTATTATTTCTTTAACTTAAGGTATGAAATAATTAGCGAGTTGAAGAATTGATAGTGACAAATAGCTATGAAGAATTAGTGGCCAAATTTGATAGTAATGGGTTATGACTTTTTTTTGGACCTATTAAGCTAATATTTATTAAAATTTTAGTGAAAAAAATATTAAAAATAATTAATTAACTCTCGGTCCGATCCAATCCGCAACATACTTGGTGCGAAAAAATAAATAAAATATATAAATAAAATAAAATAAATAAAAATTAACACAATCCGGTACATCCGGTCCTGAACCGAAAAATTCGGTCCTTTTTCCGACCCTATATATTTAGGTCCGGTCCGGTCCGGTCCGGTCCAGGTTCGGTCTAGACTTGTGAACAACCCTACTAGATGTGTAAGCAATTAAACATACACTAATATAAGACAATCAAGACCTTATAATTACATGCATCCGTGATCAGTTGTGATGTTGTATATTTACATTTATCATGGATTACGATAATTTGATGTTTTAGAAGTATCGTGGGTAAATTGTGAATAGAGTTTTTCTTCTTGGTGTCTTCAAGGTTTGTGACTTGTTCTCTTGGTGTTCACAAAGTTTAAAATTTCTCTTGGTATCCTTAAAATTTTACTTAATTCTTCCTTATACCCATTCTTAATATATTACATTAAAAAAATCATTATAAAATAATAAAAAAATTATTAAAAAATCATTAAAAAATCATAAAAATAAATTTAAAACTAATTATGACCTCATTAAATTTTAAAACTAATAAAATTATAATAGAATTAGTTGTTTTATATAATTTTTATTTTTCGAATTAAATATTTTTTTTTGAATTAAATTTATTTTTTTTAATTTTCAAAAAATAAAATATATAAATTTAAATTAAAACAGTTTTTAAAATTTTTTTGTGAAGTTAATTTTTAACAATTTATTTTAATTCGAAAATAAAAATATTATTTTTATGTTTAATTTTTAATTTTTTGGTTTATAATATAATTTTCCACACTCTTAAATATATTTTAAAAAATATATTTTTTTTAAAAAAAAATCGAATTAAAATAAATTAAATTTAAAAATAAATAAAACTTTACTATATTTTTAAAATTCTAGACTCATAAAAAAAATTAAAAAACTGTTTTTAATTTAAATTTATATATTTTATTTAAATAAAATAATTTTAGTTGAATTTTTTTTTTAATTCGGAAAATTAAAGTTATATATAAAACTAATTCTATTATAAATTTATTAGTTTTAAAATTTAATGAAGTTATAATTAATTTTAAATTTATTTTTATGATTTTTTTTATTATTTAAAATGATTTTTTAATGTAATATATTAAGAATGAGTATAAAGAGGAAACAAGTAAAACTTTAAGGGTATTAAAAGAAATTTTAAAACTTGGTGGATAAGAAAGAGGAAAAGTATCATAATATGTATGGCGTTCCTGTAATATTATAATAATACGGCATCGGTCTCAAATAGAGGACATGAAAGGGTGAGTGATGTCATGATGTCGTCGGAATTCGTTACCGTTACCGTTAAGGGGAAGATGAGAGGTGAATGAATGCAGTTAAGAGTCATCATATTTATTCTCTTTTAACTGGGAATCGGATATATGGATTTCACTTCCATCCCATCTCATATCTCAATTCTCACACAAGTAGAGATGGAAGCAGACGACGTCGTAAAACGTACGAAGACTAATGATGAATAACTTTCACTTTTTAGAATAATATTTTGGCATTAAGCTGTTCCTGCCATTGCCATTCACTCTCAGCGAGAGAGCTGCAGCTGCAGGGTAACTATGGTACAGCTAACTGCAGGGTATCAAATTCCCCATCCCGTGCCTTGCTTTTTGCAGTTCCTTCTTCTACTACTTGAGAATCGGGCTATGCCCTATCGAGTAGAGTCCTGTCATTTTCACCCTACACTTACCTTATAATTACATTTTGGTTACATAAATTATTATTATTATTGTACTTTGGGGTCACTTTGTGCAAATTAACCAAAATAATGGATATTTTGTGTAATTTACCCTATGGGTGATTGCTATATTATGCATCCACTATGAGTCATTTCTCAGCTGAGATCTCCGGTAACCTCCTGTAATAGTGATACATGTATCCCTAACATGTAATTGGCTGAGGCTAAATAAATAGGAATTAAAATTTTACTGCTTTACGAGAAAAATAATAAACAATATAAATTCAACCAATCACGTGATATGAATACAAGAATACACAAGGGAGGAATACAGAAGATCTTGACCGGTCATTTATGGTCTAAGAGATATAGGGTGGGACAAGATTTTGTAATTATAGTTTACACCCACACATGCATTTCAAGTATCTCAAATTAATAATTACCTACAGGGTTGTGTTTGGTAAATTGGTAGAGGGTTTCACACAAGTTTCAGGGGGATTTTTTTAAATTAAAATTCATAATATGTATGTGTTTCATAAATTAATATTTTTCAAAGAGTTAAGGTTCCATTAAGAGTTTTAAGTTGGTTTCAAAATAATATTTAAATATTTAAAATATAAAAAGCTTCCCTACAAAATTAAATTATCAAACTCTTTAATATTATTTTTAAAAATTAAAAATATACATACATACTTAATTATTCAGAGTCCTACCAATATAATTACAACAATATATATTTAATTCACTAAAAAAATAAAAAAGCAGATAAATTTCCACTCACATATATTCAATATATTCAGATCGACAAATCGATTTTGTTGTCGATAATTAAACCTGTGTCTACTTTTTGAAGATAGGCCTACAAAAATAACAAAGTTTAATTGATTGAGCATCATCTATAAAGAACCCGGACTTTGTAATCAATCATGAACACAATCGCATTGAGTCAAGTAACTCGAACAGTGTTGCAACTCTCCGATTGCAGATGTGAAGCCAATCTTCATTAAGTAAGTAGATGATGAACATAAAAATAACAAGCTCTAATCAGTTTGAATTGTATATATGTAGGTGCAGGAAGGGAACGTACGGGTGTATACGTACTATTCGTGTATAAAACACGATGAGAAGGGAGTAATTATATATAAATATATATATGTATGAGAAGGAAGGGATGCATAATTGTTGGTTGGGGAATGCTGAATGCATGATGGAATGGAGAGCACATAGTGCACGTGCCTGATGGAGGGCAGTGGCGCAGCATATACACATACATGCCAATTCGGAATTCCCATCACACCTTGTCTGCACTCACCAACCCTTATAATCATACTGCATTCTATCATTCAAATTTGTACCCTTCTATATGGACTCTACCTACTTACATACAACCCACCCAAATATTTATAGGAACCCTAGCTCCCTCCTCTCCTCTCATCTCCTTGTATTAGTTTTTGCAATACCTCAAAAATTAATTTCATGATCAACGGGACACACTTGACTATAACCTCTTTCAAAATAACCAATGTATTCACATCAACTAAAATCGAGAAAGATAATCTTAATAGTAGGTGTAGTTGAGATTTGCAAGAATTTAAAGAATAGTAAAGCGATAAGACACAGAGGTTTGTTTATACAATTCAAGTTTCCACTACATCGATCTGCGGAATTTTAGGAGGGGAGACTCGTCCCAATCCACTAAGCAATCAAAAGAGTTTATAAAAATACAAATTTCTTGGCGCATGAATACAACACATAATCTTTAGGAGGGGAAAATTTTGTCAGTTGTGACAATTTTGTTCCAAAATATGTTGGGTTTATGATAGCATATTTTTATATTATATATCTTTCTAAATTTTTTTTTTCCCTTAGCTTTTACATGGGATAAGGCATTTACGTTTTTACTAGTGCTTAAATGTATCAAAGAATGTCTACTCCCTTTGTGTTTTGTATAGGTGTTTTAGGTCCAAGTTGGAGCTAAAAGGAGCAAAAACCATCAAGTCTAAGGAGCCTCGTATCATCATGGAAGGAAGGAAGGAAGCAAGAGCAAGAAGCCTTGGAGCATGAAGCAAAGGGAGGCCAAGAACCAACAAAGAAGATGGAATCCCCACCAAAGGAGAAGCCAAGTTACTAGGTTGAGTGACATTCCACACGGACTAAGAAGAAGTGCTCACTCACAAGAAGAAAGAAGTCTTACTCTGACCAAGTGTACAAAGCTCTTCACGCAAGACTGGAATCCGGCAACATGGATCGAGTGAAAGTCACTCGATGGAAGAAGAAAAATCCGCTCGATCGACCACTCGATCGGGTGAGATGATCGACCCTTTTACTCGATTGAATAAGACATGATTTTGGATTCACTCGATCGACTTGGAAGAAACATCGATCGAGTAAAACGGGCAATTGGACGAAGAAGAAAATGTCTAGAGTTGCAAGCCACTCGATCGATGAGATGGGCAACGTAGATATATCGAGTGAAACGGAAAATCCCGACAAAGAAGAAACTCTAACTGTCACCCACTTGCTCAAGTTGTTGGAAATTCCAATTCAATTTGGAGGGCCATGTAATTTAGGCATATACAAAGCGGATATGTTGCTTTGTATTATATATCACACATTGAATGTGATCAAAGTTTCAAAACAATTCAAATTCCCTCTCATTTCTCTTAGTTTTAGCCGATTGGAGCTGTTCTAGGTGTTTTTGAGCAAAACTCATCATGAAGTTGTTTTTGATCCAACCCATTTGAGATTTCGTTTTCATCAAAACTTTGGATTGGTAAGTCCAATTTAGTCGATTGTTTTTCTACGTTCCTCATTTCACCTCTAGTTTTATATTATGCAATTTGTTTATGAAATTATGAAGTTTGATTTTACGTTCATAAGTGAGTAGTTTTTTTTAAAAAAAGAGAGTGAGTAGTTTTATATTAGGATTTGGGGTTAAAAATCCAAATCTAAGCTATGTTCTTGTTAATTGATGTTGTGCTATAGGAATAAATGAGTATGAATGCATGTTTAGTGACCATATAGGAGAGACTTAATCCATTTGGCATGTTTGATCTATGTTTAAATTTATTTTTGAATGTTGGATGCTAGATCTTCATCTAGATTGTTCCTCTTATGCACATTATATGTTTTCAAGCATATTTTACATTTCCTCATGGTGATAATTAATTGGTTAGATGCCTATCATGCTAGAGTATGCATTGTTAGGGCTGAAAGAATGGCTTGCATCCTTGTAATGTGTTTGCTAAACTAGATTAAATTGTATAAGCAAATAGAAAACATCATGTGATGTTTACATTATTTAATCTAGAGCTTAGTAGTGACTTAAAGTTGCCTACCAACACTTGAATAGCAAACACCATGTGACATTTGTTGGTAGATTAACTCATGCTTAGATATTCACTTACCTATCCATGTTGCATTAGTTTAGTAGCATTGACTTGTTACTTGAGCATTAAGTTCTCATTTCTTTACATGGAACAACATCATTCTCACTTTACATAGCAAGTATTTGGAGGAATTAATCCTAAAATCCTAATTGTTTTTCATATTTGATACTTGATAGTTGCTAGTTGCTAGCTTGTTGTGTTGTTTCTCACTCATTTGAAGTGTATCTCCCCTGTTTTTCAATTGACCTTAGTTGAGACAATCGCTCAATCTATGTTAAAATAGTCACTCCTTTTATGTTGACAAAATCTTGCATGCTTATGATTACTCGATCTCTCTTTTCCTTTCCTATTATACACTTTGCATTTATCTAGATGTTTTTTTAGAGAAAAGTAGGGATAACATGATCTCTTGTAATTCGATCTTGATGTGTTACATCATATACTTACATTGACACGGCCGTGCACTTGCGATACTATATGGTTTCCCCAAGTGTTGTCTTTTGCCACTCATACCGGGGACATGCCAAGTTTTTGGCTCCGTTGTCGGAGATTATTGATTGCCTTTACTTTGCTTGTGTGAATAATTCTCTAGTAGTGTAGCTTGTTTTGTTACTTTTGATACTCTTTTGTGAGTGTTTTTTCTTGAAGGTACACCAAGTCTTTGGCGGCTTTGATTCAAGTTTTTGAGTAATAGCATTATGCCAAGAAGTGCAAGCGATGAGCTCAATTAGATATGGATAATAGCTTAGCTTCTTTGTGGCATTCAAGAAGAGAAGCATACCATGAGGCATTTGAATATGACGGATGAAATGTCCAACAAGAGGAGCAAGCATATGAGGAGGAAAAAAACGAATTTCTTATGAAAATGGTACAAATACTAGAGAAACTCAATGCCAAGGTTGATTCCCTTGCACAAAATCAAAGGATGATTAAGCAACAACTAGCTTAACAAGAGGAGCTTCTTTAGGTGCCGTTGTTGGGATCATTGATTGCCTTTACTTTGCTTGTGTGAAGAATTCTCTAGTAGTGTAGCTTATTTTGTTACTTTTGAAACTCTTTTGTGAGTTTTTTTAGTTGAAGGTACACAAAGTCTTTGGTGACATTGATTCAAGGTTTTGGGTCATAGCATGACAAGAAGTGCAAGTAAGGAGATTAAGTAGATCTGGCTAATATCTTAGCTTCTTTGTGGGATTTAAGGTTTTGAGTCATAGCATGCCAAGAGAACCTTGCTTCTTTGTGGGACTCAAGTAGATATGGCTAATATCTTAGCTTCTTTGTCACACGACCGCCTCCTCCTTTGATCAATAAATAACCTTGCTTTGTTTGTTCTAAAGTATGTGTGAATAAAGTACTCCAAATGAAATTACTATGGAAAATCATGAATGAACCTGATAATATTTGGGTGAGAATCATCAATGAAAAATACCTTAAGGGAACTGTACTCTGGAAATATATTCCTAAAGGAAATTTGTCATGGCAATGGAAAAAACTGATGAAATTGAGAACTGAATTTGAATCAGATTTCAGATGGAATATTGGGATGGTAATATTGTTAAATTTTGGGAAGATTATTGGATTAAGGATGAACCTCTTATTAAGGTTTGTAATTGTAACACCCCAAATCCGTAGGACTCGAGGTGCTACTGGGCTAGGATCTCACAATGGATCCTGACCCTAGCCTGACAACAAGTTCACCGAATCTTACAACAAGACACCGATAGATTAAATACAAAACGTAAAACTGATATATAAATCTCAAAAGGTAGTACATAAGTACCGCTGAGTACAAAACAAATATATATATATATATCCGTACATCAAATATCCCATATCCCACGATAACAATCCCAGTGTACGGAGCCCTCGGCGGATCACCCCTCTGGATCACTCTGCAACTCTTCTAACCTGCAAAGGATGTACAACACGGTATAAAACCGTTAGCTAACCATACACATATATATAGAGATGCAAGAGCACAAACACACATCAGGAATCATAACACATCATCATGCTTTCATACATTTACCCGGTTCATTATCTTTAATAAGTCCAATCACTCAATCGTATAAATATATATCTGAATATGAATATATGTGACACGAGGAATATAACCCTCGCCTCTCGGTGCTACTGCCAACTGGAGTGGTCAACCGGGACTACTCCTCCATGTACTCTAAGGGAGTGGAGACAGCGCCCGTTCCGTGTACCAGATCTGGACAATCCGCAGAGAACCTCCTAGTCTCCTAGTGGGATGACGGGGCTAGGTTGTCACGGCCCTACAGTGGGCGCGTACTAAACCATAGGTAGGTAATAACCACATCACATGTTATCAAGTATATAACACATACACCACTCATGCATACATCCAATATAAGGATGACAGCTAAGTAAGTCCTATGGACTTACCTCAACCTCGAAGTCTCAAACACAAACAACTCCAACTCTGGAGATCAACAATGCCTAAACAAGACATAACAACATATATCAAACTCATATCCATCATAGGGGTCACACCTAGACTCAAGGGATCCATAAGGATCGTATCCTAACTCATAAACCTCAAAGCCATAACCGGCATAAACGATAACATGATCATCCTTATTCTATCCTCATAAACATACCTAGCATGCCACTAAACCGCTCATACTAGGAAAGGAAAGGATCTACCAACTCTAGGTAGACCCGGGACAAGACGCACCTGCGTGACGGAAAGACGCAGGGGCGGAACAGGCAACCCACAGGCGCGGTAAGGCTCGACCGCAGGTGCGGTGACCGTGGCCGCTGGCAAGCGCAGGCGCGGAATAACGCGGGCGCTGGCGCTGGGACCGTTGCCGCAGGGGCGGTGGCTTCTGGCCGTGGGTGCGGCGACAAGGTACCCGCAGGGGCGGCTTTTCTGGACCGCGGGGGCGGCGACAATGCAGAAGATGATCTCGCGGTTCCTCTTTGGCTCTTCACGTGATCAACTCACGTCTTCTTCATTCCAAAGTCACACACATACATATACATACACAAACCAACATCAACCTATGATCAATTCATCTAATCCTAAGCTAAGGAAGAGAAAGAGATCAAAGAAAGAAGAAGAACAAGGAGCTTACCCACAGTTGTGGCCTAAGCACGAAACTGATCCAAGACAGTACCTCTGCTAGCTCTCAAGCTCAGCACAACATCCACCAGCATCAACATCAACAACAACAAACAACTCTCCTCCAAACTCAAGGCAAACCAACTCAAGATCAAGAAGAAGAAAGGGAGAAGCAAGGAGGACGTGATAGGTCTGGAGAGGGAATGAGGAACACTTGCTCAGCAAGCCAAAGGAAGGGAAAAGGTAAGGAAGTGAAAGAGTAAAGCACGGGTCAAAGGTCAACAAAGCCGGCTGTAGCCGCAGGAAACCGCATGGGCGGGTTTCCTGGCCGTAAGGGCGGATCATGGCTCAGCCGCAGGGGCGGCTCTACAAACCCGCGGGGGTGGCTAAGGCCAAAGTGGCTCCAAAAGATCAAGGCTCTTACAGTAATAACACTGAAACAATTAATAAAGAAGTTATTGTTAATTACTTTATTAAAGAGAATGAATGGGACCTGAATAAGACTGAGCCGGAAATTGGTCACATCCTTCCACTTGATATTATTACAGCGATTAAATCCTATCAACTTCCAAAATCTTTTATCCAGGATCGTTTGTACTGGGCTCCGGTTGAAAATGGTGATTATTCAACTAAATCCGTAATATATTCCGTTTACTTGCGAAAAGGGCTCCAACCCTATCCGAATGAATGGATTTGGAAAATAGATATTATGCCAAATGTGAAATACTTCCTTTGAAAATTATCTATCAATGGCTTAGCAACAAAAGAAAATTTGGAAAAACAAAAGGTCCCGGTCCCTATGAATTGTTGCCTTTGCAACCATCCTTATGAATCTACTGATCATTTGCTTTTCAAATGTCAATTTACTTTGAATAGCATCTTGATAGATAAGCCTTTAATGGTTGTTAGTTCTGTTAACTTAGTTAAAAACAAGATTGCAGATAAGATCATGTGGTTAAAAGAAAATCTATCTGAACCGGACCTCATCTATTTAATTTTGGTTTGGTGAAATCTATGGTACGCTAGAAATCAAAAAAAAATTAGCAATAAAAACCTCCAGAATATTGATTCAATAGTACGAAACCAAATTATTGACTGGAATCAACTAAAAAGGAAAAAATCGACCCAATATAAGGAAAAAATTAATAAGATTTTAAGGAAAACAAAAAAATCTAGTGGGATAAACCAGAAAAATACTTTTCTTAAATTAAATTTTGATGGCTCAAAAAAAGAAACTAGGAGCTCTGCTTATGGATTCATCCTCCAAAATCATAATGCTATGACAACTTCTCTTGGGTATGGGAGATGTGGTAACATATCGGCCCAACATGTCGAAACATGTGCGCTAAGAGAAGTATTGGTTATGGCTTTTGATATGGGGATCAAAAATATTGAAATTGAAGGAGATTGTCTTTCTATCATTAACTCGGTTAAACAGATTTGGAAACCTCCTTGGGAGTTGGATCTTATTCTGTCATATATATATCTAATATTCTGGATGGTTTTTGTCAGGTTAGGATCCGTCATGTATTCAGAGAGGTTAATGGTGTGACTGATCAGCTTGCAGTGTTAGGACACGATTGCCTTCTGTCTGCTTGTTCGTCCACTTACTTAGTTGACAATCTCATCCGTAAGAATGCCTTAGGGTGGAAAGTCTCGAGAAGACGATGTTCCTAATTGCTTACTTTATTGTATTAAAAAAAAAACATATAGAAACTAGGGGTGTACATTTAAATGTTAGTAGGAACACGCAGCCAAAAAATTTGAATAATAAACAAAAAGGCTCAACTTAAAAGTTTTATGCATTTTCCTTTTTTAACCTTTTGTATTAGCTGAAAGTTAAAAAGTGTAAACCTGTGATGATTGCTCGGAATCTTTTTTGAGATGGTAACAAAATTGACTAGCCGTTGTGATACAATTATGACAGCTTAGTAGTTTTTCTAGAATTTGGCAAGAAAATTTTGCCCACTCTATGCAACTTACCCCATTCCTCTTTTCCCATTATTACTCCATCTCCAAATTGTTTTTTCCCCCAATCATTTTATATGTTTGTGATTACATATTTCAATCACATTCATTTGACATTTCCCTTCATTAAGATTTTTCTTTTTACACTTAAAGATACTTGTTTTTTCAATAATTGCATATCATGGGGCCATAATCAAATATTATGAAATTTGGAATAATCACCGGATTAAGAACATCTGTAGTCCAGAAATTTAATTTTGATTTACTATTTTTTTTACTTTATTGTTAGAATTTAAAATATGTGTCAGATTTAGTTTTTTTTACAGAGAAACTTCTCTCTATTTATCACCTTGATTCTCTCCCCAAATTCGACATCTTAATTATTATTTTGTTTTTATATGAGTAAAACAACTCGGAACATCTGGGATAAAATGTCCTAATTTTCTTCAATATGAAATCTCACTTAATTTTTTTTTCAAAACAGACGATTAATTGATTTGACATTGAAGAAAACTAATCCGATAAATTTTCACGTTTGGGATGTGAGGTAATGTGAGTATTTTCAAAGGAGTCAATACCCAAGCTTGATGAGGAAAATTTCCAAATATATGGAGTGAACTTTTATAATTAAAATTATTAATTATCATTAAATTAATAAATTATATTAATACATTATACTAAATATTTGTGTTAGTTTCAAATTAGTTTATGTGTAAAACTAAATGACGAGCATATCCTTTAGTATGAATTGTATAACTATAACATAAATTGCTAGATAAATAGCTTTCAATATCTAATTGTAATTACTTATACAAAAAATAAAATTTATTTAAAATATATAGTACTGTAACTTAAAATTCGATATAAACACCTAAAACAAAAGTTCAAAATTTCTCATATGAATGTAAAAATGTAAATTCAATTTATTATAAGTTATTCAAACTAATTTTAAAATTGATAAATTTTTTAACTACAATAAAATTAATGAATAAATTAGTTAAAGAATGATTAATTTCTTAATATATAATATATTGAAAAACTGATGAGATAATTTAGATGCATTTGTTTGGCACAATAACGTATTAAACATTATTGTAGTATATAAATAAATGTGATAGATTGTTAGTTAGTACGTCGAAAAGATAGATTGGTGTTTACATTTTTCCTTTAAGTGGGTGGGATCACATGGATTACATATCACAAAAGAAACCAATTTTACTCATTTAGCAATGCATTACCATTATTCTTTTTCTTTCCATTTCTTTCAATCTGTCAACCCTTTATTGTAAGTGATGGGCAGCAAATCATCCTCTTTTTAAGGGATAAGGAACACAGGAGGGTAGAAAAAAAAATCTTCTCTTCTCCTTCTTCCTCCAAAACCTCTCCTGGATCAAAGATAAACTCAAAGATCATGTTGCAGAATCACCAGCAACAAGGTTTGATCCTTGAAGATCATCAAGCTCTAGGAATGATGGGTTTTTTCTCAAACCCTAACTCCAACAGCTTGGCCTTTCTTCATCCTCATCTTAATGAAGCTCATGAGGATCACTTTGTTTCATACCATGGTCATCATCATCAGACACTGAGCAAACCCTTTTCTTCTTTGCTGCATACTTCAATTCCGAGCGAGGATGATGATGATGATGATGCTGCTGCTGATAATGATGCTCGTCATGACCATGACCATAACCATCATGCTGCAACTTCCATTAATAGCTCAGATCTATGTCAAACCCTTTTGATTTCGTCTGCTAATCCAAACCCTAGAGATATTCATCAAGATCCTTCTTCTCTCATGGGTCCAGTTTCCCCTCACATCTTTTCTCTTCAAAGACCAAATCCTTCTAATCCGTGGTAAATATCTCTAAATCTTTTCATTTATTCATTTGCCCTAATCTTGGAATGAGATGTTTAATTGTTGTCCTAGTGTTTGATATGATATCACAGGTATCGACATAAAAAAGCCATACAACAGTTCGATATTAATCTCGTACATATATCTTAATATTGATATGATATATTGATATATAGATATGGATACCAAAGGAGCCCTTAAATCTGTGTGCTTGATCAGCTTGGTTGGACTTTAACTATTTCATGTGTTGTGTATGCCTAGGGAGTTGAGATCTAGCGGAAGTGAGTGTTTGGTAAGCAAGAGATCATTCAACGGAGACAGTGAACCAAGTTTAGAGGATCATGATAGTGTTAATGCTACCAATGATAACATGATTGATAAAAAGAGTCTATTAGGGGTTTCGGCATTACGAATGAAGAAGATGAAGGGAAGAAGAAAGGTAAGGGAACCAAGGTTCTGTTTCAAGACCCTTAGTGATGTCGATGTACTTGACGATGGCTACAAATGGAGGAAGTATGGCCAGAAAGTTGTCAAGAACACCCAGCATCCTAGGTAATCAATAATCAAGTATTTTCCATGTTTTGCCTGACAGGTTAATGATTGTTGATTAATATGCATTACTCCTAATGAGATATAAATTTGCATAAGCCTAAGTCTGTGTACAAGATTCCTGATATGATCATAGTATTATTGTTTTTGCTGAACTTTTGGGATGAATGAGGGTATAAAGTTTACTCATATGAATGTGAAAAGGTTTTTGAATAATTAAAAACATATATCATTGTTACTGTAGAAAGGTAGATTAAAAAGTGTGTGTTAATGATAGTAGAGCAGATTAACATGCAAGCATTATGAAGATTGAAAATCCGAGTGCGTATAGTGAAATGAAATCATGGAAGCTTTGCTTTTTGCACCGATGTCTGTATATGCATGTGGGTCAAGTGTAATTGATTAAGGGTGGACCTCTAAGAGTAGGTTTTGTGTGGATGCTAAGTTATATACTTGTGTGAACAAGCGAGATTGCGTTTTTGTTTGTTTGTTTGTTTTAATGTTAATAGAATCGGACATATATGCAGAAGCTACTACAGGTGCACGCAAGACAAGTGTAGGGTGAAGAAGAGGGTGGAGAGACTAGCAGAGGATCCGAGGATGGTCATCACCACCTACGAAGGCCGACACGTCCATTCTCCGTCGCATGACAACCCAGACGAAGACTCGAACAATGGTCTTCCCACCCTCAACAACTTCTTTTGGTAGTGAATGAGGAGAAAGGTTATATATAGATCTATATGATATATGTGACAAGAGAGTTATGACCTTAACTTTTATGTAATGTACTTTATCATATTTGGCTAGTTATATGCATGCCTGCGTGCATCTCAAGTTTTGTTGCAAATTGTTGTCGATGAACTGATATGTAAGGTATAATAGCTTTAAAAGATAGGCACTTCATGTCAACCGACCGAGTTTTTGATCGAGTTGTCCCATTTGTGACACTCCTTAGACTAATATTCATATGTTGTAAGACAACTACGTCTGTCGGCGTGATCACCCGCTGTACAAAAACGAGCTCAAATCGTCTAAGTTCGATCACCCTTTGTAAAAACGAGCTCAAATCAAGCTCCTTTATGTTAGAAATCTAGTTGGCCTTGTGTTCCTTATAAACCGTTTAACTAGTTCAATACATGTACCTATGGTTTTTAATGTAAGTTTGGTTACATACATTATTATGTTATTTGTATTGCCTAATTTTTTAAAATTCATATATTAATGTTTTAGTTGAAAAAATTTAAGTTATCTTTTAATGGAAAACTGGACAAACATTAATGATAGTTATAAACGATAGTTATAGTTCGAAAAAGTAAGGTTTAGTTTTGTTATAATCATTTAACAATCAAAATTGTTACTCATATATTGGATTTGATGCTTAAAAAATTACATTCAATTGGTAAAACTTCGGTACGACTTTTGATACATCATAAATGTGATAGTTGGTTGCAAATTTTTTTTTTAAAAATAAAATATGATAAGGGAGTGTTTTTTGCACATCACTATGAATTAATACATGTTTAAATTGAAAATTAAAAGAAAAGGTTGATAAAGTAACCTTGATTTGTAAGGTTGTCTTTCAACTCACAACGGAACCTCTAAGAGTGAAAACATAACCGATTATAGATCTTCAAGTATCAACATCTCTTGTATAATCAGAGTATACCTTGTGATCAAACATTGTGTATCATTCCCAAAAACAATCTCAATGTCAGGTGAACCTCTAAGCTACCGAAATATCCTTTTCACAGCTTGTCAATGTTCTTTTCATGATTGCCCCATGAACCCGTTGACGTACGACACTAACAACTTGTGCTAGATCTGGTTTTGTGCATACCATAACATACATCAAACTCCCTACTAAACTAGCATAAAGGACTCGCAACATATACTCCTTCTCCTCATCCGACTGAGGTGAAAATAGAGTGAAAAGATGGATGTTAGCAGCACTAGGTGTATCAATAGGCTTGATGGATGACATTCCGAACCTTAGCATCACCTTTTCAATGTAGCATTTCTGTGATAAGAAAAACTTCTTATGATCTCTATCTATAAGAATCTCCGTTCCTATAATTTTTCGAGTTGATCCCAGATCCTGCATCTCATCTCCCGTTGTTGCAAACCATTGTGCAACTCAGACTCATATACAACTTCTCTATAGGTGGATGATTCATGAGTATCCACCTCTTCAACAACCTGTAGAGTATAACCAACCATATCCTCAAAGTCATACCTTTGTGGAGGTCTTACTCCAAATCTTCCAGCTTGAGCGTCCCTCAGCTAAGCTATGGTGAATAACTTTTGATGGTTGATCTTCCTTTGCCAGAGTTTGTATATCTCTTTCACCCATATGACCAAGTCTCATATGTCATAACTTGGTCATATCATCCATATGAACCTCTGAAGATACAACAAAAATAGACACAAATACAGTAGACCCTGCATGAAATATAAAGTTCCCCTTTTGACACCTCATAGAATAACATTAGAACCCTTACAAACATTCATAACTCCACCTTCATATGCGAAACAAAACCCCTTACTATTCAACATACTTAGGGATATTAAATTCTTAGTAATAAGTGGAACATGTCTGACCTTGTTCAATGCACATAATCTTCTTCACGTATCTTGTTTTTAATCGAGCCAATTCCAACCTCTTTGTAGACAGAATTGTTAGCCATGAAAATACTGTCACCATCTACCTACTTGTATGTTTTGAACCACTCTTAGTATGACATATGTGATAGGAAGCTCCGGAATCAAGAACCCACATATCATCCTAATACGTATGCCCACCAACAACCAAAGTTATATCCTCATCTGATTTAAAATCTTCTGTAACAGTTGCACAACCAAAATCTTACGGTTTCTTCTTCGTAGAACATTCGTTCTTCCAATGTCCTTTCTCCTTACAGTAGTTGCAAACATCATCAGTCTTAGGACTTTTTGAAGAAGACGGCTTATTGTCCGTCTTTCCTGATTTTCCTTGTCTCCGCTTGTATACATACCAAATACCTGACCATCCCTACATACACCACTTTCATTCACTTTGTTGTGTAGTTCTCTTGTATGAAGAGTATAGTATATTTTCCAACAACAAATGACTGAACAAAGTTTTCATATTATGACGACAAAGATACCAATAAAATCAACGCAACATCCTCGTCCTCAATCTTACCATCAATATTATGCTAGAAGAATTGAGTTCAACTAATCTTAGTGCTTACAAAGTTGCATACCTTCCTGCATTCGAAGGCTGAATAGACGTTGCTTCAGAAGCAACTTGTTGGTGAGAGACTTCGTCATGTATAGACTCTCCAATTTCAACTAGATTGGTTGCGGTATCTTGATCTGAAACCTTACATAAGACATCATCTACGAGACACATCATGATGGTCGAATGCGTCTTATCCTCCTAAGTAACCATCTTAGTAGCATCGCCCTTTTCCTTTCTTGATAATGACCTCCATAAGCCTTGTTGTTTCAGCAACACTCGCATCTTGATATGTCAAAGACTGAAAATTATTCCTCCTAGTGAACTTGTCGATCTTCATGTTGAAAGAAGACATATTTTTCCCAGATTACAGAAAATCACAGGAACCCAAAGCTTTGCTACCAGTTTTGTTGTGTGGAATTACTGAGAAAGAATTAAAAAAAAATCAACAAATAGAAAGATACCACACAAAGAATTATAGTGGTTCACCTAATAATGACTACGTTCACTTTCTAAGGAGATTCCATTGAGGAGTTTTTGAATACATATGAGAAAATAAATAAATAAATGATAATTAGGTTATCCAAATTAACCTGAACCTGATTATTCAGGTTAACAAATTAACATATTATCAAATGATTTGGAGATTTAGGGAACTTTATAATATATATATATATATATATATATATATATATGGTCCGGATCCGGTAGGAACCTCTCTTAGAGTAGGGAGTAAGAACCTCTAAGATCTGTAAGATTAAATAATGAACGTCCATGATGGAAGGTACATAATAAGGTTAAGTAGGAGAGTTTCATATGATTGTTCCAATTTAATTCACCAGCCAATAATATCGGTCAAGATCTTTAGTATCTCTCATTATGTGTATCCTTGTATCCCTTTGGCGTGATTGGTGGAATTCATATTGTTTATTATTTTTCTCGTAAAGTAGTAAAACTTTAATCCTTAATTATTTAGCATCAACCAATCACATGATAGGGATACATGTATCACTTATACAGGAGATCCCAATTGCATTAATATATCTTTAAAAAAGGAAAGTCGACATCATATTTTTGGCTGAACAAATCTTCAAATCGGTATAATTATACATTAACGAACTTAAAAAAAAAATAACGACAATTAAAGTAATGTAAAAATATAGTATCCCAGTCGTTAAAAATATAATTACTAGTCGTTAAATTTTATTTTGGTCGTTAAAATATAGTATATCAGTCATTAAATTTTGTTTGGTCGTTAAAATATAGTATAACGGTCGTTAAAATATAGTATACCATTCGTTAAATTTGGTGGTTAGAACTTGGTCGTTAAATTTTATGCTAGTTAAACTTGTTAGGATTGGTCGTTAAATCTTGTTTTGAACGTTAAATTTGGTCGTTAAATTTTATGTTGTTTAATTTGTTAGGATTGATCGTTAATTTATTTTTGTTGGTCGTTAAATTTTGTCGTTAAATTTGGTGGCTAAATTTTGGGCGTTAAAATTGGTCGTTAAATTTTATGCTGGTTAAATTTGTTAGGATGGTCATTAATTTATTTTTTTGGTCGTTAAAATTGGTCGTTAAATTTGGTGGTTAAATTTTGGTCGTTAAAATTGGTCATTAAATTTTATGCTGGTTAAATTTGTTAGGATTGGTCGTTAATTTATTTTTTTGGTCGTTAAAACTGGTCGTTAAATTTGGTGGTTAAATTTTTGTCGTTAAATTTTATGATGGTTAATTTTGTTAGGATTGGTCGTTAATTTATTTTTTTTGGTCATTAAATTTGTTTGTTAAATTTTGTTTTGGTCGTTAAAATATGTAATATGGAAAGAATGCTGATTACAATTGATCGTTAAATTTTATTTTGATCGTCAAAATTTTATGAACATTGATTTCGTATATTTTAGTTAGAAAGTTGATGAACTTATATTTCTATTAAGGAATAAACATTGATTTTTGAATATTCTAGTCATAAATTAAAAAAACTAAAATTTTATTAGGGGAAATAGATGTACCTATTTAATTTACTACCATATAAAATTTTCAATCTTGTACGTTAATCAAATTTAGTCTAATGGTTGATATTACTCCCTATTCCCTACTCTAAGAGACGTTCCTAAATGATCATTTTCCTATATATATATATATATATATATATATATATATATATATATAGAAGAACAAAGCCCTATGTTTATAATTGGACAAGTTTATACTTGACAGATTTATATTTGAGCATCAAGTGTAAGACTGGGTAAAAAAAAAAAAAACTCAAACAAAAGATAAACCTAATTCAAGACATATTAATAGTTTTACTACAATATTTTTAAAAAATCTAAATTAAAAATAGCTACTCTAAAACCACAAATACAAAGACACATTTTTGTCGACAAAAAACTACAAACTACCAATCCACGTAAATCTAATTTAATGTGTACTAAACACACCTTTGTATATTTTATTTAGTAGTAAACATATCATGAGAAGGAAAAGAATGAAAAATAATTTGGTCTCCAAGATGAATATTCGTAATTTACGAATTTATATTAAGAGCATTGTCCTGAGACATATATTCCGTTTGGGCCCCCAATAAGAAAAGCTTGTTGGGGCCCGATATATGAAGAGGCCCAATTTCTGGACAGGCCCATAGTAGTGCCAAAAAAGCGATGCAGCGCAGGGTCCTCACTTGTCAGTGACTCTAGTCAGCAAATTTGAGTAGTTTTGGCAGCTGAGCTCGCGAGTCAAGCAATGCCCCCGTAGAGCTCTACTCAGCTGAGGTACGCTGATCAGAGTAAAGTCGCATGGATTGTTTCTTATTTATCTTCAAATTCTTGCTTTGCTCGAGTCTTTTCAATTTTTGTTGTGTAAATTCCTTTCTTCTTCTTATAGAATCTGCTTGTACCCTAAATCCTATAATAACCATGAGCTTACAGCCGTTCGGTAAGTACGTTGATCGCTTGATCAGACTGGATATTTCACTCGTTTTTTTGAGTATTATTGTCTTGTTAGAGCCAGTGCAGCATCGTCATTTTCTTTTTTCCTGGTATGGTAGAACCCGCTTAAACCCTAATTTTTCTTTAACTTTGTTTATGCTTTTTGCTGTTAAAACTGATGATCATACTAATAAATCTGAAATTGGATAATTACGAGAAAGAACGAAAAAAGTTCAATCAATGGGTAGGTTTGGGGTAGAGAGATATGTGATGAACAAACAGGCTCCAGGCAGGAAATTACGAGTAATTGCTAGAGGTTTTCAGATATTTTCAGTTTTCATTGCGAAGAAGAATTAATTTGATTCCAGTCGCTTGTAGACCTACCTTACATAGAGTCCTTAAATTCTACTATTGTGAACGTAGAACAGCAACATTTAGCTTATTTGTTATTGTAATGATGATGACGATCTTTGGCCTAACTAGTATATATGTTTGCAGATTTGATTCAGGTTCAGGTTCAAAACCATCAGCAATATCTACTTGGAAATTTGATGAGTGTTGATTCTGTTGAACTAAAGATGGTAAGCCTTTTAAGATGTTGGGAAGTTTCCTAATTCCTCTAATTCTAATTCCAGAATTTTGTAATACCTTATTTGGAATAACTTAGCTACAACATGGATACAATTTTCCCTTTACATTCCTGTTACTCCTCTGTCAACTCGTGACTATAAAACTAAGGCCTTGTATGATCTACTTTGCTTGTGTGTTTCTATGCAAAGGATGTGTCTGGTGGTGAATTGCAGCCTTCTGAGGCTGACTCTCTTTTCCATGCCGAATCCATTAAACTTAGTGAAGAAAACATTGTTACTGAGTTGAAGGTCATAATGGGTGATGCTAAAGCCAATAACGTTAACTCAACAAGTGAAGCAACTAATGGCGTGCAGCTAGTGGAAGAATTGCATCAACAAGGCACTGAACCTGAGGTTGGCAAAGAGGCCAACCTCCAAGATAATGAGATTGGGATTAGTGTTCTACCTACCGAGATTAACAAGAAAGCTTTTGATTTCGTTGCAACAATATCAGAGCATGATGATATTTTGAAATATTTGCCGCAACAGGAGAGTGAAACTGAGTTGGCTGTCCCATCTGTTGAAGTTACCAAAAATCTCATCGCTGCAGAGGTAGAACCTATGTCAAAAGCTGATGGAGTTGATATTATTGTCTTGCTTGATCATGAAACTACTGGCCTGCAGATTGTGGAAGGATTGCATCAACAAGACAGTGAAGCCAAGTCTAGCGATGAGAATATTGTTGCTAGTATGAAGGCCATAGTTGTAGACTTGAGTCAATTGGAAGATGAAACTCACCCGGCCTTCCTTGGCAAGAACTCTATACCTGTTGTTGAGACTCAAGTACAAGTAATCAATAGTGATGTGTTGATGGTTACAGAAATTACTGAGGAACTGGAATCCTTGAATCGGCAAACGGACTGTACGCTTAAGAAGATTGATGAAATAGCCAAACAAGAAGTGGCAATTGATAAGGGTATCACTGATATGGAGTATCAGTGTAGTAAATACAAGTGCAGGCATGCTGACTACATTGAATTTTATAAGTTTATTGTTGAGAGCCGATTACCTCTACACACTCACAGAGATATCAAACTCATGATGAAGAAGAAAGACAATGAAGCACAAAAGTTCCTCTTCAAGTCATTTGATTTACAAATTAAAATTGAAGCCCAGACCAAGCTGAAACTTACTCTCCAAGAAGAAAGAAGGGAATTGACTAAACAGGTGGAAGCCCTTAAGTTACAAACCGAAAGCAAGCTTACACAAACACATTGTCGGAAAAGAAAGACCCCGGATAAACCTCAAGTGCACGCCAAACGCATAGCATTGGACACGGCAGGTAACGAACCCTTATAAACGCTGACATGGATTTCGGATTAACCAATTTTGATGAGCTATCCTTGCTGGAGGAGGCTTCTTCTGTTAATCTTATGAACAGTAAGTAGTTGTAGTGCTTATAGTTTGTTAGTGTACAGAAAATTGGCTTGCTGTTTGTCTTAGGTGAAATGGGTCACTTTTGTCAAACTCTGATCGACCCGTGTGGTTGAAGTAATTGGGCCGAGTAGCAGCCCATTTAATGTGCTTTGTTTAAAAGGACATTGAGTAGAGGCAAAGAAAAGAGGTTTGAGGGAACAAAGAGATTTTTTGGTGATGGGCGATTTGTTTGTTTTGTATGTACATCTTTTAAGGATGTCTGAACATACAAGAGACCAGATGACAAATTTCCCTCTATCAATGTTTGGGAGAGATTAGGGCATGCAATTTTGACTTTGTGCTAAACAATGCAACCTTTTCCCCCATTTTGTTGTAGACACACTCCATCATGATAAAGATGGGCCAGCTCTATGACAATTACTTTGCTTTGCCTATGCCCAACCCTTTCTAATATATGTCATTTCCCGTCTTTTCTATATTGCTTTACATTTATCAATTTTACCATATTTTTTTTTTGTGAATCTTATTATACACATCATTTCAGAAAATCAAATATTCCTTTAGAATAATTCCTACAGTGTTTTTTTTTTTAAAAAAGAAATTAACTTATGAAATTTCTGTTTTTGATTTTTTAACCTCTTTAATATATTTAAATTTTTGAGAAAAATATAATTATTCTCAATGACATAATGACAATGTCTTATCACGAGTGTATAAAACAAACTTAATATATCGTTAAACGTGTAATTTACATTATCAAAGTAAAAACCTTTGAATTGCATAACATTGAAAAACTTAAATAAATCTTCATTTTATTTATTTCATTTTAAAACTTAAACTCATTATATGACCAAATTTATCATCATGATTAAATATATTACACGAATATAGGGATGGTCCACCTCGTTGTGCGGTCAGTCGGATGGGACCACCTTTGTGAAACTCAGGCACGTGGTTCCTCTACGACCCGCACGTTCGGACCTTGATTGAAAGCAGTTATATAAATTTAACTAAAAATCATTTTTGAAACTTCTCATTTAGAGTCATTATCTTTCAAAATATCCACATAGGCCCATAATTTAATATTTTAATAATCGTTTTCAACTTTTAGAACACTAATTATCGTCATTGCAATCAATGTTATTATTTTATATATAAAAAAAAATTCTGTTTTATTATTTTGTAGATAGATTTCACGAGTCAATTTTATGGTGTATACGCTATGATGCACGGCACAGACATTTCTTTGTCCTGTTGTGTCGGACGCGGCTCGGACATGGTCAAATATGGCCCGATACAGTCAAAACACGTTTTAGAGGTAGGACATGGGAGGACACGTTTAGGACACGGCGTGGACATAGATTGTGTCGGGTTAGGACACGGTCAACGAAAGTTTCCGTTATTTTTTTTAAAGCTAAAAAAAGAAAATTTTAGAAAATAAATTAAAGAAAAAAAATAATATTTCTTTTTCTCTCATTTTTTTTTCCACATTAAACCTAGCTCTATATGGCCACCTGCGAGATTGTGGTTCTTGGAAACAGAACACCGATCTTCTTTCTCCTCCTTCTTCTTTGGTTCTAATGTTAAAATGTTGTTGTCCCGAAGACCAACTCTTCAATCCATTCTTCTTATGATTTCATAATTTGATTTTGAACATTTGATTACTAATTTTCTGTGTAATCTTTCTTTGTTGAATGTTGAGCGTTTTATTCCAATTCTTTCACTTTTTCCAATTTACAAATTTTTATTATTGTTTTTCTTGGTTGATTATGTTGTTCAGTTTTTTGTTGATTTGTAAAATAGATGGTTCGTTCTTCAATTTTGAAACTAAGGATTGATCGTTAATTTATGAGACTAAGTATGTTTATTTGAATGTAAAAAGTATACATTCTCGGTTATATGATTTGATGGAAGAATCTTTCATATCAACATCCTCTAATATAGTATCAACAATTTTTGAATCGAGTGCAATTCAAAGCCAAATAAAACTATCTAATGCCTTAATCCAAAATTATCAAACTAAAATAGTAATCCAAAAACAGGGTAATAATTAAGATGTATGAATCATATGATATTACATACTTTGGAAGAGAATCAAAAGTCGAATATATCTTCAAATGAGACTCCAAACTCAAATATAGATCGGAGGAGAGGATGAAGAAAACCACTACCAAGTGAATATTATTTGATGAGAGAAACAAGTGAGCACTAACCGAACGGTAAGTAACCGAGTAGCGAAGGGAGTGCGTGGCTCGCCGACAGCGGACTAAGGTATGGTGAAGGTTCTAGAGATTGATATAAAAAAATTGAGATGGGGGATGCGGTTGCACTTTGCGGGCTTATAAGTCTTTTACAAATTTAGGAGTTGAGGTCTGAGGGCAACATTTAATGTTTTATTTATTTGATGCGGGGTAGGTGGGGCGGGTGGTGGGTGGTTGTACCTCCACCCATACCCGCCCCACCACCCATCAATTTCACCAATCAACCGCCCACCACCCGAAATTCTTCGGGTTTTCACCCACGAATTCGGGTCGGTTGACCGGTTGGATCGGGTGGTTGTACACCCATTTCCATCCCTACTGATATGTGCATTGACTTGTACTGAATATGTGTAGTCAAATGTAAGTCATATGTACATTCAATATTTTAAAAAATTGAAAAAAAGAAAAGAACAGACACATGTTTTCATTAGTGACAAAACTGTAGATCATGAATGGAAAAAGAACATTTGTGCGACACATGTTTTCATTAATGACAAATCTGTAAATAATGAATGGGAAAAAAAGAAGAAAACATGTGACATGCACATGTTTTAATTAATAGCAAAACTATAAATAATGAATGAAAAAAAACATGTGACGCACACGTTTCCATTAATAGCAAAGTAGTAAATAATGAATGATGAAATGATAGGCTATTCACAACCATTAAAACACAAAAAAATGGACGGTTGGGATCCGTTCGCATTTCTCAACTAGAAATTCGTTCTTTTATATATATATATATATATATATATATATATATATATACGGGTATTGTTGTGAGAGCTAGGTTTTTCTCTACCAGCGTGTGGCTTTGGCAGTCGGATTCAATGACGGATAGGATGGGAAATGAAATATATCAAATACATCTTAGGGGTGAGGAGTGTAGTATTGAAGAACGGTGGAGAGGCGAGTGAAGATGTGAATTCTGCACCAACTGTACTCATGGAAAGTCTTAACGGGGAAACCTTTCAATTCCTATGCCCTTAGAGCCACAATGAAAGGGGCAAGAAGGCTGAAGCAAGACTTCAACACTACAAAAGAATTCCTTCATCTTTTAGTTTGCCAATAAGGATGATAAGGAACAGGTAATGTGAAATGACCCATGTGTAACACCCCAAATCCGTAGGACTCGGAGTGCTACTGGGCTAGGATCTCATAATGGATCCTGACCCTAGCCTGACAACAATTTCACTGATCTTACAACAAGGCACCGATAGATTAAAACAAAACATGAAACTGATATATATATATATATATATATCAAAAAGGTAATACAATATACCGCTGAGTACAAACCAAAACCATACTGTATAACAAAAGAACTCATATCCCCGATAACGCCCCAGTGTACGGAGCCCTCAGCGGATCACCCACTCTGAATCACTCTGCAGCTCTCCTATCCTGCAAAGTGTCTACAACACGGTATGAAACCGTTAGCTAACCATACACAAATATAGGAATATGCTAGAGCACAAACACACATCAGAAATCTTAACACATCATCATGCTTTCACACATTTACCCTGTTCATTATCTTTATAAAGTCCAGCAATCAACTCATATATAAATATCCATATAAACATAAGTGACACGAGGAATATAACCCTCGCCTCTGGGTACTATAACCAGCTGGAATGGTGCCTGGAACACCTCCCCGTGTACCCTAAGGGAATGGAGAGTGCCCGAACCGTTTACCAGGTCTGGCCTGACCACAGAGAACCCCCAACTCCCAGCGGGATGAATGGAAAAGTTGTCACAGCCCTACAATGGGCAATCAATACATCATAGGTCGGTGACCATCATAACACATGCTATAAACATATAACACACACCACTCATGCACAACATCCTATAAAGGAATGGCAACTAAGTAAGTCCCACGGACTTACCTCAACCTCGTAGTCGTCTCACTGGATCAACCTCAACTTAGTCCACTCCAAACTGGAGGATAACATGGCCTATACAAGGCATACATAATATCAAACTCCTATCACACAAAGGGTCACTCCTAGATCCAAGGGATCCATAAGGGATCATATCCAACTCGTAAACCTCAAAGCCCTAACCGGCAATTCCATATCATACTCGTCAACATCCGAATCCTAGCATGGTACTAAGTTCCTCATACTAGAAAGGAAAGGAACTACCTAACTATAGGTAGTCCCGGAACAAGACGCACTTGCGTGAACTAAGGACGCAGGGGCGGAGGAGATCACCCGCAGGCGCGGCAAGTACAATCCTCAGGGGCGGTGACAAGGAACGCTGGCAAACGCAGGCACGCCGTTGGCACGACACAGGCGCTGTGACACGGTAACCGCGGGGGCGGTGACTCTCAGCCGCGGGGGCGGCGACAGTGCAGACTGAAACCTCGCGGCTTCTCTTTAGCTCTTCACGTGATCAATCACGTCTACTCTCTTCCAGATTCATACCCATGCCACAACATACACATACAAACATCAATCCTACATTCAATCATCTAATCCTAAGCTAAGGAAGGAAGAAGCAAAAGAAGAAGGAAGAGAAGAAGGAAGAGAAGAAGGAGAAGAAGACTTACCACTACTGAAGGTCTAGGCAGGCAAAAGCATAAGCACTACTCAGCTGGCTTCACAAGCTCAGCAACCACAACTAGCATCAACAGCCACACAACCACACACAACTCTACCAACTCAAGGGAAAAACCAACTCAAGCTCAAGGAGAAAGAAGAAGAAGCAAGAAGGACGTGAACTGGATTGAAAATGTGAGGAAACCCTTGCTCAACAAGGTGAAATGAGAGAAGGTAAAGAAAAGTAAAGCATAGGTCAAAAGAGTCAACAAAACCGGCTGCAGCCGCCAGAAACCGCAAGGGCGGGTTTCCTGGCCGCAGGGGCGGAACAACAGGGGAGCCGCAGGGGCGGCCTCACAGACCTGCGGGGGCGGCTAAGACCAAAACTCACTCCCAAAACTAAGGCTCTTACACCATGGTCCTTTGATTGGTCCCTACTTGCCCATAAAGAGCCCGGACCAGTACTACCGTCGAAGATGGAGTTCACACGCATTCCATTTTGGGTTAGGGTACTGGATTTGCCTATAGGGGTAGCGGCGACTATGATGGCTATTGAGATAGATGAGTTGTTGGAAGGTCATGTGGAGACAAATGAGGAGAGCTTCAATCACACCAATTGCTTTTTGCGCATTAGAACACTTCTGGACGTGACAAAACCATTGCAACGGGGTTCTTGATGATTGCCAAGGAACGAGAATCTGGGCGCCGATTTAGTATGAAGGTTGCCGAACTTTTGCTACGTTTACGAGAGATTGGGCCATGTGTAAATAGATTGTGACGATCATGAATCAAAGGAGTATAAGAATGAGTAAAACGATGATATGCGAGCCCAAGTGATCAAAATAAAACTTGAGTACGGGGAGAATGCATGGAAGTCAAGTCAACAGGATAAGAACGTTGAACCCAACAACTCTGGAGTGGATGGGCGTGGGGGACGATATTTAAATGAAGTACTGGAAGTCACCGAAGGGTAGAAAAAGAGTTTGTCGAGAGATAAGGAGTGTATAATCAACGAAGTTATTCATGGAATATCTATAAATACCTAGGGGGAGAAAGAAACAGTCCCGAGTCACTCCTAAAAGGAAGATGGAAGCCCAGGGAACATGAAATCTGTGTTAGAGAAGAAGGGAATCCATAATGTTGTGGTCGTTGGGAATAGAAAGAAATGGAAAACGTTGGCACGTGAAATGGGCATGACGATGGATGATACGGAGAGCACATGCAGAAGGGGTGAAAATAGACCTTTGGAAAGCACTGAACAAGAAGATATCGAGGGCATTAAACTCAAGGAGAAGCGACAAAGAGTAGAGGAGGCTAATGTTTATCGGCAGGAGATACGAGGAGTCTCTATTGCCTAGAGCAATGAATGTCCTAAGTTTCAATTGTCGGGGATTGGGCAAAGACCCGACAATTGCACAACTAGTTAAGCTACTTAGAGAGAACAAGCTTGACTTATTGTTTCAGAGTGAGACAAAAGTGATAAGAAACGGATGGAGGGAAATCGAATAAGGTTATAGTTTTAGGGTTGTTTTGTGCTGGATTGCTTACGTTCCGCTGTGGGATTGTGCATTATGTGTGGAGTGCTAAGGCGGATGTTACTATTCATTACAATACTCAACACCATACTTTTGCTATGGTTGGTGAGTGGAGGCTTATTGGATTGTATGGATGGTGAAGGGCGAAAGAGAAACGACAAATGCATGAGATGCTTAAGAAAATCTAGGAAAGCATTCATGAACCTTGGGTTGTAGTTGGCGGTCTCAATCAAGTTTTGCACTCGGGTGATAAGCTTGGTGGTGCAGATATGGACTTTGAGTTTATGATTGAGTTGAGGTGGCTCTAGATCTCTGTGGTCTTAGAGATGTGTGCTATGAAGGACTAAGATACACGTGGGGGTAATGGTCAAATAGGAGAGAGTTTTATACAAGAGAGGTTATATCTATCACTTGCAAACAAAAATTGGTTGAATATGTTCCTTGAGGCTAACGTTATACATTTAGAAAGGGCTATATATGTTTGATCATCTACCGATCCTGCTTGCTTTGAATGGGTTATACTCGGTGATGGGACAAAGGACGGGGTTGAGACCGTTCTAATGGAATTTTGATGAAGGGTGCGAGACAGTGGTAAAGAACGCTTAGACGAACTCCAATAACTCCACTACAGACTCGGGAATTGATGGGAAAGTTGCTAGGTGTTGTACTAACCTGAAGGACCGGAGTGGTTAGAATTTTGGGCACATTGTACTGAAATTGCAGGAGATAATAATGGAGTTGAAGAAGATCCACCGCCAGGTCATCACAGGGGATATTGTCATACGCCGGAGAACACTAGAATTGGAGGAGAAAGAATTGATGAAACAAGAAGAGATAATGTGGAATCAAAGGTCGAAGGCAAATAGTTCCGATGTGGAGATAGAAACACGACTTTTTTCATCAGAAAGCGAACAAAAGGGCAAAGCATAAAAATATTTTTGTCTTGATGAGAACGACCTTACCTAGAGGATGAGTGAGGGGAAAACTAGGGTTGCCAAAGCCTATTTTCAAAGGATCTTCACATCAGAAGCGGGGGAGGGGCCTATAGTAGGCTATGGCTCGATTGGCAAGCTCTTTGATAGTGACTGTGATGTTTAACCGAGCCTTGTAATAAGGAGGAGGTTAAGTCGGCGTTGTTCGAGATGCACCTTACTAAGTCACCGGGCTTGAACGGATTCCCTACTCTCTTCTTTCAAACTCATTGGGATATCATTGGTGAGGATGTCACAAAAATCATTATTGGTCGTTTTGAAAGTTCACATTTCCCTAACTCTCTTAATAGATATTCATATTGTTGATCCCCAAAGTCAATAGTCCCACTTGCATGAAAGACCTTAAACCGACTAGACTTTGTAATGTTCTTTACAAAATCTATGCAAAGGTGTTGGTGAACCGTTTACAAAAATGTTTAGGGAAACTGATTTCTTGTAACCGAAGTACTTTCGTCCATGGGAGATTGATCACTGATAATATGTTTGCAGCTTTTGAAATCTTCCATTTTATGAAAACTAGGAAAGAAAAACAAGGATAGATGACCTTAAAGCTATACTTGGCTAAGGCCTATGATAGAGTGGAATGGGGATATCTTAAGGGTTGTGTGAGTGCTATGAGTTTCCCAGAGAAGTGGGTGAGACTTATTATAGGTTGTGTTTCCTCTAGGTTGTTTTCGGTCATTTTTGAGAGGATTCCTACTCCTCAGTTTGTATCGTCTACGGGGTTGTGGCAGGGAGATCCGGTTTCCCCTTTCTTATTCTTAGTTTGTGCGGAGGGTTTTTCATGCATGATTAGTGAGAGTGAGAGGGCGGGACGTTTATCGGGTATTAGAATTGCTCCGGAAGCACCACGTATTTCACATCTCTTTTTTGCAGATGACAATATCATTTTTGCAAAAGCATCTTGTCAACAAAGCAATGAAATAGTTGATATCCTCTGGTCTTACGGAGAAGGTTCGGGACAACATGTTAATCTTGCAAAATCGGAATTGTCTTTCAGTTGCAATATGCACTTTGAGTGCCGGCATGAGATCCAAGATAGTTTGGGCATTAGAGAGAATAGCAAGCATGAGTAGTACCTTGGACTCTTAGAAGAAATTGAAGGGATGGAAAGAGACAATGTTGAGCATCAGGGAAATAAGTGATTCGTAAGGCGGTTGTGCAAGCTATTCCCTCTTACATTATGTCATGTTTTGTAATGCCGGAGGAAATTGTGAGGACATTGAAAGGATGATGAGCAAGTTCTGGTGGGGCTCTAGTGAGAGAAATCAAAAGACACGTTGAGTTGCATGGAAGAAGATGTGCATAGCAAAAGATATGGGTGGGCTTGGCTTTCGTAATATGAGGGCTTTCAACCTCGCCCTCCTTGCTAAGCAAGGTTGGAGCCTTATTACTGAGCCAAGTTCACCATGTGTTGATGATTATATACAAATATATTATACGTGTTGAACACGTATAGTATATTTGTATCTTTACAGATGTATTTTTCCCTTGCTTTGCATATTTGAGACATTTACATCTTAATTTATTGAATGTCAAAGAATGTCTACTGCCGTTGTGCTTTATGTTTATAGGTGATTAGGTCTCCAATGGAGCTTAAATGAACATTCCAAGCATTCCTAGGAACACTCATCACAACATCATCATCATCATCATCCTCAATGGGAAAGGAAGGAAGAAGGCAAGCATCAACGTATACAAGAAGTCAATGGAGAAAGGAAACCCCTTGAAAGGAACCTCCAGTGAAGCTTCACTCGAGATAAGAAGAAAGCCAAACCCGGACTAAGAAGAACTTTGAGTGAAAGTGTCAACGTAGGTCGAATGAAACAACATCACTCGAAGTAAGAAGACACCTAACTTGACCTAAGAAGACAATCTGACATGCAAGATAGTTTCACGGAGCTGGTGTGAAGCATCGAGCTTGACCTAAGTGTACCAATCCACTCGAGCAAAGAAGTCAATATGCACATAAATTTAACGTACCTCAAAGTTCCTCAAGTGGAATGTCACCACTCGAGGGAAGAAGCTTGAAAACTCGGGCTAAGAAGAAACTTCACTCAAGCTACGTGTACCTGATTATGGCGGTGGAGGCACTCGATCTAGTGAAGAAAAATCACTCGAGGTAGCCTACTCGGTGTGGACCACTTGCCTAACTAACTCCTTGGCACTTGAATATTGAAGATTCCTTTTGAAGGGGACTTGCGTTTTTAGGCTTATTTATATGGCAATTGACTGATTGTAAATGTACCAACTCATATCCTAAAACAATTCTATCTTACTTATTTAGTTGTAGAAACAACTCTTTGAAGGAAGCTTTGGCCGAATTTAGATTGTAGAATAGAAAATTTGTTGGTGTTCTTGATATTTTCTCATCCTAGATCTTATTCTCAACTTATTTTGGCCATATGTTTAAATTGGTAAGTCTGATATCACCCATTCTTTTTCCTACATTCCTATTTTCAAGTCTAGTTTACAATCATGTCTCTTGTTCTTAGTGTTACTATGCCTGATTTTTCCATGATGTGTGAGTAGTCCTCTTGCTAGGATTCACCCCAAATCATGCTAGATTAGTGTGATCTATGTTGTGTTTTTTATTGATGGAAAGTCAAATGCATGTTTAGTAGCATATAGGAGGACTCGAATTCATTTATGATTCATCTTATGTTTGGACTTATTTCGAATGTGGGATGCTAGACTTGAGATAGTTTAGATTGTTCTCATAACACATTGTATATTTCCAACCATGAATGAGTGATATATGGATCAATCATCTAAGTTGAGACCGATAAGTAATACAAGTATGATTCTGCAATGTTGTGATGCTTATATTGCTAGAGTAATGGTGGCTAGGGCCGAGAGGATGGCCACCATACTTGTGATGTTATTGTCCAAACTATGATTATGTTAGATTGTGCAAGAAAATAGAAAACACCATGTGATGCTTGTATCATCTAATGTAATCATAAGTTGATATTAGGCTTGATCAATTAGTGTGTAAATAACAAACACCATGTGATACATGCTAGTTGACACAAACCAAATGTTTTGACAAAACTCACATAATATCATGTTATCTTAGTATTTGTGACTTATATTTTCATCATTGAATGAACACAACATGTTTACACATGCTACTAGCTATTATTTGGGAGTAATAGCCTCAAACCTAGTGATTTCTTATATGATACTTGATTCTTGCTACTTGATACTTGTTACCCAAATCCAAACATTCAATCCCTTGATCACCGTTTTTATTTCATTTTACTCATTCAATCCGTTTTTAATGAACTTGATACATAATCAAGATACACTGATACACATAGTCATTTGGGATCTCGACCTTGATTCTATAACCATATATTTACATTGATGCGGCCGTATATTTACAATAATATGTGATTTTGAGGTAGTCATCTAACCCCGCCATCATTCATAACCTACAATGCATGACCAACACTCATTATATAACTAATCAATCACAACCATGAATACCATTCATGATATCTCAATAATTATTGTAATCATGCTAATGTTCAACAACTACTGAATATAATTTAAAGCAATATTTAAAATTATCTTTGAACATGTATAGGAATCTGTGTATAAATCAAAATTTATACTCACTATCAAGAACAATATCAATTCAAGTAAAATGACAATTAAGTAAAAAAAAAATCGAAGATAAATCCTATGAAATGATAAAAAGAAAAAGATAAACAGATATACTTTCCAGACATATATTAAAAAATTATCATTCTCAACCTATTTTCATAGATCAAATGTTGAAAATGTTTAACTTGATATGAAATAAAGAGCACATTTAACTCACTCTTCAATGTTGGTTCGATCTTTCGAAGCATGTTCAAAATCTTCTTTTCTCCAACCTTGGAACATAAGAACTGAACACTTATAACTTGATTCATAGTTGTTTGAAGTCTCCTCCTAAGGTATTAAAGCTCCTTAGAAAAAGATGATACAAGTAGACTCACAATCGAAAACTTGAACAAAATGAACACCGATTTAAATTTTGTAGGATTAAATTTTTTCTAAATAAATAATTAAGTTATTATTTATTTTTACTAATCTAAAAATAAAACAAAAAATTTGAAAAAATTAATCAAGATCTCGGATCACCTTGTATCTAACTAAATTTTTTCCTAAAAATTTATATTGATTTTGTTCATTTTTAACCATCAAATATTTAATTTTAAATTACATTATTTTTTTAGAACAATTTCACGTTACTTTTCTAATATCACATCGATTATTAGGTAATGCTGATAGCTTGAGAACATGTATAAATAGAGGATTTGAAGTTTAAACAAATTATACATTTTTTTGCCTTTTGGCTAAGTTCAAGTATAATTTTTATTCATAACGGATTAATATTCGTAATATGGGTTGTTGACCTACTGTTTTTTCAGTATAAAATATTTTCAGCGATTTTGATATCAATAAGATTGATAGTTTGATAGTTTATAATTAGAGGGTTTAAAATTAAACAAATCATACATTTTTTGGCCTTTTGACTATGTTGAAGTATAATTTATCTTTAATAACGGATTAATATTCTTTATATGAGTCGTTGACTTATTGTGGGTCAACTGAAAATTAAACAAATAATACATTTCGTGACATTTTGGCTTTGTTTAATTATAATATTTTTATCTCACCAAAAAAAGTATAATATTTTTAATAACAATTTTATTTCTTAAAAATCTTGACATGAGTTTTATAGAAAAATTCATATTCATAGTACGATCATGTTTTCTTAGATTAATATTCAATACATAATACATAAATATTATAATATAATTTTTTTTAAACAAAATCCGCACAAGGTGCGGGTAATGAACTAATTTTTTATTAAAAAGTTTTGGAGGAAGAAAGTTCGAGTGAAGGCAAGAAGCTAAAATCCTAATTGATGATTAGTGGAGACTAGATAATATCTTCATTGAAATAAGGTTATATCGGTTAGTTCTTGTGACTTTGTTAACCGACATACTCATATATATATATATATATATATATATATATATATATATATATATATATATATATATATATATATATATATGATATTGGTGTAAAAGTGTTATAATAAGAGAGGCATTCGATAAAAAAAGGCTTTCATATATAAATACAAAGTGAGGTTGTTACGAGTGTGTGACTGCGCAACAAAATACCCGTTTATACATATTTGGTGAGTCGAAAACATGTGAATTTTCCCAACACAAATTCAACTTTGATGTTGTAAAAGGCCACAAATCAAATTGATAAAAATGTACAAGTTTTTCTTATCAATCAATTAAAATTTACCTAAATCATAGGGACAACTTCTATTCATAATGTTGGTTATCCTACTAATATCATAAACTGATCTACAAGAATTATAAGTGAGGTTGTTAACGGAAACCCAATTATCAATTGTGAATTTTCGGACGGAGACAAGGTTTTTAACTATGTTAGGTGTAATCAGGACATTGGTAAAGTTTAATGGCTTTTGGTTGGTAGGAATAGTTGCATTTTCAATATCGGTAGATGGAATTCGATTACCGTTACCCACAATAACAGAATTATAAGTGCCTTTAATCGAACTGGACAAGAGATTACCTAATCCATTGGTCATGTGAGATGTTGCGCTAGTGTCCATGTACCACTGGTGATCCGGTGGATTAAGTGTCATCGAGGAAAAGGCTTGATCTACTTCAGTTGCCGCATAAGCAAAATGGTTCCCCGGGTAAGAGTGTCTCGGAGGAGCACCCAAGACACCAACGTTGCTTGTTGTTGGGTAGGGGCAAGGAGGAGCCGACCACGGTGCGGTTTGGCAAGGTGCTGACAACGACCAAGGAGGTGATGGGGCATTCGGTACCCAACCATAAGGAGCCCTCCAAACAAATGCAGGCGGTGGAGTTTCCACGGCCACGACCTCGTCCACGACATCCGCCGCGACTCCTTCCTCGCCCGCCTCTGTTAGAATTCTGGGCAGGTGGTGGCAGATCTGGTGACGAATCGAGATCACCGGAGGAGATCAGGGCCTGTTTTTCTTGCGCCGCAATTCCCTGTTTGGCGATCTTGGTTTCCTCAAGCCGAAGTTGAGATCTTGCTTTCTCGTAGGAGGGGAGAGGCTCAGTTTGTTGGATGTAGGTGCACGCAGCATTGTACTCTGATGGGAGGCCAGCAAGAAGTTGGAGTACAAGGCGGGTTGCACTGGGAGCGGATACGACTGCGGAGAGTTGATCCGAAATGGATTTGAGCGCAAGGCAGTAATCATCGAGAGTAGGAAACGCCGCCAATTTGCTATTGGCGAGTTCATGCTCAAGATATACAACCCTGATCGATTTGTTGTCTTCAAACAAATCCTTGATCTTTGTCCAAGCCGATTGAGCAGTGTTGGTTGAATCAATGATGGTGATGAGGAGATCTGGTGAAATGGTGCTATAGATCCAATGAAGCACTGTGTTATCAAGTTAATCGAACATTTCATCATCAATGGAGGTAGGGCGAGCAATGGAGAAGTCGATGTGATAAAGCACACGATGAGCTTTAGCAACAACTTTGAATAGGGCAACCCAGGAAGAGTATGGAGTGGTGTTGTTGTCTAGGATTAGGGGAATTGCGTTGCGAATGTTAGCAACAGTGAGAGCGGAATGAAAGTTGGTTTTCTTGTCGTTGGCCATGAGAGGTGGTGGTGGGAGAAGGAGGCGCTGACGGCGGGAATAGGTGATTAAATCCACAGCGGCGGCAGGTGAGATGCACGGCGACGCTTGCGTGGAGGAGAAGATAGAACCAGGGAGAAGGAAAGGTTAGGCTGATACCATGTGATAGATATTAGGCTAGGATAAAATTCCCCTTCAGGATTCCTTCCATTGATTAACATATATATATTGGGATTGCAGTGTGAACGTATCATTACATAGTAAGGACAAAATAATATGAGGCGGAAATCACGTATTCTAAATACGGAAATCATGGATTCTGTCAATTTGTAAGGATAAACCATGTTGGACCTAAATTTTATGAATATAACATGTATTTAATACATGGTGTGTCGGGCATTTTCCGGGCATATTTCCGGTGGACACCGGTCATTATCAACATCGGAGAGTGGGAGCTTTGACTTCGTCTACGCGAGCTCTTGCTTGTAGTATATTCTTACGTTAAATTTGAGTTCCGTTTGAATGAGAAATGGAGACCCGGAGTTGGTTGCACGCAAGGCTAAAACTTGGGGAAAAGGTTATAAAATGTGACTACCCCAAATCTACTAGAATGGGAGGAATCTTGCGGGATATAATAAGGAGAAACGCATTATGGTCGTTGCCTTGGGTCACTACCCATTTTCAATGGGGGAAGACATATGCAACTAAGCAAGCCCGCGCCGTGTCGTGTCGTATCGTGTCGTGCCGAGCCGAGTTGAGATGAGACGGGTGGACCGAGATGCAACATGGGCTAGCCACCTATGTTATGTTTTGGGCCGGCCCAACTCTACAGTCCAACAAAGATGATTGGATAAGACTGATTAATCAAATATCCAATTAAATGCAATATCTCAAATTAAATGAGATCCAATTAAATGCAATATCTTCAAGTTAAATAAAAACCCGGGAGTTATGTTTTGCAGAATATTGCACAATTTATGCAATATTTGCAATAACTCCCCAACGGATCTCCTCCGTCCCTATAAATAGGGTGTCATTCTCCATCAATTTAGACATTTGAAAAACATCAACTCCTCTCCTCTCTGCTTCTATTTCTCGAGAGTACAACACTCAACTAGTTTGCAGGTTTTCGACATGGTACACAAGTCGGATTCTTAACACAGTTTTATCTTGGGATTCTTAACACCGGTAACCGTCGTAATGCATGGTGTTTTTAGAATTAAGAAAAGAGATAATATCTCGACTATGCAAAATTCATGTTTCTAATCAGTAAATTTTCGATCCTGATTCTATGGTGTGTTTTACAGCTTAACTATGTATTCTGATTTCTACATAACAAGCCTATAATAAGATTGTGTTGAATTTATTCTAAGTAGATTATACTAGTTAAATAAGATAGCTATTTTTTAGACTTGGTCGGATTTTGGCTAGGAGGAGGCCTTTGAACTAGATGTGTAATGACCCGCCTAAAATCTTTCTTGATTCAACATGTTAATTCGAAGGGATTTGCTTTGGATTTTATTCTTAATGTAATCTATAAAGATGTACTCCAAAATAAATTTGAAGAGAGTACTTGTGTGCTTTCACTGCAAATAAAGATTGAAGGTTTTTTTTTTTCTTTTTAATTAAAAGTGTAAGGCTCCAATTTTGAATACTCTTATTAAATAATAAGTAGTATATATGGTAGTTTTCATATTTTAAAGAATTAAAGGCTAGTTTGAAACAAGTATTTTGATATAAAATAATTCTATAAAAATGTAATACTTAGATGTTTGTATTAATAATGTAATATTGCATTTATAAAACTATATAAAAAAAACTATTGCTTATAATATATGACATATTTAATTCACAATAATATATACACTACACCGTTTCGTTAGAACAAAGAAATAAGATAGGATGTCTCTCTTGTGTATGATTATTCTTTTGAATAATTATCAAAAGCTAATGCATATCATAATAAGTATTAAGATCGAGATTAAACAAAATAATTTATCTTATATCCAGAAAGTGTGTCGATTCGCTGAACTTTCAATAATAATAAATTTAAGCCTATTATCGGTTCCGGTTCCTGGTGGAACCATTGGAACCGAACATGTTTATACGTTTTAGTCCGATTTTCTAAATTATTTGCTGATATTTTTAAACTAAACGGTTTAAAACAGTTTAGTTGATCGGTTTCTTAGAATAAAAATAGATAGGAATCTTTTTGTATTTTTAGATAAATTAGTAAAAGTAAAATAGTATAATGTATAAGAAAGTGTTTAAAAAAGGTTTTGGTATCATTCTTTGGTATGATGACTTTAATATTGTTTTATGTTTCTCTCTATCATTCAATCGTTCCTCACTACATTGGCTTATTGGCTTCTTCAACTTCTTCTTTAACTAGGTTTGTCTTCAATTCAGAATTTCTTTTTCTACAACCCTTTTATTGTTAGTTTTTTTTTAAAAAAAAATTTAGACTATAAAAATTTCAATCTCGTGATTATAGGACAATGGGTGTAGTTCGTCGATTTGCTTTTGACATAGGCTCGATGTTTCAATTTTATCTTTCATTGTAGAAATGCTTAATTAATTATTCTAAGACATGCTTGAGTTATCGATAATTAGGGAAGACTAAGGCAAACCATGTAAAAATTAATAACATCTATATACTTAATAAAATTAAAGTATTTGGACTTAACTACTACAATTTATATGTAAATGAAAATCGTTAAATAATTCTATTCGGTTCAAAACGGTTCCTTTGTGATTCATTTTCAAAATAGTTCCACTCATTAAAAATACAAGAATCGAACCATATACCTAAAACGGTTTGGTTCCTTATATATTTTGGTTCCAAACGGTTTCACCTTTTAAAAGTACAAAAACCGAATTGCATACATAAAATGATTTTGTTCCGAGTTCTCAAAAATCATTTTTAAAAACTGTTAAACAACTCTAATAAATTTCTTAATCTTTTTTAAAATACCAGAAACAAAAACTTTATATCTTAAAAAAAAAACTTTTAAAAGGAGATTGTCTTTCCTAAAATACTATCTGCAATAGAAGAATCATCTCCTTTCGTGACTATTACTTTTATACTCTAATAAATACGGAACTTCTAAGTGCACGGCGGAGGAATTAACAAATGCACGACGTTTACGGTTTTCGGATCTGTCACGGTTCCAGAAACCATACCCGTGCTAAATTTCCCACGGTCACGGTTTCGGAACCGTTGAAAATTAAGCCCTACAAATTTTACTAATATAGGGGGAAAAATTTTTTAAAAAAATCTCACGGTCACGGATCCCGTGACCGTGTCAGAATTTTTTTTTTTTTTTTTTTGCTACGATCACGGTTTCCGAAACCGTGACGGTTCCGGAAACCGTAAACGTCGTGCACTTGTGAATTATCCCCCAATAAATTTCTTAACCTGGAATTTTCAAGGAGCTCTAGGTCACGTGACTCACGTTGTCCGGGCTCTTCGCATGAATGCTTACTAATTTTGTGTATTTTCTGAGATGAAAAGAAAATAAGGTGACGCATTGACTCGCTAGTGTTTATCTGAAAAGTCCAACTCATTTAATTTATGCTCTTTTTTACCCGGAGGGCTTTGTAATGTGATCTCTAGGGATGACGACTCCGAAGCATGAGTTTCTGCTTTATAAAAAATAAAAGTTTTATAAATATTTTATAGGAAAATAAAATAATAATAATAATTGTTAATGAAACCGGATAAGGGAGATATAGGAAATATTTTTTATGAAGAGTACGTGTGGTGAGACAAAACCAGCGTGGGGGTTGGCCCACGTGTCTTCTCAGGCCCCACAACCCCTACCTTTGGTGTGTGGTTCATTTACATCAATGCCCCACACGTTTTCCTTCTTTGTTCATTTGTATAAGGTTTAGAAGATGAAATTTACGTGAATTATTTTATGTCCAAGTGTTTAAGATTTATAAAAATATCAATTTAAAAAATAATCCTATTTTAGTTTAAGATTATATTATATTTGTTCGATATTTAGGTGTTTGAATGATTCTACAATGATAAAATATTAAGACTAGAAAAGACAGTGGTCATAAATATCTAACAATAAATGAAACATTGCTTCTTGGTCTCTTCATATTTTCAAATTATAACGTGTCTCCTTTTTTGTCCTCCCCAACTTAAATGAATTTAACTAAATTTTATGAAAAATATTCTGACTTCCAACTTTTGTTGGAACAATTATTTTTATAAAGTGGTCGGAGACATTTTTCGGGTACTTTTTTGATGAGTTTCGGTCATAATTAACGCATAGAAAACGGAATTATTGACTTTATTTTTATTTTGAATACTATAAGCTAAAGTATTCACTTTCATAAATGATGACCGAATGAATGACAAAATTATTTTACAAGATAAGTGTAATTAAATGCACATTAGATGAATTTTGTTACGGGAATTCTCTCAATTGATTGTAAAGAGACTCATGTATGTATAGTATAAGGTTATCAAAGTCTGTGCAGAGACATCCTACTCTCGTAGATCACGGCCCGGCGAGACAAGGCAAGGCGGGTTGCATTGGTTTGGGGATGAGTTTTGGGATGAAGGCCTTACATATTTGATATTGGACTGGCCACCTAACATTTTACTACAATGTATAATCGAGGTCCTACTTTTGCATGGAAAAGTGGGATGGTGGGACATCCGGAGGAAAAATGAAAAACAAAATTAAAATTGAAAAAAATAATTTAGTATTGATGTTGGTTTTCGGTTGTATTTTTATATTGAATCTAGTTAGTTCTTATCGGCTTGTTTAGATTTTTAGCCAACTAAAATTCCAATATTATTGATAATTATATTGTATACTACCATGCTAAATTAGCATGTTGATTGTTGTGTGATGTGATCATGTGGTTATTAGCATGCTAGGTTATTGTTCATTAAGATATATTTGAGAGTATAAGATGAAGTTGTAAAATATAGAACTTTTATTCCGATAACTTATTAAATTACTGGGCTTTTGATCGAATAGAAACCCGTAGTTATTACTCTTTTATATTTTGGGCCCAACTCATCTCGTTCTTCTAGCCCTTAAAACCATCTCAATCTCTTCTCCCGGCCAAATTCCTCTCCCGGCCTCCTCCTTGCTCTCTTTTCTGCGGGCCGGCCCACTCCCATTTGTTTTCTCTGGCCGAAGAGCACAAGAAGCAGACGCCAATCTCTTCTCTGGCCCAGAGATGCAAGTCCAGAAGGCTTGGTTGCTTGTGCAACCTTGCTGAAGCCTCCCCTTCACTCGCACAAAAAAGGAGGAATCGACTCGAGCATGAAGACTTAGGCTCTCCCATTAAGAAGACATCGAGCCGAGGCGGAAGACATGTCAAGTGTCGCTCGAGAGGCAATCGAGTTCGGCGAGCCACTCAACTCAAGAAGACAATAGTGTCAGCGACTTACTTTTCAACGTGAGTCGAGTCACTTCAAGGTCGACTCGATCGATGTGTAGTGTCGTTGTAACCAACTCACCGCGTGATGACAGTAACAAGATTCTCTTGGTGCTGATGTTGACAATCCATGCCACTTCTTGGCAGCGATCCGTGTTAAATTCCTTCCATTCTCTTCGTTCTCTCTTATTTTCGGAACCAAGTGGCATTAGTTTAGGGCCGAGTTAGTCCGAGTTCCGTCCGAGTTGTAAGATTTTATACCGAGTTGAGGTGGAATTATGTCGAGTACAAGTTGTATCTATTACTACTTTCCATAATTTGTTTGGTAATTCAATTCTCTCTTAGTTCTTTGCTAATCATATGTCTCTCTCTCTCTCTCTCTCTCGATTCTATGGATTCCATGATTGCTCGTTCGATTGTTTTGTTTGCATCATCACTCAACATGAGTGAGTAGTCCTATACTAGAGGTTGACGTGAAAATCCCAATCCTAAGCTATGTAATATTTGTATCGTTATAATGCCGAGAACTTATGTGAGTATAAAAGCATGATAGTGAGCATATAGGAAGTTAAAAACCGATTAGAACACTAGGATCCATGTTTAAGCTAATATGAAAACCGTGTGCTAAGCTTAGCTTGGATTGTTGTTCGCTGGTTTTACATACCTATAAACTCCTATCAAAAGAAATAGAAATCCACAAGATAGTAAAACGACGAGTCTGCTTTATATTTATATTCCGAATAGTTTCTCAATGCAGCGAACCCACAGTGTATGGATCGGATGCAGCAAAGATTAAGTATTCCGGAGTCGATCTCTAGGAGACTAAGTTAATGACTATGTAATTGATCAAGAATAGTAAAGATCTAGAATAAGAAGGGGGTTGGAAAAGATGAGGGAAAGAATTATCGAAAAGGTTTTGGAGAAGGTGTGATGGATTCGCAATCAACTATCACTATTGATTGAAAATCAAATGAAACAAAAAAAGAAAAACAAAGATAATCAAATTAAAGGAAAGAAAATGGATTCCAAGGATTTCAAGAATATTGTTTATACATAAGAACTCAGGACAATCTCGCAAATGCATATATGAATGAAAAGCATATAGGGATGAATGTTTCTTTACATCTATGCTCTTTCACAGTTATGTATCAAGAACACAAAGGTCAGCAGCCTATTATCTGTAGCTTTCAAGATAATAAAGGGAGACATGATAAACAAACCTTATTCTTTCAATCAAGGAATCACAATAACCTTTTACAGGTCCGTCTCAGGAATTATTGCCTAAAAGGAAGGAATAATGGCACATTCAACCAATAAAGATTAAACCTTTATTACCTAGGAACAAGTTCTCTTATGTATCTAAATAGAAATATTACCGGGTAAGTCTATTTTCCTACTTAGGTTGAAGTGGTTTAGATTCATATTAAACCTGCAAAAACCAACCTTTCCATAGGATTTAAGACGATTCAACAGTTATAGGGAACAATCCCTCATTGATCTTTGTATAAACAAATCTTCTCGTTCATCTCCTGGAACCTCAAGGTTCTAGCCAATAGCAATCATATCAAACAAATAAAACATAAAAGGGAAAAGGATAAACAGAATGCAACTTCAATGAAATAAAAACCTGCAATCTTCCAAATCTTCAACTCAACAAACTCTTCCAAACAAATCTCAATCAAAAAAGTCTCAATCTTGAATCTAAACTAATATGAAGAACAAATGAATGAAAAATAGGATAGGAGACGGCTCCTCCCTTCTAAGGTAACTTCTAGGCGGCTCCCAGTAAACACACCTTGAAAATAATCCAAGGCTTCCTTTTATAACAAAAAACCTAGCTAAAAGACATTGGACCTAAAAGACATTGGGCCTAAAAAGGAAAAAGTCCGCAAATAAAATATAATGCGCTATAAAGGAAAAAGTTCGCAAATAAAATATAATGCTCAGGGAAATATCTCGGTCTGAATCTCGGCCGAGATTGGTCAACGTCGGGGCCGAGATTTCGACTCGTACTTCAGCGTCATGGATCTCGGTTAAGCACCCAAGATTATTGCAGTGGCTTCATCTCGGCCCGAGATAAGTGGATCTCAGCCGAGATGCTCCTTTGTCGTTCCCTTCATGCCTTTAGCTTGATTCCTAGCCCTTTCCCGTGCATGTATGCTCGCTCCAATGCATCCACTTCGAGGCTTGATCCTCAAATACGTCGTTTTAGCTCCAAAATGTGTCAAATCACCTACAAAGCCACAAATAACGTGTGTAGACATCCATACTTGCAAAGTAACACTAAACAAACATAAAAGACACAAACCAAGGCTAAAACATGCATGCGGAAAGGAAAAATCTACCTATATGCATGCTAAAAACAGGTCGATAAATCATGTTATTAATTGTTCCTTTATGCACTTTGTTTAGTCCTTAAGCATGATCTTATGTGTTGATCATTGGCCGGCTAGTATGAATGAGACTCATAAGTAATTTCATATTCTAGTGATGCATTTGTAGACATCTACGTTGCTAGGATTAATATTTCAATTATTCCAATAGCAAACACCATGTGAGGAATAACTTATCGCTAATTTGTGAGTGTAAGTCCACTCTAGATCCTTATGATTTATGAAAGCCAATAGCAAACACCATGTGAGGCTCGATTATCTTGTATTGATCACTAGTTTGAGACCGTAGTTAAATAGAATTTTATCAATAGCAAACACAATGTGAGGTACTATGTTGACTTGACTAGCATGCTTAAATTTGCACTCACCTATTCATGCATACAACCGCTTAGTCATCATTTATTTGAGCACTTGAGAAAATAGTTCTCACTCTATGGCATTATAATGTGTATGAATATTGCATTAGCAAGGATTGGGAGAATGAATCCCAACCCCTAGTTGTTTTTCCTCATATTTGTTTTCACTTTTAGCATTCCTCTGTTTTTGACTCAATTGGAGTCAAAAGCTACATGAAACTCACTCGGTCGAAGTTGCCAGGGTAACTCGATTGTAGTTACCAAAGGGACTTGACTAAGGTCACTTGACCAAATCACTCTTGAAGTGTCTTAAGTCGATCACTTGATTGCACCTTTTTGGTTTCTTTTACAACATTCACATCTTTCTTGTAAAGCTTCTTAGAGTAATGAGGGATAACATAGTCCTCAGGGAGACGACTTTGGTCGGGGATATATATTTACATTAACGTACACGACCCTTTCTCTTGGGGGTTATATGGTGTTCTTCTAGTGAGTACACTTTTTCTACAATTGTATTGTAGAACAAGTTCAATAATGCCACTTGGCAAAATGTATTTCTATGCTTGTTTTTATTTTATTTTGTTTTTATGCCAATGAGGCAAAGTATTGCACATCAATGTATGAATGCAAGTGATTGTATTACTAATTTACTATGCCAAAAAGAAACATGAAGGTTTTTATTTGTTAGGCCAACTCCAAGTAGAAATTAATTATAAAAGACCCGATCAGGCCTAAGTGTACTTAAACATGTTTCAGCCTTTAGCTATTTTTTGCATCATATAAAAACACAATACAAGTCATATGCAAACATCATACAAAACCTAAAAGTAGAGCATTATTAAGTTATGAAACTTACGATTCTTGACTATAGGTTTTATGATTGATCAGTTAGCATATGTTCTTCCTTGTTGATTTCTATGCTTTTTATTTTCTTATTAAGTAGAGCATTATTAAGTTATGAAACTTACGGGCCGGATCCGGATTGAGCCCGAGTCCCAGGCTTCAAAGCATTCTATACCCGTCCACCAAGCCGGGTACCCGGATTTTATTATTATTTTTTGTTTGTCTCTCTGAAAACTACATTCAACCTGGGTAAAATCAATATATCTGCAGTAAATAAATTGCTTCAGTTTAAGTTCTTCATTCAACTAGTTCTGTAGTTTGATTACTTCATCCAACCACCTCAAAGATTGCGTTTAACCTCCATTCAATAGTTCAAAAATTGGAGCGGAGAGAAAACAAGTGAGGAGACTCAGTTGGACCGTATCTAGATCGGAGTTGACTCGAAGGCGGGGACTCGAGGACATAAAACTCAGTGTGGGTGAAGGCTCGAGTCGAGGAGACTAAACGAGGGTGAGGAGGTTGTAGATGCGGGATAGGCAACTCAACGCCAATGGGAAAGAGGACTCGAGGAGAGTGAGGTCAAAGAGATGCCAATTCAGAGGGATGAATTACAATTAGAGTAGAGGATATTTGATTCACGATTAAGAGATGAGAGGTCCGAAAAGAGGGCCGATTCAGAGAAGAGGATATAGAAGAGGAAAGCTTTTTAGAGTTTTCTCGATTGAGTTCTGCGGCTCTGCCGTCTTAGGGTTTTCTAGGATTTAAAGGCTAAGAAAGTCTTCTTAGGAGTACATGTTTTTCGAACATATTAATGAACTAGATATTTTGTTGTATTTTCAATATAATTTTGTAACACATGGAGACCGGAAGCTTTTCTACCTATTTATACTGACAAAAGGATAATTATTGATTGTCAGTATCCTTTTCTTAACCCGGTCAAAGCTCTACATCTTACAAACTTCCATATTCACGAACAAAAGACTTAAGGGATCCAAATGCTCCAGCAACCTATGTTGCCACCGGAACAACTACCGGCTTTTTCCATTATTATTGGTGTCAAGCTTTTACTCCTCACGTCGTCAGGAGCCCGTAGCTTCTTTTTTTATTGTTGAACGGATTAGTAACGAATAAGATAGTAATTTATTCGTTTTTTTTCGTATTCACAATTGTTTATTGACCTTAGGGTTGTCTAAATAAAAAAAATGAAAATTCCGTTATGCTTGTTTAATTATTTTGATGATTTTAGTCTATTTGGTTTATGAGGTTTGATAACATGTTATCAAAAATTGTCTTTGGGAAAATGATATTTTGTATATATTTAATTAATCAATTAAATGATTGATTGAAGTAAGTAAGTTTACAAGAAGTGTTGTTAAGCTAATTAAATTCAGTTGAAAATTTTTAATTGATTTTGATAGTCAGAATGTTATATTCATGACATGTGTTGTTGAAGGTGACAAACCTACTACAACTTAATTCCCTTTCCAATAACCCATCGTCGTAAGTCTTACGACTTACTTATAATTAGCTTTTATTGACGTATTATCAAACTTGAGAGATCAAAATGTTTGTTTAATGAATTGTTGTTTTTAAAACATGATTATTGTGATGCATGTATTATGTTTTAAATATGTTAGATTATGTTATCAACGGGATGTAATACCATGATCATTTAATATTATGTACATGGTATACATGTTAGTTGTATCATGTTGTGATATTAGTAAATTGTTGTTACTTCAAGAGGAGTTAATATCGGGTGACATACCGTTTAGCTTATCAAAATGACCTTTGCAAAAGGATTGCTTGTTATCCATGAGGTAGTGACGTATGGGCTTGCCTCTTTGGACGATCAAAGAGAAAATGAATAATAAGATGGTATTACCGACCAACTATATAGGCATGCACATGAATGTTACGGTCATAGGTGCATGCACATGCCGTATATGTAGGTTGTTGTGTGAATAGTTTGCATTGTTAGGATCGCTCGTGGAAAACTTTACGATCTTAAGTTAACAGTTTATACCGGTCATGTTTTTAGTTTATTTTTGTAAGAACCTTAGTCTTTGGAGCTTGTTTTGGTCTTAGCCGCCCCCGCGGGTTTAGGGAGCCGCCCCTGCGGCTTGTCCAGTTATCCGCCCCTGCGGCCAAGGAACCCGCCCCTGCGGTTTCCTGCGGTTGCAGCCGGCTTTGTTGACCCTTTGACTCGTGCTTTACTCTTTCTTTCTCTTTAACCTTCCTTTGCTTCCTGAGCAAGAGTTCTTCATCTTCTCCAGTTAAACCTACGTGCTTCTTCTTTCTCCTTTCCTTCCTTGATCTTGATCTTGGATTCCTTTGAGTTTGAAAGAGATTTGTTGTGTGGATGATGATGTTGATGATGATGGATATTGTGCTGAGCTTGGGAGCTAGCTGTTGAGGTTGTGTGATCATTTTCTTGGTTACTCAAGCAGTAGGTAAACTCCATTCTTTTTCTTCTCTTCTTTCTTTCTTTGATTCCATCTTCCTTAGCTTAGGATTAGATGTATTGAATGTATATTGATGTTATAATGTGTATGTATATGTATGTGTTTGGATATGGAATGGAGAAGACGTGATTTGATCACGTGAAAAGTGGAAGAAAGAAGTCGGGATTCTACGTTCTGCAGAGTCGCCGCCCCCGTGTTCCAGTGTCGCCGCCCCTGCAGAAGATTGTCACGCGCACCCGCGTCCGGAAGCCGCCGCCCCCGCGGCCACGGTCACCGCGCATGCGCCTGTGTGCCGTCGCGCTTGCGGTTTGCCTTGCTTCACCCCTGCATCCCTCTTGTCACGTAGGTGCGTCTTGTCCCGGATCTACCTAGAGTAGGGTAGATCCTTTCCTTTCCTAGTATGAGCGAGTTAGTAGCATGCTAGGTATGGGTATGAGGATAGAATGTTGATGAGTATGATATCGATAGGTGCCGGTTATGGCCTTGAGGTTAATAAGTTGGATATGATCCATATGGATCCCTTGGATCTAGGTGTGACCCCTTTGAGTGATATGAGATTTATATCTCGTTATGCCTTGTTATTAGGCAGTGCTATCCTCCAGATTGGAGTGGATCGTGTTGAGAGTTGATCGTGGTTGAGATTACTCTGAGGTTGAGGTAAGTCCATAGGATTTAGTTAGCTACCATCCTTATATTGGATGTATGCATGAGTGGTGTTTGTTATATGCTTTATAGCATGCGATATTGATTATTACCGACCTATGATATAGTGACCGCCCATTGTAGTGGTTGTGGCAACTTGACTTTCATCCCGTAGTGGAGTCTAGGAGGTTCTTTGTAGTCAGGCTAGATCTGGTATACGGGAAGGGCACTTACCACTCCTTATGGTATACAGGAAGGTGCGCTTATACCACTCCAGCTAGCTATAGCACTCATAGGCGGGGATTATTTATATTCCTCGTGTCACATATATTCATATGCAGATATATATATTATTTGAGTGTTGGACTTTATAAAGATAATTAACCGGGTAAATGTGTGACAACATGTTTATATGTTATGATTCCTGAAGTGTGTTTGTGCTCTTGCATCTTCTATATATATGTGTATGGTTAGCTAACGGTTTTATACCGTGTTGTAGATCCTTTGCAGGTTTGGAGAGCTGCAGAGTGATCCAGAGTGGGTGATCCGCTGAGGGCTCCGTACACTAGGTCATTATCGTGGGATATGGGGTCTTTTGTCATGTACAGTTATATGTTTTGATTGTACTCAACGGTACCTTGTATAAACCTTTTGATTTATATATATCAGTTTTATATTTTGGTTTTAATCTATCTGTGCCTTGTTGTAAGATCCAGTGAACTTGTTGTCAGGCTAGGGTCAGGATCCATTGTGAGATCCTAGCCCAGTAGCACCTCGAGTCCTACGGATTCGGGGTGTTACAAAGTTGGTATCAGAGCCTTAGGTTGACAACAATGACACTTGCAATCTGCGATAAAGGTCGAATAGATAAATAAACAGAACCCGAAAGGGGTCTGACTTTTCAAAAGGTTTTGGTTTTGAAATGAGTACAAATGTTTTGGGATAGTGTGTACGGGAAGCCATCACCCCTCTGAAGATCTCGAAAGTATAGATATATATAGAAATTATGTTGTGATTGACTTGATATATATCTATACATATGGAATATATATAGCCTTCTAAGTTAGGTTTATATCCTCTGCAGATGGTTCGGGCTAGAGCCTTACCTGTAGTTGGAAGAGGTAGGGGTAAACCCCCTCTAGGTAGAGGACGGGGTAGGATTTCCGCTGGTGATACACGTGCAACGGAGGAGACTCACGAGGATGTTGCTGAGAGTGTCGTTCCTGAGACTAGGAACGGTGCAGCTGGGAGACAGGGATCACAGAGAGTCCAGTCAGATGACTCGGATCGTGTCTCCATGGGGGATCAGAGTTCCGTGCTTATATCAGACGAGTAGAGGAGGCTGCCAGAGCAGGTAGACGTGCCCCTGATCTACGGGCACAGGAGGGATCATCTGAGAGATCCCACGGGGTTACTCATGTTCCAGTTGTACAGGCACATGCTGCTGAGACTGCTCGGGTTCAGGAGGAGTATAGAGGGCCTAGACCAGACACTTGGTTGAAGGCATTTCACTAGATGGGTGTACCCCCTTTCTCTGGGAAGGTGGGGTTAGAGGTAGAGCTATGGATAGGACATGTAGACTCAGCTCTGGAGTCTATTAGATGTCAAACAGATAGGCAGATAGAGTTGGTGCAGACTCTGTTCAGAGACTTAGCACAATACTGGTGGAGATCTGTACGGGGTCAGGTTAGTAGTTATGATCAGATGAGGACCATGATTAGAGAGCGTTTATGCCCTGCCTCATTGAGGAGGGAGAAACTGCGGGACTTTGTGGAGGCTGGTTTTGAGGATGTACCAATCTTAGAGGTTATTAGGAGATTCCAGGAGCAGCTGGCTTTGCTGGGTCCAACTGCACCTCCTGCAGATCAGCATGTTTATCTTTTCTCCCGACGACTGAGGGATGCTACCCGGACTTACATGGCGGGGTTTCACTGTGAGACCTTGATGGATTATCAGGACAGAGCTTCCGATTATGAGAGGGAGCGAGCTGGGCAAAGGAGAGCTTCTTAGACCGGAGGGTCTGAGAAGAGACAGCGTACTGGGAAGACCAGTGGTACTGGTGGAGTTGCTAGTGTTGGGCGAGGCCAGAGACGCCAGAGTTACCCCTCATCTGCACCGGTTGCAGATAAGGGACGTCAGTGTTATAACTGTGGTGATCCAGGATATATGAGGCCAGAGTGCACGAGGCCGCTGGTGACTTGCTACACCTGTGGTAGACTGGGTCACATAGTTGTTTTCTGCCGACAGGGCGGAGCTTCATCTCAGCAGGGTTCTTCTCCTGCTAGTGTAGCGGGAGGTGGGCAGAGACCACCTCAGCAGCAGCAGACTCAGGGACAACAGAGAGTCCCAGACCGTCCTACGACTCAGGGATCTGCTCCTGGGCCGAGTAGAGGCAGAGGTCGTGGTGGGAGTACCACGGACACCAGAGGACCTCATGGTAGAGTTTTTGAGCTGAGGAGTGCAGAGGAGTCAGCTGCACCGACTGCTACAAGTACCATTCTGATTCATGGTTTACCTGTTAGAGTCTTATTTGATACGGGAGCTACGCATTCTTTATATCTGATGCATGTGTTGAGCGTCTGAGTCTAGATACGACTGAGGGGATACCCTTTAGTATAGGGTTACCCGATGTTAGTAAGGTCAGAGGTACCCGTGAGATCCGTGACTGTCCCATTTCTGTAGGGACCCGAGTATTGCTTGTTGACTTCTTTGTCATGCCATTAGTGCATGAAGAAGTCATTTTAGGTATGGATTGGATGGATAGACATCAGGCGGTAATAGATGTAGGTAGGAGGACTGTTACCCTCTCTACCGAGTTAGGACAAATAGAGGTTTTCCGAGGTTGGGACCTTGGAAAATCATGTATGGTTATCAGTGCGATACGGGCAGCGAGACTGATTGCACAGGGTTATGAGGCCTTCTGGTGTTATGCCATGAAGGAGGGGGAGAGTCCAACATTAGAGGATATCCCAGTTTTCTGTGATTTTGCAGATATATTTGTTGAGCCGTCCAGTTTGCCACCTCAGAAGAGTGTGGATTTTGGCATTGATTTAGAGCCTGGTACGAGACCGATCTCGAAGGCCCCATACCGGATGGTGCCTGTCGAGATGTTAGAGGTGAAGAAGAAACTCGAGGAGTTGGTTGAGAAGGGTTTTATTCGCCCTAGCGTGTCCCCATGGGGAGCACCTTTCCTCTTCGTTTGGAAGAAGAACGGATCGTTGAGACTGTGTATTGATTACAGAGAGCTGAACAAGGTGACCATCAAGAACAAGTATCCATTGCCTCGTATTGATGATTTGTTGGATCAGCTTCAGGGAGCGACAGTATTCTCCAGGATTGACCTGCGTTCAGGGTATCACAAGCTGAGGGTGAGAGAGCAGGATGTGCACAAGACAACATTCCAAACCAGATATGAACACTATGAGTTTGTAGTGATGCCATTTGGGCTTACGAATGCCCCAACCGTTTTTATGGAGTTGATGAACAACATATTCATCGACTTTCTGGATCAGTTTGTGGTGGTTTTCATAGATGACATTCTGGTATACTCTCGTAGCAGAGAGGAGCATGCAGGGCAGTTGAGGGCCGTGTTGCAGGTTTTACGAGATAGAGAACTTTATGCTAAGTTCTCTAAGTGCGAGTTCTAGATGCCAGAGGTAGCATTCCTGGGTCATGTTGTATCAGCTGAAGGGATCAAGGTGGATCCGGCAAAGATCGAGGCAGCAGCAGCTTGGACGACACCGACGAACGTCAAGGAAGTACGTAGCTTTCTTGGCCTAGCCGGTTATTATCGATGCTTTGTGGAGGGATTTTCTGTGATTGCCCGTCCACTTACGAGTCTGCTGAGGAAGACTACCAGATTTGTATGGTTTGATCAGTGTATGCAGAATTTTGAGGAGTTGAAGAGGCGTATGACTTCTGCTCCTATTTTGGCACAGCCAGAGGGTACAAAGGATTTTGTGGTTTACAGTGATGCATCCAAGCTAGGCTTGGGATGTGTATTGATGCAGCGGGGCAGAGTAATTGCATATGCGTCTAGACAGTTGAAGACGTATGAGGAGAACTACCTGACTCATGATCTGGAGTTGGCAGCGGTAGTTCATGCACTGAAGATCTGGAGACATTACTTGTATGGTGCTACATGTCAGATCTTCACAGACCATAAGAGTCTGAAGTATATTTTCACGCAGCGGGAATTAAATAACCGCCAGCGTAGGTGGCTTGAGCTGATCAAGGACTTTGATGGAGATTCTGTATCATCCGGGGAAGGCGAACGTTGTCGCCGACGCCTTGAGCAGGAAGACGCCTCGAGAGCAAGCGATTGCGAGATTGACAATTCATCATCAGTTACAGAGGGATCTGATCTGGTTAGAGTTGGACATCCAGTTTCCTGATGAGGATGCCCAGCTGAGTACTTTAGAGGTTCTTCCTGATCTGTTGGATGAGATCCAATAGAAGCAAGAGACCTGCCCGACACTGACGAGGATACGAGAGAGGATCTCTCGGGATGAGGCACCATAGTTCCTTCTAGGAGCAGATGGAGTGTTAAGGCGCCGCGGTCGCGTCTGTGTACCCGCTGATGCGGATCTACGCCAGAGGATTTTACAAGAGGCTCACTGTATGCCTTATTCAGTGCACCCAGGTACAAGTAAGATGTACCAGGATTTGAGACGTTCCTATTGGTGGGGAGGGCTGAAGCCCGATGTAGCCAGATTTGTGGCACAGTGTGCGACCTGTCAGCAGGTCAAGATAGAGCATTGCAAACCTGGAGGTGAACTCCATCCACTTCCTGTTCCATAGAGGAAGTGGGAGGATGTCACCATGGACTTTGTGACTGGGTTGAGACCGAGTAGGAGCTTTGATGCCATCTGAGTTATAGTGGACAGAGTGACGAAGACGGCACGTTTTATCCCTATCCGGGAAACGTGGCCAGTGAGCAGATTGGCTGAGGAGTACACTAGGCAGATAATGAGACTCCATGGTGTACCGAGGACGATCGTCTCAGATAGAGATGGACGATTTACCTCGAGGTTCAGGCAGCAGATTCAGACTGCCCTGGGGACGAGTTTATACTTCACTACTGTGTTCCATCCTCAAACAGATGGTCAGTCAGAGAGGACCAGGATTTGAGACGTTCAGTGCACCCACGTACAAGTAAGATGTACCAGGATTTGAGACGTTCCTATTGGTGGGGAGGGCTGAAGCCCGATGTAGCCATATTTGTGGCATAGTGTGCGACCTGTCAGCAAGTCAAGATAGAGCATTGCAGACCTGGAGGTGAACTCCATCCACTTCCTGTTCCACAGAGGAAGTGGGAGGATGTCACCATGGACCATTCAGACACTGGAGGATATGCTACGAGCTTGTGTGTTGAACTGGGGACAAGTGTGGACGGATCATCTCCCACTAGTTGAGTTCTCGTACAACAACAAATGGCATGCATCTATTGGGATGGCCCCATTGAGGCATTGTATGGACAAAGATGTCGTACTCCGTTATGTTGGGATGAGCCGAGCAGTGTTAGTGGGTTGACACCTGATCAGATTCAGGATGATGTTGCTCGTGTAGCACTGATTAGAGAACGGATGTTGACTGCACAGAGCCGTCAGAAGTTGTATGCAGATAGGAGGCGTAGACCCCTAGAGTTCAGAGTAGGAGCTCATGTGTGACTCAGAGTGTCTCCGACACGAGGTGTTAGACGATTTGGCATTAAGGGGAAGTTGAGCCCTCGATATGTCGGACCGTTTGAGATTCTGGATCGGGTTGGGAACGTAGCATACAGGTTAGCTTTGCCTCCGAGACTAGAGGGTGTTCACCTTGTGTTTCACGTGTCTCAACTGAGGGAGTATATACCAGATCCAAGACATATTGTAAGTTATGATGAGTTGGTGGTCGAGCCGGACCACACTTTTGTTGAGCATCCGATTGACATAGTGTTGTTGGACCACACTCTTATTAGATCTTGTTGTGCTAGTACGATTATTGTTTATAGCTAGAGATGGTTCTTTCCTCCATGCTATTATGATATGATTAGGGTTCAGCTGGAGATGGCTATTCCTCCATGCTATTTTGATGGACATAGTGTTGCTGAAGATGTTTTTCCTCCATGCCCTTCTGTTATGAGTATGATACGGCTAGAGATGTGGTTCCTCTATGCCTTGTGATATGTTGATGGTTTGGCTAGAGATGGTTTCCCTCTATGCCTTGGACAATATAGTGATTTTGTTGCTGGAGATGATGATTTCCTCCATACTCGTGTTTGAGGTTATAGAGAGAGTTACCTCGGCTTTTGAGTCCGAGTGGTTCGAGGATTTCACAAGTTTCGGGATGAAACTTGTTTTTAGGGGGGTGAGGCGTAAGAGCCTTAGTCTTTGGAGCTTGTTTTGGTCTTAGCCGCCCCCGCGGGTTTAGGGAGCCGCCCCTGCGGCTCGTCCAGTTATCCGCCCTTGCGGCCAAGGAACCCGCCCCTGCGATTTCCTGCGGCTGCAGCCGGCTTTGTTGACCCTTTGACTCGTGCTTTACTCTTTCTTTCTCTTTAACCTTTCCTTTGCTTCCTGAGCAAGAGTTCTTCATCTTCTCCAGCTAAACCTACGAGCTTCTTCTTTCTCCTTTCCTTCCTTGATCTTGATCTTGGATTCGTTTGAGTTTGAAAGAGATTTGTAGTGTGGATGATGATGGATGTTGTGCTGAGCTTGGGAGCTAGCTGTTGAGGTTGTGTGATTATTTCCTTGGTTACTCCAGCAGTAGGTAAACTCCATTCTTTTTCTTCTCTTCTTTCTTTCTTTGATTCCATCTTCCTTAGCTTAGGATTAGATGTATCAAATGTATATTGATATTAGAATGTGTATGTATATGTATGTGTTTGGATATGGAATGGAGAAGACGTGATTTGATCACGTGAAGAGTGGAAGAGAAGTCGGGACCCTGCGTTCCAGTGTCGCCGCCCCTGTAGAAGATTGTCACCCGCACCCGCGTCCGGAAGCCGCCGCCCCCGCGGCCACGGTCACCGCGCATGCGCCTGTGTGCCGCCGCGCTTGCGGTTTGCCTTGCTTCGCCCCTGCGTCCCTCTTGTCACGCAGGTGCGTCTTGTCCCGGATCTACCTAGAGTAGTGTAGATCCTTTCCTTTCCTAGTATGAGCGAGTTAGTAGCATGTTAGGTATGGGTATGAGGATAGAATGTTGATGAGTATGATATCGATAGGTGCCGGTTATGGCCTTGAGGTTTATAAGTTGGATATGATCCATATGGATCCCTTGGGTCTAGGTGTGACCCCTTTGAGTGATACGAGATTGATATCTCGTTATGCCTTGTTATTAGGCAGTGATATCCTCCAGATTGTTATTAGGCATGCGATATTGATAATTACTGACCTATGATATAGTGACCGCCCATTGTAGTGGTTGTGACAACTTGCCTTTCATCCCGTAGTGGAGTCTGGGAGGTTCTCTGTAGTCAGGCTAGATCTGGTATACGGAAAGGGCACTTACCACTCTTTATGGTATACGGGAAGGTGCGCTTATACCACTCCAGCTAGCTATAGCACTCAGAGGCGAGGATTATTTATATTCCTCGTGTCACATATATTCATATGCAGATATATATACTATTTGAGTGTTGGACTTTATAAAGATAATTAACCGGGTAAATGTGTGACAACATGTTTATATGTTATGATTCCGAAGTGTGTTTGTGCTCTTGCATCTTCTATTATATGTGTATGGTTAGCTAACGGTTTTATACCGTGTTGTAGATCCTTTGCAGGTTAGGAGAGCTGCAGAGTGATCCAGAGTGGGTGATCCGCTGAGGGCTCCGTACACTAGGTCGGTATCGTGGGATATGGGGTCTTTTGTCATGCACAGTTATATGTTTTGATTGTACTCAACGGTACCTTGTATAAACCTTTTGATTTATATATATCAGTTTTATATTTTGGTTTTAATCTATATGTGTCTTGTTGTAAGATCCAGTGAACTTGTTGTCAGGCTAGGGTCGGGATCCATTGTGAGATCCTAGCCCAGTAGCACCTCGAGTCCTACGGATTCGGGGTGTTACAATTTTGTTGACGAGAACATGAGTAGGATTGAAAAGTGAGCCTCAAATTTCGCAAATACTTACAAGATCCGATTGTAGCAAGGGGGTCACGACAAGGAAGACTATGTTTTCACTTGACAAATTAATAATGAAACACTTAAGTAAATACTAAGCTAATTACAAAAACAAGGATTTCGGAAGTAGACATAAGAAGGCTAGTAATCGATAATTAATAAAGATTAAAGAGTTTCACGACCAATATCACCACAACATACATATGTAGATCTTAATTGATAAATCCAAGACATAATGTAAGTTGTGCTAAGCGGTAGACAATTCCGTTTATTGTCATGTGGGCAACGCCGCTTGTTTTCAACACATCGAACATAATCTTTTGGGCACGAGTGATTCGGCTCTCGTATTTTTCCATCAACACCTTGAAGTATATACAACAATATAAGGTTACATACTCGGCTATCGAATTTTTTATAGAATAATCCAAAAACCACCATAACTCTCATATATAAAAATTCAAACAATTCATATATCATTATCAATATCATTGATCAATGTAGTTGGGTTATCTAGACCTTAGAACATATTGAATTTATCCTTAGTTAAGACTAGTTTTAAAATCCGCACGTTGTGTGGGATTCTACGTAAATTTGAAGTGTCGGTTCAAGATCTAAATTAGTTATACAATGTGTGTGTATATGTATTTCAAAGCGGCTTTTCTTTTGATCGGATTTTAAATGTCTTGCTTCTCGCTTCTCTTCTTGTAAAGCCCCAGTAACTACTAGAGTTTATTAATAACCATCTTCTATTGCGTAATTATTATTGACACTAGTAAAATCAATTGAAGAGACGAACTAATAAAAACAAACATCTATCAGCAAATCAAACCATAAGGTGTAAACCCTAAACAAACAATAAGTAATGGCGTTCTTGTATCAAGAAAACAAAAAACATAGCTTCTAAAACTAGTTCTACTACCTTTTGCGAGGAAGGGGATACCAAAAAGCTAGAATGATCGATGATTATATTATCATAAGCAAAAATCTTCATTCTCTTTTAAGTTAGACATTTGATCCCTACGATCCTACCAGGAAATCAACACACAATAAAGCACTTACGTTTTGGTTTCAACTTTTCTTAACTTCCCATTTCCGGCCGGTCCAAACCACCCCATCATTGTATTTTGTCAATATATTAGTTTCGGTCTTTATCTCCGATAAAAACGGTCTTCATTTCAATCTCCCTCTGGATTATGTTCACAAGGAAAAAATAATAAAAATTTTAAAAATGTGTAGCTTAATATGTAAGCTATTTGATAAGATAATAAAAGAAAAAAATGTGTTACACAATTTCCTAGTCACGGACAAAGTCACAAAAAAAAGATGGTTTTGTGGGTCCTAGCACCCAACCTCATGGCACAATCTACCAAAACATATTAAAACAAATTATTAATTCAAATTAATTCAAATTTTTAATAGAAACAAAGAACAAATACAATATAGCCATTCATCTTCATATTTGTTTTGAGAAAAACTCATCTTCATCTCTAAGGTGCAAATAAAATATAGAGGAATATTTATTTATTTTTTCAATTTTCTTGTATTCCACATGTTTTCTCTCCTTGATTTTTTTTGTGCTTTAACTTCTTTCCTTTTTCAAATCATCTTATCTCATATTGTTTGGATTTTCATCTCCTTTTTTGTGCTTTAACTTCTTTCCTTTTTCGAACAAATACAATGTGACCATACTTGCGGTTTTTTCTCGTTTTCATTCTTATATCATATTTTTCAACTTGTGGTTGTGTGAAGATGATATTTTGAATCGTTTTAGTTTTATTTAACTCTTTTGGGACTTATGTTTTTGTTTGACAGGGTTGAATACATATATGATTTAAATTGTATTTTGCTTCTATTTTGTTGACAAATTTTGCTTTTTCTTATATACAAACTCTCAACGTTTCTTTTAGTTTTTGTCCTTTTTTCAACGTTTTTTCCCAAGTTTTATCTTTCTTCAAATAAACCATTTTGCTTAACCTTCGACTTCCTTTCTTGTACCTCTATTCGTTGACCTTATTTGAAATTCTCCTCAAACCGATTTACTCTATGAACAATTGGAATGTTGAACCTTGTATATTTTCCAAAAACTTTGTCTTGACCCCAAACTAACTTGTTAACGAAAATAATCCACCAACACTTGACCTTTGAGTTAAGTGCAAGAATAAAAGGAACAAGATAGTGAAGTCGGGGTTCCCTCAAATCGAGTATTTTTCGTAACCAATCTCGAGTAATCAAATATACTCGTTTAACAATCTCGAGTGTTTAGCTCCTTCCTTGAAGAATCTCAAGTGCCTAATGCTTAGGTGAACAATTTTGAGCACAATGCTCTTTTGTCTAACTATGTGAGGTATATTTACCTGCCTAGTGTCTCCCCAATTATTCTATGGACTTTTTTGAGGGTTTGGGAGCAACAAACGTCGTAATTGTTGTCACTCTTCTCCTTGATCCACCTACGAACAATCTCTTTCAACAATCCTTCAAATCTAGATCTAAAATCTATCAACTTTAACGATATAGTTGGAAAATTGTCATTTTCCTTGGAATTGATAATGAAATATCCAATCTTTTCATTGAGAAAAAGTTGGTCGAATTATTGAAGAAAACATGATGTTTTAGACATATTTATTTATCCTTTAAACTTTGATGTTGTGTACATACCCATGTTAGAACAATTTTCAAACTTCCTTTGAATTGAATTTAAAGGGGGAGAAAAGAAGAAAAAAGGTCATACCCTTTATTAAGAAAAAACATGAACTATTGAAAAAATCATAAAATTTCAAACAAAATAATTTCTACTGAAAATTTTCTTTTTGTGAACAATCATATGTTGGGACAATTGTCAAAAAAAGCGAATATACAACATGTCCTTGTTAGTTTGACAGTTTACAAGGTGTTAGAGTTTCGGGTTTACCTAACTTATTGAACCCATTCATTTTAAACCATCCTTCAAATGTTTGCTCTCCGAACAATTACTTTAAGGTGTTCATGTTGTGCTCCCCAAAAGTCTTCGAATGCTTTCCAGGGAAAATATAGTAAGAGGAAGAAATGAAGTGTAAGGAAATAACGTATTTCTTGCTAATGGCGTTGCGCGAGTGTACACAATGGGATCAATTGTTTCAAATAAGGTTGCATTCATGTGTCCCTGTTCGATCGTGGTTGTGTTCGTGGTGTCCGAAGATTCCTCATCCAAGGGGGGGGGGGGGGGGGGGGGGACTTCATGAGATCTACATTTTCCCATATGGTGTATTTTCTCTTGTTGCGGATTTCGTGATCATGCTCCGCCGGCGGCAAGACGTTACAGTTGTTCATCTACCTCGTGTTCTTTCCATAATTCCATCATCTTTGAGCTTTCACCGCCCTCTACTTTGCTTTGTTTGTTCCGTCTAGGTTGCCGTTGGGGCTTTTTGTTCTTTTGCAATTGTTTTTGTTGTGATCTTTCAACTAGTTACTTCATGAAACTGAGAGAAGAAGAGAAAACAAGACGTTTTGTGATTTTGCTGCACAAAACCTTGCAGCCAGGGTTTCAATATGCTTTGGTGGATAATGAATACAACCCTAAGCCTATCTATTTATAACCATAAATAGATAGAATCCTCTATAAAAAGATAGAGTCCTATAAATAGATAGAATCCTACAAATAGATAGAATTACTTATAAATAGATAGGATTCTATAAATAGATAGAATCCTCTGCGAGGGGCGGAGCCCCCCGCACCCCCTGTCGCTCCGGGCCCATTAATCCATGGTCCCAAAATATGTTTCCCCTGACCCATTGTATCACTATACCTATTTTTATTGTCTTATTATAACAATCTCCACCTAGACAATATAATCTAATACAAAAATTGGAAACACACATACAATTCCAGGATCTTGTCGCCAGATCCTCCTTGTTTCTCTTGACAGGGGGCTTCAGTTGTAGACAAGGCTACTACAGACTGCAAAACTGATCTCCAACATATAGGCCCCCTAGCAAGAGTAAAGACATACCCTGTAGTGGACCTCCGGTTGTCAAGATCACCGGCATAGTCTGAATCAACATACCCTACAACTGAAGGATCTCCTTCCTGGCCACCAAACATAATTCCACGGTCAGCAGTACCCCTCAAATACCTGAGTATCCACTTGACGGCCGCCCAGTGTTCTCTCCCAGGATTAGACATATACTTGCTCACTTGGCTAACAGCTTGGGCCAAATCAGGTCTTGTACACACCATAACATACATCAAGCAACCAACTGCACTTGCATAAGGAACTTTGGACATATCTTTGATTTCTCCATCAGACTTCGGACACTAAGCTGAGGAGAGCTTGAAGTGATTCGCTAGAGGAGTGTTGACAGATTTGGAGTTGGCCATATCGAATCTATCAAGCACTTTCTCAATGTAAGTCTTCTGAGATAACCATAACCTCCCAGAACTTCTCTCCCTGCGAATCTCCATACCAAGGATCTTATTTGCAACACCAAGATCCTTCATGTCAAATTCCTTGCTCAACAAGGTTTTCAACTCAACAACATCATCAATATTCTTTCCAGCAATCAGCATGTCATCAACATATAATAGCAAGTATAAGGGTGATCCATCATTCAAATATTTCACATAAACACAACAATCATACTCACATCTCTGGTAGCCTATCCGAAGCATGTAAGAGTCAAACTTCTTGTACCATTGCCTAGGAGCCTGCTTCAGACCATACAATGACTTTGTCAACTTGCATACAAGTTTCTCCTCTTCCGGCTGGACAAAACCCTCTGGTTGCTCCATGTAGATCTCCTCCTCCAAATCACCATGAAGGAAAGCTGTTTTCACATCCATCTGCTCCAGATGCAAATCCCAGCTAGCTACCAATGCCAACACCAATCTGATAGACGTGTGTCGGACCACAGGAGAAAAAAATTCGTCATAATCAATCCCCTTCTTCTGTGAGTAACCCTTTGCTACTAGTCGTGCCTTGTACCTTATGCCTTCTTTCTCTGAGATGTCTTGTTTCTTCTTGAACACCCATTTGCATCCTATTGCCCTCTTACCTGCTGGAAGAGGAACCAGCTCCCACGTCTTGTTCTTATAAAGAGATTCCATCTCCTCAGCCATAGCACCGACCCATCCTTCTTTCTCCTGACTATGAGTAGCCTCTCGAAAGTTGGATGAATCATCTGTGCCAATGACTAGAGCATAATTAACCATCTCCTCAAAACCATATCTTATAGGGGCCCTTGTGATGCGTCTGCTTCTGCCAGAAACAAGACTCTCAACCTGTTGTTGATCTACATCATGCTCACCACCTGCTGGTGTAGGTGTGCTAGAATCTGAAAGCTCCACCTCCACTGCTGATCTGGATTCAGTCTCTGTAACTGCAGGTTTCCCAACTTCCTTGGCATGTAGAAGCATTGCCTGCTCATCAAATACAGCATCTCGACTGATCATCCGTTTCTTTGCAACAGGATCCCAAAACTTGAAACCCTTCACACCTTTCTCATAACCCAGAAAAATGCACTTCTTAGACTTTGCATCCAGCTTTGTTCGCTCATCACCTGGAATCAACACATATGCTGGACTACCAAAAATCTTCAAATTTGATAAGTCTAAATCAGAACCAGTCCATACCTCCTTTGAAACCTTCCCGTCAAGAGAAGTCCGGGGTGATCTATTTATCAAATAGACCGCCATGCTCACTGCCTCTGCCCAGAATTGCTTTGGAAGCCCTGCATTCAATCTAAGACACCGCGCTTTTTCTGCAATGGACCGATTCATCCTCTTAGAAACACCATTCTGTTGTGGTGTCTTCCGCACTGTATAATGTCTCTGAATGCCATGCTCACCACAAAAACTCTGAAACTGAGAATTCGTGTACTCTGTCCCATTATCAGATCTCAAATACTTCACTTTCCTCCCTGTCTGATTTTCCACTTCCGCCTTCCATAGCTTGAACTTGTTGAAGACTTCAGATTTATACTTTAGAAAATACACCCAGACCTTCCTTGAATAATCATCAATGAAAGTGACGTAATACCTAGATCCTCCTAGGGACGACACCTGAGTTGGTCCCCACACATCAGAATGCACATAATCAAGAATTCCACCTGTGTTGTGCTGACCTGTCTTAAAAGACACCTTGGATTGTTTTCCCATCACGCAAAACTTGCAGAAGTCGATCTTACAACTCTTCACACCATCCAGGAGACCTCGCTTGTGAAGCTCAATCATCCCCCTTTTGCCAATGTGACCCAGGCGCATATGCCACAGAGTTGTGTAATCTGTCTCAGAAGCCACGACTGCAACTCCACCTACAACGGTACTCCCTACCAACCGGTAGATATTACCCGATGTAATCTGCCCCTTCATAACTGTCATTGCCCCCTTGCTCACCTTTACACATTCCTTTTCTGTATTAAAACAGAACCCTTTTACATGTAAAGTCCCCAAGGAAATCAGATTTTTCTTTAGAGTTGGAATGTGACGCACGTCAATCAATGTTCGAATCACACCATCGTGCATCCTCACCTTTATCTGCCCAATGCCAACAACATCACAAGCCTTGTTGTCTCCTAATCGGACGGAGCCAAAAGTTCCAGACTTGTACGTCTCAAACCAATCTCTATTCGGAGTCATGTGAAACGAACATCCCGTATCCATGATCCATACATCTGAGTAGTTGCCTGACGTCACAGAGAGCATATCAGGATCTGCACCATCTGAGTCATCTTTCTGCACCACGTTTGCTGATCTTGAAGATTCCTCTGACTTCTTATCTTCGTACTTCTTCTTCCTGGCAGGACAATCACGTTTGAAGTGACCCTCCTCCTTGCAGAAGTAACAAGTTATTGGCTTTTTACCCTTAGACTTAGACCTGGATTGCTTGTTGCTTCCTTCTTGCTTCTCTTTCGTCCTCCCTCTATCCTGGTTGCTTCTAACATACAACCCTTCGCTTTGAGAACTCTCACTGGTATGTTGTCGTCGTTCGGCTTGTGAAAGCAACGCTGTTGACACCGCATCAAGACTTATCTCGTCTTTCCCACACGTCAACTTCATCACCAGATTCTCATATGAAGAGGGTAGAGAACATAGCAAGATCATAGCTTTATCTTCATCTCCAAGTTTTACATCCACCCGAGCCAAATCCCCAATAATTTGATTGAAAATATTCACGTGTTTTACCAAGTCAGAACCTTCCACCATTTTCAACCCATACAATTTTTGTTTGAGATACATTTGACCCAATTGCTATGCTTAGTGTGTGACTCGTTAGTTTTTGTTAGGATTAAGAAAAAAAATTAACAAACCAGAATATGACAATTTGCTAGACAAAGATTTTGACATATACCGTTTCTCCAATTGAGTCCAAATTTCTTGACAAGATTTGAGATCAATAACGTGGTATATTACCTCGTCTTCCAAACATAGCCGAATGACCGTCGCTGCCTTCTCCTGCATCTCCTCCCATTCGTCGTCTTTCAACGACTCCGGTTTTGTCTCCTTCAGCGCCTTCAACATCCCCTGCTGCGTTAGCAGATCCTTTACTTGTCGCTGCCAAAGACCGAAGTTTCTAGTTCCGTTGAATCGCGGAACCTCAAATTTTGCAACGGAACTCATCGACAACCTTGCTCTTGATACCAATTGTTGTGATCTTTCAACGAGTTACTTCATGAAACTGAGAGAAGAAGAGAAGACAAGACGTTTTGTGATTTTGCTGCACAAAACCTTGCAGCCAGGGTTTCAATATGCTTTGGTGGATAATGAATACAACCCTAAGCCTATCTATTTATAACCATAAATAGATAGAATCCTCTATAAAAAGATAGAGTCCTATAAATAGATAGAATCCTACAAATAGATAGAATTACTTATAAATAGATAGGATTCTATAAATAGATAGAATCTTCCGCGAGGGGCGGAGCCCCCCGCACCCCCTGTCGCTCCGGGCCCATTAATCCATGGTCCCAAAATATATTTCCCCTGACCCATTGTATCAGTACACCTATTTTTATTGTCTTATTATAACAGTTTTGTTGTCCCCTTTGTTGATGTTAGTCTAGTTCCTTGACGGCTTGTCCGTTTGCCTTTTTCGGCCTCTTGATATAACAGGTGTATTTCATGTTATCGAATTGCTTACCATTTCATAATTAAAAAAATGTAACTCTAATCGCCAAATGCATGAGTTAAAAATATCTTAATCTAAAATATTTGAATTAGACTTTTATTTAATAAAAGAACTACTAGATTTTTGGTTCGACTATATTTAAATCAATTGGGTAAAAACGCTTTGGGACATGGATAAACTAAATGAAGAGCTTAATGTCCTTAATAATGATAACATTGTAAAATTTATAATGAACATAATTATTCAAAAAAACAAATCCAAGACAGATTATACTAGAGGAATATTAAGAATAGTTGGTTCTCCACTAATGCTGCTCTTAATCTTCTCAACCAAAACAAAAATCATCTACATTCTGGCCCCCGTGTGACTGGATTTGGAAGCTAGACACCCAACCTAAAATAAAAAAATTAATGTGGAAAATTGTTCTAAACGGTCTTTCCACAAAACAAAAACTAGTTGAGTGACGTATTGTTGTCACAATGCATTGCGAATTTTGCAATCATCATACCGAAGACCTTTATCACATTCTCGTTAAATGTCCTTTTACAAAAGAAGTGATCAACAACATAAACCCAAAATTACTTAAAACACTAAACTCACAAAATTATAATATCACCAAACTTAATACTTATCTACAAAACCTCAAACAAAATTTAAGTCACTCGGAATTCACTAGTGTGGCTAATATATGGTGGGGTATTTGGTTTGCAAGAAATAAAATTATATTTCAAAATGAAACGGGCGGAAGCAGTCTTAGTACCTCGGAATTTATTAAATACCAAATGCAAATGTGGAATAATAGCCAAAACGACTACCATATCTTAGTTAAAGATTCTAACAAGACAAACGTAAATCCTTCAAGGAAAAAAAAAGGAATATTAGATGGGAAAACCCCCAAACACCTTTATCAAACTCAACTTCGACGGATCAAAGCTCGATTCCGGCGATACATCTTTTGGTTTTGTTCTTAGAAACCACCTTGGTGATATCATTTTCCTCGGTGCCGGAAAATCTTGTAATAAAACTATTTTCGGTGCAGAAACTCTTGGTCTCTATCATGGAATTCAGGAAGCAATTAGACTCAAAATTGAAAATAATATTATTGAGGGAGACAATCTTGTTGTCATCAATGCCCTTAAAGGCTCTTGGCATTGCCCTGGGAAAGTTGAAATGATATTTCTGACCTCCTTCTTGAACTTAAGAAATTTAAATCAGTTCATTTTGCTCATATTTTCAGAGAAATAAACGGAGTAGCTGACAGGCTTGTCCACCTGGGACACCTTCCTATACCGATTGACCTATTTGTAGACCATGAACTTCGAATTATCATCCGCAAGGATGCTCTAGGATGGACTAATACCAGAATGTAGGTTATCTTAATTCTTTTCCTTTTTTTTCAAAAAAAAAAAAGAAGGGTAAAATCGTATTCTATTTAATAAAATATAATTAATCAATTAATTTGCAATAACAAAAAGGGATGTGGCTTATTCAAATTGTGACAAGTGACTTCATGAATAAGCTATACATGAGATTTAAACGATTTGACTACATATTTACTCATCAAGTGTCGGTTCAAACTCTATTTTAGTATATAGTATATTCAAGCAATTAAATTGTGACAATAGGGCCGGGATGTGGCTTGATAAAACGGTGACACATAGTGATATGATGAGGTGGTTTCACGAATGACCGGTACATATGATTTTAAGGATGTGGATGCATGTAGTTGTGTTAAGTGTCGGTTTTAGACCATGCTTTAGTAAATAGTATAGATTTTGTATACAACATATTCAACCAATTTAACTGTGACAATAAGGCGGAGATGTGGCTTAATAAAACGGCGACAGGTGGCAATTTGATGAGGCGGTTTCACAAATGACCAACGTGTAGGATTATAATGATATGGATGCATGTAGTTGCATCAAGTGTCGGCTTCAAACTATGCTTCAATAGATAGTATATATTTAATGTATAGTATATTCAACCATTAAATTGTGTCAATAGGGTGGGATGTGACTTTATAAAACGGCGACACGTGACGATATGATGAGGTGACTTCACAAATAGCCGACACATAGGATTTAATGATGTGGTTGCACATTGAGTCAAGTGTCGGTTTCATACTCTACTTTAGTAGATAACATACATTTAGTATGTAGTATATTCAACCAACCAAATTTCGACAATAGGGTGGGATGTGGCTTAATAAAACGGTGACATGTCACGATATGATGAGGTGTCTTTACGAATGACTGAGACATTGAATTTTAATGATGTGGATGCACATTGAATTTTAATGATGTGGATGCATATAGTTGCGTTAAGTGTCGGTTTCAGACTGTGCTTTAAATATAGTATAAATAATAAATCGTAAAAAATCTGAGCAAAATTGATCTTAACAAATTCTAAATAAATGTAATTCGGTTAAATAAAATATATTTAATTAATTAGATTGTGACAACAAGTAAGGTAGTTGCTTAATAAGACGACGACACTTAGTATATGATGAAATGACTTCACGTCAAGACGCATAGTTTTAATATTGATAAATATAGAAGCGTCATAGATTTTACTATATATTAGTATAAATATAAATATATAGATTTGGTGCACTTTTTGATGTGGTGATAACTTTATAAAATTAATATTTTATAGTATTTCAAGTTAATATTTTATTTGAAGATTTAAATTTAATTAAAAGCTAATGTTGTATTCTTTAATTTCGTGAAGAGAAAGCTGACTTAATCCCATTCGATGATTTACATGTGACCACAGAGATAAAAGTGAAAGTAAGATAATAAGAAAATTCTTATTTGACCAAGTCTGACAAATAAAAAATAAAAAATAAAAAATAAAAGATGAACTCAAACATGGAAAATTTTGCACAAATAAACTCATTTCAATTCAATATTTACAACATTGTAACTTCCAAAACATTCCCCAAAAACCTAACAGCACCTGTATATCAACTGTGACAACATTTTTTTCTTCTTCTTTTTGTCATTTAGGATGATTACATACACTAAAATCTCCTTTGAAATCCTACAACTTACCAGTTTCTTGATCCTCCTTTATCGTCATGTCTACTCCATCAATAGAACTGAAACTCCCTGCCACAGTAAAGCTCACATCATCCGTACCAATGGTGGATTCCGAATCCACCCCTCCCCCTCCCGCTTGAATCTCCTTAAACATAGCCATAACCTGTATCATCGTCGGCCTTCTCCATGGCCGATCATCCAAACACGCGCAAGCCACCTTCAAATGCTGTAATAACTCGATTTCCAAGCTCGGATCTTTCTCCATCAATTCACGGTCAAATACATCGCTTACTGTCCCTTTCGCGTGCAATTTCACCCACCCGACGAGATTATTATTCTCCCCAAAATCAGCTGAATCCGTTGGCTGCTTCCCTGTTAACAACTCCAGGAGAACAACTCCGTAACTGTAAACGTCTCCTTTTGTCGAGCAACGGAAGCTTTGGTAGTACTCCGGCGGAACGTAACCTGGTGTTCCGGCGAGAGTACTCACACTCAAATGTGTGTCCATTGCACTCATTAATCTTGCCATTCCGAAATCAGACACACGCGCGTCTAGATTCTCGTCGAGTAACACGTTGCTTGATTTCATGTCGCGGTGGATTATATGAGGTATGCAGTTGTGATGTAAAAAAGCAAGTCCTCGAGCTGCTCCAATGGCGATTTTCCGTCTAGCAGCCCAATTGAGCTTGATCGACCCTATCTTTTTTCTGTTGTGTAGAACGTCGTCTAGAGATCCGTACTGCATATACTCATAAACCAACAGTCTTTCTTCTTTTACCTTACAGTAACCTAACAGCGGGACAAGATTCCGATGCTTGATTTTTCCGATCGTTTCCATTTCCGCCATGAACTCTCTATCACCCTGTCCGCTAATTTGGATTAGTTTCTTAATCGCAACAATGCTTCCATCTTTCAACTTAGCCTTGTACACGTCACCGAATCCACCTGAACCGATCATGGTGTCGTCGTGGAAGCCATTTGTGGCTTCCAAGAGATCGGCGAAGGTGAGTTTCCGTAAAGGCTTCTCGAAAGCTGCAAGGTTTATGGTCAACGCTTCTCGGGCGCTAGTAAGCTTCCAGTTTGCTTGATGAGTACCGGATACTGAATCTCCATCGTCGTATTCATCTGATCCGGATTGCTTCTTCTTCTTCCTCTTCTTCAACTCCACATAAAGCATCATCACCCCGAAAATACAGAACAATGACAGTATCAATCCCATTGCTACACTACCCACTAAGTTACCTCTCCTCTGCTTCTTCTGATTCTGACCACTGGATGAAGCGGATAAAGTTCCACACCGAGGAAGCGGATACCCGCAAAGACCCGAGTTGTTGTAGAATCGGTATGGCGGGAATGTCTCGAATTGACCCGAATCAGGTATCATTCCGGTTAAGTTGTTATTCGACAAGTCGATTTCCGTGAGCAATGTGAGACCGGTGAGTGACGGTGGAATTTGGCCGGAGATACTGTTATATGACAAGTCCATGACACCCATGTACTTGAGCCGACCTAGCTCGCTAGGGATCGGACCAGTAAGATTGTTATGAGCCAAATCTAATATGGATAGATAGTACATTGACCCGAGTTCTTTGGGAATGCTGCCTTGTAACATGTTGTAAGAAAGGTCAAGAAAGATCATTGTACCATTGTGTTGAAATGTAGGCTGTGTGTTGCCCATGTAGATTCTGGTGAAGTTACAAGAGCGTCGAGTAGGGATCCGGGTCAATGAATCCTGACCGATTCCAGCAAACTCGAGCATGTTTCCTGCTCCATGACAATCTTTGCTGCTTCCATCATTTCTTAAATAGACATATTTCTTACCAACAACAAGCCCAACTGCCATAGTGCCTGACTGCTTTGAAAGTGTGGTTGGGATATAGCCACTGAGTAAGTTGCTGTTCAAATCAAGCCATAATAAGCTCTTGCAATCTCCTAATTCAGCGGGAATTGAGCCGTGGAAGGAGTTGTTTGAGAGCTTAAGGATGGCGAGATTGGCGAGGCTGCCGATCCAGGAAGGGATAACACCACTCAGCTGGTTACTAGAGAGTGAAATCCAGTTTAAGTTGGTGCAATTTCTTAACCCTGACGGAATGTTTCCGGTTAACCGGTTGTAATCAAGGATCAAATTCTCAAGAGAATGGATGTTTTTGAGGTCTTGTGGTATCTCCCCATCAAGGAGATTCATCCACATGATCAAATCCTTGAGGTTTGAGAGATTTCCTAATGTTGGAGGGATTTTGCCAGTTAAGTAATTGAAGCTAAGATCAAGAGAAACAAGCTCTGTGCAATTCCCCAAATCAGAAGGAATTGATTCAGTGAAGAGATTGTCTTGAAGATAGAGTTCTTTCAAATGGGTTCTATGAATTTGGCATAACCCAGATGGGATTTTGCCAGAAATATTGTTTGAGCTCAAATCCAAGATTTCCAAACCAGGTAACAATGATTGCTCAGGAAGAACACCAGTCAACTTATTAGAAGCCAAAGATAACTTCTTTAACCCATCCATTTTCATGAACAGTCCAATTGATAAATCCCCAGTGAAGTTGTTATTAGAGATATCAAAGATGGTAAGAGAAGAACATGATTCAAGTCCAGTTGGGAGATTACCAGAGAGATGGTTGAAAGAGAGATCAACTTCCAATAAACTAGGGCAAGCTTCAAGTATACCACTACCACCATTGATATTACCTTCAAGCTGATTCTCTGACATGTAAAGAAACTGAAGATTTGGTAGAGATGAAGGAATTGAGCCAGAAAACTGATTGATAGATATGTTCAAGTAGGTGAGCTGCTCACACCCACCAATCTCATCACCAATGGGCCCACTGAACTTGTTTGAAGACAAATCCAAATGTTTCAGCTGAATACATTTCCCTAATTCAGGCATTGGAGATGAGAAATTGTTGTTTGAGACATCAAAATGCTGCAACTCATCACATCCATTCAACGAGAATGAACCTTCGAGTTTATTACCCTTGAGGGTCAAATTGGTCAAATGCGAACACCCTCCGGTAAGCAGCCATGGCAGAAACGAACTCCCGACAAGCCGATTGGAAGAAAGATCGAGGATTTGGAGCTTTAGAGAGTAGCTTGAGTCGGTCAAACTTTGACCTAATGAGTCAAACTGGTTCGAAGATAGATTTAGAGATGTGAGAGCAGAGCAAGCTGAGAAGACGGCTATGGCGGATGAGGACCCGGATAGGGCGTTGGTTGAGAGATCGAGGTGTGTGAGGGAAGAAGAACAAGCGGTGAATTGAAGAACTGGGCCAGTGAGATTTGTGGATTTGAGGGTAAGAGAAGTGAGTTTCTCGAGATTGAATAGATGAGTTGAAACAGAAGAGAAAACAGGGGAGAGAGAAAGGTAGCTGAGATCGATGGAGGTGACACGTGGCTCAGAGGAGCAGGAAACTCCGGTGAACTGACATGGGTTGTTGTTGTTCTCAGACCGCCAGTTTAAGAGGATTTTAGGGTTTGGAAGAGTTGATTTGAAATCCAGTAGACTCTGCGCGTCATTGGAGATCCCGCCGCCATTGATGGATGAAATGAAGAAACAGAGGAGGATGAAGATGAAATTGATTTCCAATAACATCTTGGTTAAAGGGGGTTGGTTTATCATTGTTTCAATTAAGTTCCGCCATTGATAGAGAAGAGAAGAAGGCTAAAAAAAAGTCTGAACAAGGAAGGAAGAAGAGGTATATATGAAGAGGAAGAAGGATTAGCAGTAGTAATAACAGCTGTTGCTCACATGCCATGTGACTCTCTTCCCCTCACTTCTGCTTCCTTGTGTCTTTTGAAACTGAGAAAATTGTACATTAAATTAATAAATAATATAGTTAGTAGTAATAAATAATTAAAAAATGAGAAATAATTTGAGTTTGTCTGTATAGGTTGCAGCGTACGTGTGATGGTGCCATGTCTCCCTCTTGGTACAGCCAGACCACCCTTTTCTTCGTTTTCCACAATTAAAGGGAACTAAATTAATTAATAATTAGGTTTATTATTTTAATCTTTTGATTATTTACATGCAATTTGCGGAACGATTTGTTTGTCTCTCAAAGAAGTCACCTCTCGCGTGCCCCGCCCTGAGAGGGTGCGTCTCTATCCGCGAGATTAAATTACAGATTCCAATCTTTTTAATTAATTTAAATTACTGCCACGAGGATTTATTTTTTTCAATGGTGGATAGAAGTAAGTGAAGTTGTCCTACAGTAACGACAAGTTTTCAATTATACTATTAAAATATCTCCTACTTTTGTTTATTAAATTATTGTAAAAATCATTTTGTAAAACTGTAACTTATTTTGAATGAAAAATAACTGCTGTAAAAAACACAAGTTCTTTAGAATTTACATGATTATTATCGTTAAACATGTAGTATTAATTTGGATTTAATACTTCGCCACAATGTTGACTAATTATGGAACCTTAATAAAAGTCTAACAAACCAAATTAGGTTACTTTTGTCCTATTAGCCTATACACAGTCCTATATAAATGCTATTAAAAGTATTGTATTGAAGTCTATTATCTCATGTATAATCTCATACAAACAAAGCCCCATTGTTATGGAAAGAGTTATTACTGATAAGTGACAATGCTATGAATCTTTGATTATCCTCTAAAAAATTTCCTGTTGCATGAAACAAAAATGTTTGGCTCTCAAACTTGATATGAGCAAATCGTACAACAGGATTGAGTGAAGCTTCTTACAAAAGGTGTTACTAGCTTTGGCTTTATCATCTAATGGCTGATAAGGTGATGGATTGTGTCTCTATAACGTCTTTTACCTTTAACATAAGCGGAAAAGAAGAGGAATGTTGTCTCATCGCGAGGGTTGTGTCAACTCTTCATCATCGGTGCAGACGTATTCTTTTTGCTTTTGACGGGGGAATTGAATAGAGGGAGCCTACATGGTATCCAAATTAGAAGAAATGCTTCTTCTATTTTCCTTTTTTTTTTTTTGATAACAACTTGCTCTTTGTTAGAGCAAATTTTCAAGGATGTTCAGTTATTGCTAACGTTGTTAGTTGTTATGTACGAGCATCTAGTCTGATAATTTAACTACGAGAAATCAAAGATGTCTTTCAGCAACAATATTTATCAGATCAATGGGTTACACCTTGCTGGGATTTTGGTAGTCCGTTTGGTCACTAAACACAACAAATATTTAAGAGTTCCTACTGTGTTTAGAAGGTTAAAAAAGTTGTGATTTGAAGGGATGGAAGATAAAATATCCAAGAAACTACAAGGTTGGAAGGAAAAGCCGAGTTGAGAAAGAAAATTTGCTCAATGATGCGCCCTTGACAACCATGACCGTGGATGAGGAGGATGATGCTTTGCGGGTTCGCTCCGATGGACCGCTCACTCGCTCCCGAGCTAAAGCCATCGCCCAAGCTGCCGGCTCAATCATCCGACGCACCATTGCATCACTTGGACCCGTTAGTGGCATGCCATGTCACCACTCCACCATGGCATAGACTTCCGGCGCCACGTCATCAAGCTAGCAAATATTATTATTATTTTAATGTATTTTTCATTTTAATAATAGACTTTAATTTTCGGAACCGTAACTCCGGAACTTAATTCCGGGAGTTACTTTCCGACATTGATAGTCTAGGCCTTTCAATTCGGGAGTTAGCCCCGGCTTTATTTCCCGCTTTTATTTTCATCATTTAATTTCCGGCTAATGGTTTGACCTTCATCCCCTATATAAAGGATGTTTGGCCTCACTTGTAAGGCATGTCTAATATTAATCAAGTTATTTGAAGGAAAATCCTCTCTCTTGATTTGGGCATCACTTCCTCTTCAATCCCCTCAAAGTTCTTCCTTGGATCAAGTCTTAGATCCAAGAATTCACCTTCAAAGATTCTTCTAAAGAATCAAACCCTCAGATCCACTACAACATTTGCTCGATCTCTCTAGATCGAATCAAACATTCGTTTCCGCATCCATTTTCAAATCGCTTCCGCCTTACCAAAGTTCTATCCAAACCACTTTTGCACATCAACAAGGAGTAGTTGAAGCTCTAGCTTGGTCTAGATCCGGCATTCGTTCTTCAACGATTCCAAGGACGCATCAAATTGGCATCAGAGCAAAGGGATCGAAGCTAAGTTCTCTTTACTCTTGTTTTTGTGCGTTATTTTATTATCCTTCTTTTGTCTTTGTTGTTCTTTCCTTCTTGAAGATCTTCATCTTGTTCTTCGTGTTCATTGAAGTTTTCTTGAATTTTTTTTTTCTCACCAAACAAATTTAGGAGATATTTGGTTTGCCATCAAACCATCTATCAAATACAATTTGTTCTTAAACCAACCCAATCCGACAAGTTTGTTAATTGATTTTACCAAATTTCTTGGGATTTATTTGTTAACAAATTCGGATATCTCGCATTTTGATATTCAAAAAAAAAAAAAAAAAAAACTCTTCAACAAAGCGGATTTGTTTTCAAAGTGTTTCATCTCTTGCATCAAAAAGATTGCAAAGTTCAAAAAAAAACAAAAAAAAACAAAGTGAAAAGACGTCTGGCAAACCGGTCCATCCGAAAAATCGGATTATTACAAAAGAGACCAAAAGCAAGTAAAACTTGCCGATAAACAAATTTATCACTTGTACACGTTGCAAATTTATCACTTGTTATTTGTGTGAATTGGTTCAAATTTTGTCGGATTTGCCTATCTTGCTTAACCGCCAAACGGCCTTCCCAAAAGTAGAACCTTAACGCACTTGAACTTGGGTAACGTTGACTTAATTCATCACCTTGCTCATTTGATTGCTTACATTTGTGTGTAGCCATTTGGAATTATGACTAACGTTGATATGGAAAACTCTCAGGATGCTCGTGAACGTGAAAATACCTCCTTATCCGAGGAAGTTGTTAATCTTAAGCAACAATTAGAGGAGATGAGGGCACAACTTTTGGCCCTTACGACCGCTCAACGTCCCACTTCAAATCTAAATGACACCATGGTCGAGACTTCCACGTCCGATGCCCGTCGAAAAGGCAAAGGTCTTTTGGGAACCGACCCATCTCAAGGTCTTAGGCTTGCCTCAGTCATCGAAAGTCAAAATCAACAAGACGGCAGGGACCACCTCAATAAGACCGACAACAACGATGGCCCGACTCCGGATGATTTACTTTATGTAGATACGATGGATCGGAACAAGCGTTTCGAGCGCAACCGTAGACGGTACGGATCGCCCCCACCTCTACCAAACGCACAACATACTAGCCGTCCCGTCCATGACGAATCCAGGCACACAAATCAACAAGATCATCATCCTCGACGTTCTAGTAATGATCGGTATGGACAACACCGCCAACAACCTAGCCGGCGATCATCATGTCCGTCCATGGCACCCATCCGTCCGAGACCCATATGAGAACCAGGACCGAGGAGAAGAATGCTTGCCTCCTCCTAACCCACCAAGGCATGCAAATCAACGAGCTCATCATGATAATATGTCACCGCCCCGCCAGGATCCCTACAAACATCGTAGGGAAGATAAAGTTAAATTTCCAATATTTTATGGTGATTATGATCCATGTGCATTTCTTGATTGGGCACAGGACATGAAAAGGGCTTTGAAGCATTTCCATTATGAAGAAGATGAAAAGATCGAAGCGGCAACCTTGTATTTTGAAGGCGATGTAAAATCTTGGTGGAACCGGTACGAAACCGTCCGTGAGAACCGAGGTTGGCCACCAGTTATGACGTTTGATCAATTGATCTACGTCATGACAAAGAAGTATGTCCCCGAAGACTTCAAAAACGACATGCGGTTGCAAATTGCCGAGCTCCAACAAGGTAATCTCACTCCGGTGGCTTATTTGGAGAAGCTCGAGGACATGTATATGAAGGCTGGAATCTCGGCTTCCCCCTCCACAATCCGCACCAAGTTCATGAGTGGGCGTAATCCGTCAATCCGGCGCCCTCTCGAGATCGTTCCATACAAAGACTTGGGTGCATTGTGTCATGCGGCCATGAAGCTTCACAAACAACAACAAGAGACGTCAAGATATTCAAGGTATAACTCTTTCACTGGTCAATACGCTTATACTACTAACAACCGTGCTCGAGACACGTCTAGTTCTCAAGAGTCCGGCGCCACCAAAGGAGTCCAATGGATGGGTCAACCCACCCGACAAGCGGCTATCGAGAGGGCACCATCACGTGGCCCCAATGCCCCGGTGCAAGCACCTCCCGCCCGCACCTCACCGGCGGCACGGCCAAGAGAGCCCGTGTGTTACAAATGTAGCGGATTCGGTCACGTCCAACGTGATTGCCCGAACACAAAGCGTGTGTTGTTTGCCAACCCCTCATATGAAGATGAGGAATATGAAGAAGACGGCGATATCATCATAGAGGATGACCAAGACGCCGACCCCTACTACGGCATGGAACCATGCGACGAACAAATGGCTTACGGTCCGGCACAACCAGGTAAGTTCGCCCTTGTATCTCGTCGAATTTTGGCCGTTAAAGAATTTGTTCCTATTGACCAACGCGAAAATCTTTTCCATTCTCGTTGTTTGGTCAATAATATTAGTCTCTCTTTAATAATTGATGGGGTTCATGTTGTAACATTATCAACGAAAAAGTGGTAAAACACTTTAAGTTGCCTACAACCCCCCACCCAACACCTTATGGAATCCAATGGATTTCCGATAAGGCGTGTGACATCGTCACACGACAAGCTTGGGTGACGTTTTTCATCGGCGCCTATGTTGATAAGATCCTTTGTGATGTTATCAAGATGGACGCCACACATGTTTTATTAGAACGACCGTGGCAATTCGATCGTCGAACTTTCCATGATGGTTTTCTTAATAGATATATGTTCCAATATAATGGAAAAAGAGTCACATTGTTGCCTATGACTCCACATGAAATATTAACTGATTATGCGGAACGGAAGAGGCAACAAGCCATTGATGAGACCACTACGTCAGCAACATCGGACCCTTCTAAGAGTTCTCCCGATGTTGTGGGTGCTAGTACTTCCGGATCCCGGAACACCGCCCCTAGTAACCATGCTATTGAGACTAGAGGTAGTAAAGGAAGCATCGTTCCCACGAATGCAACTTTACCATCTCCGGACCCAATAATCAAAGGCCGGTGTGAGCCGAGGGTACTTTTGGCCCGGAAACATGATTTGACACCGGTCAAGGAAGGCAAGTTACCATGCTTCTTGCTAGTTCCTTTTTGCTTATCTATTTCTCATGACCTTAGTAATATGCCGCACGAGGTGTCTACTTTGTTGTCTGAATTTCAGGACGTCTTGACCGATGACCTACCACCCGGCTTACCACCGATCCGTGGAATAGAGCACCAAATCGATTTGGTGCCCGGCGCGTCTTTACCCAACCGTGCCGCTTACCGTGCAAGTCCGGAAGAGACTAAGGAGCTACAACGTCAAGTCCAAGAGCTCCAAGACCGGGGATATGTCTGTGAGTCGCTTTCACCACGTGTTGTGCCGGTCATTTTGGTGCCCAAGAAGGACGGGTCTTGGAGGATGTGTCTCGATTGCCGAGCCATCAACCAAATAACCGTCAAGTACCGGCATCCGATCCCACGCCTCGACGACATGCTAGATGAACTCCACGGCGCCACCGTTTTCTCAAAGATTGATCTCCGGTGCGTTATCACCAAATCCAAATGGCCGAGGGTGACGAATGGAAGACGGCTTTCAAAACGAAATACGGCTTATATGAGTGGCTTGTCATGCCGTTCGGACTCTCCAACGCCCCATCCACGTTCATGCGTCTCATGAACCATGTCCTCCGCCGGTTTTTGGGTAATTTTGTTGTAGTTTATTTCGACGATATTCTCATATTTAGTAAGTCTTTGGATGAACACATCGTGCACCTTCGCCAAGTGCTCGAGTGCCTTAGACAAGAGCAATTATATGTGAATTATGAAAAATGTGTCTTTTGCTCGGACACAACAATTTTTCTTGGCTATGTCGTGTCTAAGGACGGACTCCGAGTAGACGAATTCAAAGTTCGCGCTATTCGGGAGTGGCCTACACCTAGTACGGTCACCATGGTCCAAGCCTTTCTCGGCTTAGCGGGCTTCTACCGACGCTTTTTCAAAGACTTTATCTCGGTAGCGGCGCCGCTTCATGAGCTCACTATCAAGGGTGTCACGTTTGAGTGGCGTGATACCCATGCTCGAGCGTTTGATACCGACTTTGCAATGCACCATTACTCCAGCTCCCAAATTTCTCGAAAACCTTCGAGGTGGAGTGTGATGCATCTAATGTTGGCATTGGGGGGGGGGGTCTTCTACAAGAGAATCGGCCCATTGCTTACTTTAGCGAAAAGCTTTTCGGTCCGCCACTCAACTATCCAACATATGACAAGGAACTATATGCTTTAGTTCGTTGTCTAAAGACATGGAAACACTACTTGTGGCCGAAGGAGTTCGTGATTCATTCGGATCATGTGGCTCTTTCGTATCTCAAGAGTCAAACTAATTTGAGTCGGCGCCATGCAAGTTGGGTAGAATTTCTAGAAACCTTTCCTTATGTCATTCGGCATAAGAAGGGAAAAGAGAATGTGGTAGCCGATGCCCTTTCTCGGCGATATATCCTTTTGGTGCATATGGACGCCAAGAATCATGGTTTTGCTCTTATTAAAGAGTTATATGCCACGGATCTTGACTTCAAGGATATATTTGTCAAATGCCTTGACCTCCGAGAGCATGGGACCTTCTTTATAAATGATGGTTACTTGTTCCGCGCGGGAAAACTTTGTATTCCACGTTCGTCCATACGCCACTTGTTGATAAAGGAGGCCCATGAGGGTCGTGGTCACTTTGGTGCTACCAAGACTCTCGCTGCTCTCCAAGAGCACTTCTTTTGGCCCAAAATGCGCAAGCATGTGACACGGTTTTGCACAAGTTGCATCACATGTCATCATGCAAAATCGTGTCAAGGTCCGGACGGATTGTATTCTCCTTTACCTATACCAATGGGACCTTGGGAGGATCTTTCCATGGACTTTGTAGTTGGCCTACCAATGTCCAAGCGAGGCAACGACTCTATTTTTGTGGTAGTCGACCGTTTTTCAAAAATGACTCATTTTATCGCGTGAAAGAGAACCCACAATGCTAGCGATGTCGCCACGTTATTCTTTAACAATGTGGTGCGCTTACACGGGATACCACGTTCCATCCTTAGTGATCGGGACGTGAAGTTTGTGAGTCACTTTTGGATGACGTTGTGGGGAAAACTTGGAACCAACTTGTTGTTTTCAAGTAGTTATCACCCCCAAACCGATGGTCAAACGGAGGTGACCAATCGGACTCTCGGTGCTCTACTTAGAGCAATGTTGAGGAACAACCCACGAAAGTGGGAGGAATTACTTTCGGTTGTGGAGTTTTCATATAACAGGTCTAGGCACTCGGCAACTAAACTCTCACCATATGAAGTTGTCTACGGCCTTAATCCACACACGCCTTTGGACTTCACACCACGCTCACTCAAGGACGGTGAACACATCACCGCCGCAAGTCGTGCCGCCTCAATCATTGAACTTCATGAGCGGACAAGAGCACAACTCCAACGTCGTGCCGCCCAACTTGCCGAACAACGCAAAAAGGGCCGTCGCGACATATCTTTCGAGCCCGGCGATCTTGTTTGGCTCCACTTAAGGAAAGAGCGTTTTCCATCTCGACGCAAGGGCAAGCTATCGGATCGAGGTGATGGCCCTTTCCGGATCCTATCCCGCCATGGTCCGAATGCTTACAAGTTGGAGCTTCCGGATTCCTACGGCGTGCACCCAACATTCAATGTCAAAGATCTAGCCCCTTATGTTGAGCCCCTATTTGACGACGGTGAAACGGGGACGTTTCACATCCAAGATGGGGCGACTGATGCGCCCTTGACAACCATGACCGTGGATGAGGAGGACGATGCTTTGCGGGTTCGCTCCGATGGACCGCTCACTCGCTCCCGAGCTAAAGCCATCGCCCAAGCTGCTGGCTCAATCATCCGACGCACCATTGCATCACTTGGACCCGTTAGTGGCATGTCATGTCACCACTCCACCATGACATAGACTTTCGGTGCCACGTCATCAAGCTAGAAAATATTATTATTATTTTAATGTATTTTTTATTTTAATAATAGACTTTAATTTTCGGAACCTTAACTCCGGGAGTTACTTTCTGACATTGATAGTCTAGGCCTTTCAATTCGGGAGTTAGCCCCGGCTTTATTTCCCGCTTTTATTTCCCGCCTTTATTTCCCGCCTTTATTTCCGGCTAATGGTTTGACCTTCATCCCCTATATAAAGGATGTTTGACCTCACTTGTAAGGCATGTCTAATATTAATCAAGTTATTTGAAGGAAAATCCTCTCTCTTGATTTGGGCATCACTTCCTCTTCAATCCCCTCAAAGTTCTTCCTTGGATCAAGTCTTAGATCCAAGAATTCACCTTCGAGGATTCTTCTAAAGAATCAAACCCTCAGATCCACTACAACGTTTGCTCGATCTCTCTAGATCAAATCAAACATTCGTTTCCGCATCCATTTTCAAATCGCTTCCGCCTTACCAAAGTTCTATCCAAACCACTTTTGCACATCAACAAGGATTAGTTGAAGCTCTAGCTTGGTCTAGATCCGGCATTCGTTCTTCAACGATTCAAGGACGCATCACTCAAGGCTATAATCCATGGCATACCCTTATAATCTATGGACTTATTCAAGATGCCAATGGGGTGGATCGATGAAATTCATTGTCCGAACATGGGAGCACCGATGCTACAACTATTTTATGTACATGGTGCTTGGCGATTGAGGAATTCATTGTATGAACCTAGATAACGTGGACTTACCGCAACAAGAAGCTATTTAAGAAGGATGAACCTAATACTAGAGTTATCAAAGATAGTTTCCTCAATCTTGTGCATGAACATCGCACTTCCTTATCTACTTTTGGCCCTCGCATGAACAACATTGAGGCGAGATGGGAGAAGCGTGAAGGTGACACATATAAGATCAATGTCAATGCCTCACTTTGTGATGGTAACTTCATGTGAGAAGATGGTTCCTTGTGGGCCGAAGCGAAGGCGGTTAAGCTAGAAATCACTGAAGCATTGCAACGGGTTTTCCAAGATGTGTGCATTGAAACGGACTCATTGACGGTGGCCAATGCTTTCAACAAAAACATCGAGAACTATTCCTACGGTGGTCTAAACATCGACGATATCAGAGACTTGTGCTCCTCTTTCCGGTCATTCAGTATTAAGTTTATTTCTAGAAGTGTAAATAAGGTTGTGGATGCACTTGTAAAAGTGTTCATCCCGGTTGGCAACGACCAAGTCTTCCAGGAAATTTTCCCGATTAGTGTAATCTAATTTGTCTTACTTGAACAAGTATAATTTATTTGTTCCCTTCAAAAATAAACCACATTAGTACAACTCGACAATTTATCTCAATTAAATAAAAACAAGTAATAAAATAAATTTGATAAAAATCATTAAATAACATATTTTTAGAAAAAATATTGTCCTTAATATATATGATGCTAACAATTGTATAAGATGACACGAGTCTAGTTGAGATTGCTCCACCTCAGCCGTTGATTATCCAATAAAACCATATGGATGGTTGAAAACCATATAAAATGAGGTTGGAATCCAAGTGATGGTCCGGTTGCAATTCTGAGTGAGAATATTTAAAATCATCACCGATCCACCACCTGGTCCACCAACAGACCCGACATTTACCCCGATGGTCACATGAGGTTCACCCACCACTTTAATTAAAAACTACAAAATTATGACTCTTCTTTTTAATTAAACCCTAGGTTTCTAAACCGAAATACTCCCTCACTTTCTAAAGATCACAAGATTGGATCACAAGATTGAGCATTTTTTCCAGTCTGAGTAATTAATGAAAACCGAATGTTGATCAAGTTGAAAATTTACATAAAACAATTCGATTATAATTTACAAACTTAGTTTCAAGCTTATGTTGTTTTGGGATTTAAGGAGACATGTAATTTAAATTGTTAGTTTGCCACCTATGTGATCGAGTTATCGACACGAAAAAACCGAACCACGGTTTCTTAGTATGGGTCGGTGAAAGAAGTGATACAATCACTCACCCGACCCATTGTCATCCCTATGATGATCGAGCTTGCTACAATCCACCCACTTTTATAATAATTGTAATTAAGTAGTACGAAGCATATGAGTCTATAAGACGCCCAAAATCGAAAATAGATTGGCCCATGAAGGTCTCAAACCTGCAACATTCGCGTTATTAGCACGACGCTCTAACCAACTGAACTAATAAGCCATTATTTTATATATTTATAAGAATATTCATGAAACAACCTTACTTTTGTAAAATTTGTTTTGTTACTCTATGCTTTTATCGAAATAAAATGTTCCTAATCTCTAGTTGTTTTGGGATTTAAGGATACATGTAATTTGAATTGTTAGTTTTCCACCTATGTGATCGAGTTATCGACGCGAAAAAACCGAACCACGGTTTCTTAGTATGGGTCGGTGAAAGAAGTGATACAATCACTCACCTGACCCATTGTCATCCCTATGATGATCAAGCTAGCACTACGCTCTAACCAACTGAGCTAATAAGCCATTATTTTATATATTTATAAGAATATTCATGAAACAACCTTACTTTTGTAAAATTTATCTAAAATAAATTAGCCCATGCAGGTCTCAAACCTGCAACCTTCGCGTTATTAGCACGACGCTCTGACCAACTGATCTAATAGGCCATTGTTGAACATTTGTTTGTAAAAATATTTATAAAACAACTTTATTTTGCAAAATTTATTTTGTTACTCTATGCTATTACAAAAAAAAAAGAAAATGTTCATAATCTCTCATTCAGCAAAAAATCTTTAGTTAATAATCTCTAATTTTGTTTATAAGTCACCCACGAACCTGCGACCTTCGCGTCGTTAGCCCACGCTTTAACCAACAGAGCGAATAGACCATTATTATACATATATTTTAAAAATATTGATGAACAACCTTATTTTTGTAAATCTTATTTTATTACTATATAATATTATTAAAAAAATATAATATCTAGTTTTGTTAAAATAAATTTTATTCCCTCTATATCAATATATAAAATATCCATGTTTGAAAGTTTAACCAATTTATAGTTGAAATAAAATCGTTTACAGTAATAATGTAAACACTATTATAAAATATCAATTTTTTTTCAGGTCGATAAAAATATTATCACTAATTTTAAACTATTATAAAAAGTTGAAAAAAACATAATTACATGCAAATTAGTAACTTGAGATACTGACTTATTAACGGTTTAATATTTCTGTTCAATGTTGGCCAATTATGAGACCTCAATAACAATATAACAAGCCACCTTTAAAAGAAAATTGTGATGATTTGAGGTGGATTTGGCTAAAGAAAATTACACCAAGTACGTCTTTTTCTATTCTTAAATCTCTCAACTTTAAAGGATAAAAAAAATTTCATTTCGCATAAAGTAATTACGAGATAATAATTAGTACTGAACGATGATAATTAAGTTAAAATAATTGAATAATCGTGAATTAATATAAAATATCCAAATACAATAAATTCAAAAATTTATAAAACGAACAAAGCTCGTAACTTTTGATGATATTTTTTTATATATAATATAATATATACTACATGTATAATAAAACCTATTCATTAATATTTATTTTTTCAAAAATTATAATAACATTTTTGTTTATTAAAATTATAAAAAGGTGTATAATGATTTATATGTGGAATGAAAATATTGTCGTGTTTTGAAAAAAAAAATTCAAGTTAGTTTTCAAAATATTATGTAAATATAGTAGTTAATTTGATTATAAATATAATAATTATTTGGTAAAAAATCACAAACCTCTTAATGTAAACAAATTTTTTTAAAATCTAAAACGGCCAATTTCTAAAAACTAATTTCTAGAAACTGACCCACCCTATCTTCTTATCTTTATTTATACAAATATAATTATTTATTAGGTATATATCAAGATTTTAAACTGATAATAATTATTGATAAGTTTTACGTTAAGAAATTACTTTTTTAATAGATTTTTTAAAAAACAATCTTCTAAAAAGATTTAATTCTTCTAATAAAATACATTTTGTTGAGGTGAATCACATATAAAATTTTCTAAAAAGTTACTCAAAAAATAATCCAGTTTAACAGAAAAGTGTTGCATTTTTTATATATCATCAAATTTTATTAATTATATCTTTCTAAATCTCCTTTTTTAAAGTTTACGGAGCACAACTTGCATAATTGCATGATGACTCTATAATTATTAGTATAATTTTTTTTTTTTTTATTTGATATCTAAGGATCTATATGTTATCATTCTTTTCATTATTAACTATGAAGATGTAAGAGTTTCGTTTAGATGCGTACGGAACGGAAGAGTGGGGAGTGGAAGCCTAAGGGAGACGGGAGCTTGGGTATAGAAATTAGAGTTTGAGAAAGAATATTCGTGATATCATATAAAAGTCCAACAAAGTCATGAATAGAAATCGTGTGTATATAAATATTTATGAGACTTCATTCTAAATTCATTCAGCAACACAATTATTGACTCATTACTCATTATCCTTACATATATATATATATACTCAACAACATAAGAACAACAATTTATGCGTCTACCGTTACACACCCCATGTTATCCCGAGCAATTGCTCCGATATCACACCCCTCCTCCGATACCGTAGCCACAGAGTCATGTCCCTAACGGGTAATATGTATGGTGTCGACTAAATTGTAGAAAGCTCTAATGAAATACTACTGTAAAGAAGTGCATTAAAGTTAATATCTATGTGGATGTTAACTTTAAGTGGATCATAGATCCCTAATACAAGGAAGTCATATGTATAGTGTCGACCTAAAGGCATCAACACTTGAACAACTGGAATGTCGTGCTTCATATTCCCACAACCTGCCGGACATTTAGTCAAGTGGCAAATTGGAGATGAGCATTTGCACCTTATTTTATGCTCTCTTTTTTATTGTCTTCTTTTTCTTGTAAAAAAGTATTTGTAGATACTCTTTGTTTATAAATAATTGTTATTTTTTCATGATAATGTTAGATGGATTATATATATATATATATATAAAGTGTTGACAAGTAAATTTACTTATGTGTATAATTTTTTTGGTCAATTACACATATTTTTCTAAATAAGAAGTTGACTGGAGTTGAAACGATCAATACAATAATATTTATGGTATGCCTAATATAAACTGATCATGTAAATGTTTCCCCGGATGAAAATTAATTTTGCATATGGCTCTAAGAAACGGAATTCAGTTCAACACAATTGATCATGTAAAAGAAACAATGTTACACATCGGGCTCTTCACCATCGGATTAATTTAATTTTCTTATGACGTTGGGCGAATATGCGTAATTGTTGGATCCGGTTACGACTTCAACCGCTTCTTTTTGGATCAATAATGATCAATAATTGAAAAGTTATCGAAAGAAAACCGAATTGGTTTCAGAAATTACATTATAAAAAGGGATTTGTTAGACATACCGGTAATTTTCTTTATTTATCACCACAATTACGCACTTCGCATGCGTAGTTGAATGGTTTTCAACTAAATATATAGGGTGCATAGTTGAAGTCCATGAAAATTAAAAAAAATAAAAAAATTAAACTTCTACTATGCACTCCAAATGCGTGCGTAGTTAAGTAAGTTTACAACTACAAATGCGTAATTATGGTGACAAATAACGATTTCCACTGGTACTATTAGAAACCATTTATACATTAGCATCTTCTTCACCATTTATACAACTCAAGGACCTTAGAAATTGGATCCTTTTCGATTTGTTAGTCTTCTTTTGAAATTGTGTGAAGGTTCGCAGTATACGAAAAAAGTAGAAGCTTTAACGATCTCTCAAAGCTTTAATCCCTCCAAAATCATCGTTGGCCTTGCAATTCCAACTACCATTACGTATTTCTTATAAAATTTGGGATTGAAGAATTTAGATATCTTATAGTGTTGGAGTTACGGTGTTCAGGGCTTGAAATTGCAACCTTCATGGTTAGGGCAAATTCCTCAAATTGCGCTAGATATGATACAAATGTTAGCACATTTGAGGTACATGAAATTAGAGCACCTAAAGCCACCAAATTTTTTGCCTTCATTTCAAACCTTCATGGTTAGGGAAAATTCCTCAATATTCATAGATTGAGACTCCACCTAGCAAACTTTAGGACCTAAATTTATCGATCATATTGATTTTACAAGTTTGCACACCTTATTTCCTATTTAGGAACGACATTAACCTCGAGTTGTTTTATTTGTATCTTATCTTCTAACTCCTCATTTAAAAAGACAATTTTAAAATCCATTTAGTGAATCTCTCAGTTTCGTAATGTTGTCATTGCTACGAACATTTACATAGAATTTATTCTTGTTAGCAGAGAATAAAAGTTAAAGAAATTCAAGACAAGCCTACCCTTGTGCTTCTCGATTGAGCCGTTGATTTTCAACTTTATTTTGAAAATCCATTTAAAACCAAGTGTTTTACATTCTTTTGGAAAATCTACTAGCTCCCATGTATAATTTAGCATATTTAAATGAAAAGAATGGGGTAGAATGGCCTATTTAATTTTATCGAATTGGGGAAGGGAAGCATTGACTACATCAATAGACAAGGAGTCTTGTCCTCAAAACCGGGTTACAAGAGGCGATTAGGCTATAGATTAAAAAGATCGAAATCGAAGGTGATAACTTGTGTGTAATCAAGACACTCCAAGGTTTGTGGGGTTGTTGTCCATGGGAGGTCGAGAGGATTATATCTGACTCCAAACTGGATCTTCGGTTATTTGACGAGGTCCGTATTAGACATATTTTCAGAGAAATAAACTGTGTTGCTAACCGATTGACCCATCTGGAAAACTCAACCCCGAACTTCGTGTTCTCGTCCACAAAGATGTTTTAGGTTAGACTACCTCAAGAAGATAGTTCAATTAACCGCTTTCCATTAAAAAAAAAAAAAAGAAGAAGAAGAAGAAGAGAAGGAGTCTTGTAAATTAGACAAAACGGGATGATGATTGACGTGGAGAGGAGTGAGGGATATACTTTTTAAAGAAGAATTGGACATGAGAGTTTTAACTTTAGACACTGAAGGTACAAGATAAGATTAAATCTGAGAAGGATTAATGGTAGTGAAAACTAAAAACAAAAGGTGAACAAAGAAAGAAGAATCGTGAGGCTAAAGCAGCAGATTCTCAAGGATTGAACAAAATTGGGTCATGAATCAAGCAAGCCACGGAGGCTATACCCCAACGATAAAGAAGTGATTTAAGAGTAAAAAAGACACTAACGAATTTAGGATGAAATAGAGTGGTCTCCTTTTTCGATAATTTACTCTTTTGATATTGCCACGTCACCAACTTGAATGGCTCAAGTGGCAAAATCTTATGATGGTAAAATCTGACGGGAAACCCTACACCTGAAAAACCAGCGAGATAGAAAGTGAAAACTTGCCAAAAATACAAGGCAGTGAAAAAGACAAGCTTACCTTGAAGAATCTGACAGGGAACCATGTTAAGTTACCACAACCTTTTTTTGCACTGATTAGTACGATCACTGAACTTTGCCCCACCGCACTGAAATAGGGACTGTTCATTGAAGAGCTCATACAGAGAGACTAATCAAAAAGCATTCATTGATCCAAAGCAAGCCTCTCTGGCTGACACCAATATGCAAAGGTCAAACAATACTTTAAATTACTAACGGATAACAGAGATGATGTAACAACAGATTTCACCTGAAACATAACAAACTAGTAAACAATAAAATCAAAGAAGAAGAAAATAAGCCAATGAATAGAATTATAGTCTGTTTTCAGCATATTTCTCCGGTGTATCAAACTTATCAGCTTACATCCTTATTTACCACCTTTCCTGCATCTATAAGCCACAACACTCTAAGCCTTTCCCTCTGCCTCGACGTCCATTAACTTATCCTGCTCCTCCAATTGTGTTTCCAATACAGGTGGGCTCCAGGGTTCTTTGCCTCCTGGTTTCGACGATGCATTCCCGTACCACATCATTCCTAAAATGGCAATGCTCATGCCCGCCACAACATGTAAATTCAGGCCCTCCTTTCCGAAGAACATAAATCCCAAAATCAACACAAAAATTGTTTTCATGTGGCCAAGTACTTGGAAGGTCACTGCAGAAAATCGGCCAATGCAGATGAACTGGCTCAGGTTGGTTCCTATTGCGATCATGCAGGATAGGAATATGAAAAACTGCAGGAAGCAGAAAACAGAGATCAGCAATACATAATAAAGCCAGAAACAAGCTCTACTGAGCTTGTTTAATTTGAGATTAATTTAATTTGAGATTTACAGATATATATATAAATAACACAATCATGTCTAGCAGATTAATGAACCAAAATTAGAATTTCACAGGCGTTGCAAATATTAGATGGATTACTCACCACTGACATGGATGTATAGTTGAAGGCATAAACTCTTTTATCTGTCAGCCACAGGTCCACGAATGGGCCTACTAACAATAGGGATGCAGCCTGAATTGGAGCAGTATGCGCCAAAAGATTGAAAGAACCAAGAGAATACTTTCGCTGAAGATGATGTACGTACTGCAAGAAACAGAAGCAGGGCAGATTTCTGTAAGCTAGTCATATTAACATGGTATCTTAAAAGAAGTAACAACTGATATTCTGGAAAAAGTACAGGAAAAAAAGAGAACAAGAGCAAAACCACATTTCACTAAGGAAAATAAAATCTCAGTTAATTATAACTATAAAGGGCTTCAATATGGTAAAGAAGAGACTGAAGGAGGAAGTTAGGCATGGAGGTGGTTCATCAATTGGCTAGGAACCTCAGTGGTGCAGGGTAGTGGAGACGTGCTCCCACAAGTGTCAATATCCCACACACCAATTAACCCTAGAATAAAGCTACTGTCCCACAAAGTAGAATGGATGTGCTTCGAAATTCATAATGAAGATACCCACAAAATATATATATTCATCCTCTTGAAAAGGGACTTACATATTGTTGTAGCGCAGTGCTCCAAACAGCAATAAAAGCAGCAATGAAACCCTTGCCGTTGACACTGACATCAGTCACAGTACAAACTCCAACACCTAGGAGGACTAACAATATACTAAGTTTGGTGTCTCTTGAGTATCGCATCCTGTCCAGGACAACTTCCAGAAAACAAGACACTGGGATCATACTCAGCTTTGCGATCTGAAAAACAAACCAGAAGTGATAATTGTTACATAATAGATCAATTAAAATGCATAGAACTCTACAAAGATGTACTTCTACTAGTACTGACCTGATAAAATCCCACAGAGTTCCACATCAAACTCAAGTTCATTCCAACAATAGAGAAGTTTGCAAATAGAACAAATTTGAGGACTTCTGCTACTGGAAGATGAGTTTCTTGGATGTAACCCAGCCACTTCAAAACAGATGTCATTGAAGTAGTCGCCAAAAAGTGCAGACCGGTTAATGTTGTAGCTGCAGATGATCATAGGTAATCAATCAGTTGCAGACCAAGATAAATAACTGAGTGAATGGAGAACTGCCCTGAGATGCAAGTGCACATTATTGACTTTTAACTCACCAAATGTGAAACCATATCTTGTCATCAGGGCTTTATTGACCATAATTATACCCACAGAAGTGACAATATTAAACAGCCATGCTGAAATATCCAGAACTACTTTCTTTTCACCCTTGCTTTCCATTTTGGCTTTTACTTTCAATTCACAGCACCTTCAAGTCAATAAGAATTGTCCCCTTGAACCAGATGATCAAGATCTACTGCATCAAAACCAAAAAAAGTTGTATTCCTCCTTTTGTTCAGAATCCTTCCTGCATAATGAACCTCTGATATTAGGCCATACTGTGTAACCATACCAGTAGAACAACTAACAGATCAGACATAAATCAACCAGCTAAGTGAAGCAGTGTGTAAAATGAATATTCTTGATCCCTAATATTATATACTCTAATAAAGTAGATCCATCTGATTGCCAATGTAAACAGAAGTATTCAACTACCAATCAAGCCTCATCTTTACCAGCTGGATGCTTTTGTTGTATAATTGATAATTCATACAAAGCTAAACACGATAGAGGCCACCAAATGCAGCCAAACACAGGCAGAACTTGATACGTGGGAGAACAAAAATCTGAAATAGAATTAAAACTAATTTGAAATTATTTAAGATATGGGTAAAAACACACATTTTCCAAATGTACAATCAGTTCTAAGAAAACATGAGATATGGAGGAGATTCAAAGGATGCCCAATGCCTAGATCTAGATCTAGATTAGAAATTTAGAACTATAAAACCACACATCTCATATCAAAACTACAAGCAAGTACCACTTGAACTTTACTCACTTGCTTCATTGCACTAATCACAGGTGGAGGTTATTGAGAAGGACTGTAGAAGATATCAACAAGAAGAGACTTAAGCTCTAAAAAAATACACAGAAAACAAGTGCACGAGCTAATTGGGCGAGATCTGGGACGCAAGAAGTGGACAAGTGAAAGATTGGGCTGTCAAGAGTTAAAAGGAACAGAAAATGCAACAAACTCACCACAATTTAGAGAGAAAGTGATTGAGTGAGTTTACAGACGGCTTGTTCGTGGTGGACGACAATGTTTGGGTTTACAGCTATCGGATATGTCATCAAAGGTCGATAAAGTGCCGCCGACAGAGAGGAGAGAGAACGACCAACTGGAAAACCTCCAGCTAGGTTTCAGTATACAAGGGCGAGTATCGTGTTTGTTAAAAATAGTTCGAAAACGATACGATCGAGTGAATCTCTATCATTGAACGGTTAAAGCCAACTTTCATGGACAAATCAATAACAATTCAATATTATAGAGAAGCAAAATCCATGTGTTGTGTTTCATGCTAAAAGCCTAGAACAACCAGATCCAGTACCCAAACTGCAAAACCACGTGATGAATCTGTAAAATACGAACCACGCCATTCCCGAACAAGAAACTAATAATTCAGTTTCAAATTTGTCACAGAAGACATTGAATCATGCGCAAAAGATTCTGGTGCAAGTAACAGTGTAAAAAACCACAAATATCCCTGAATGCAGAATCAAGACTATAAACCTTGAAATCGCGACAGAAAAACGACTCATTCAAGAGTTCAAATGAGAAAGGAAAAGTAAAATCAGCAAGCAGTAGCTCGGTGCACCTTGGAAATGGAGGCCGAGCTGCAGAGCTTGCACAGGAGGTAAGGGATGATTCCAAAAAATAAAAAGAAGAAAAAGAGAAGAAGAGAGAGTACCTCGCAACGAGGAAGGAGAAATAGAGAGTATGAAAAGGAATGGGGATTCGGCAACAGATTTTAATAAAGTTTGAGGGTTTCGGTAATCACCATTAAAGTGCCAGAAAGAGAGAGGAAGATACGGTCTGCCGTCTGCAAGCTGAGAAAATGAGAGGGTACACAGCACAACTTTTGTTTTTTTTTGTTTTTTGTTTTTTTTTTCTTTGCTTTATTTCTTTAACTAGTTTTTTTTTTTATTCTTACTGAATTATCTAATATAAATAATTTATTTTATTTCTAAAGTACTCGATCATATATATATACCATATTTAATTTTAGATAAAAGTTATAGTTACAACGAAATTAAAATTTAATCTAATTTAATAAAATTTATTTGAGGAAAATGATAAGACCTATTTTATATCATTAATACAAAATAGGCCCCTCAATTTTTTCCATAAATTTTTAATTATAAAATTATTTAATGAGAAGGGTATAACCGACATTACTGACCCTTTCTTCTCCATCCTGTTAGCCGCTCCCATTTTCTTCTCTCCATCCATTAACATCAACGAAGAAGACGAACGGATCTACGCCGGAGAAAAAGGCTTCCATCCGACAACCTTTGTTGCCTCAGTCGAAGACGAAGAAGCCGTCTGCGCGCCGCTTAAGCCTGCTTCCATTCGAACCTTACTTTGTTCCTTTTTGTAATTCTTAGGGTTTCGTGTTATAGTATAGGGAGCACGAGAAGGAATTCAACAGTGGGGGCAAGTATCGACGCATTATAAATGGTAGTCAGTGACCCTGCTTCTCTTGACTGTAAGAAAGCTTCAATTCACACCGCCGGTCCCTCTAAACTCCAGGTTCATTTGGTATCATCTTTCGTCTCAATTTCTTGCTTGTTTTGGGGGGAGTTGAAGGATTATTGATAAGAAGGAATTTTGATGTTTTTATTATTTTTAAGAGTGAGAATTGTGTACAATTGCTTGTAGAAGCAAGTTATCAGGCATAGTAATGCTAGATATGTAGTTATTAGTATTGGCTTAGTGGAGCTTTAGTACAGTTTTACTAGTGCAAGAGATTTTCTTCGTGTGCTCAGTGTGGTGTGCTAGTTCAGTATCTTTGATCCTTGTGCTTTTTTCCGGTGTTTTATGGTGGTCTACGATTTTTGCCTTTTATGAACTCCAACTAGTCTTTCATGGGTTATGATCACTAGCTTTACTGAACTCTGACTTGTTTATACTAAATTGGGCAATAGGTTATTGTAGAATTTGATTCTACACTGACGAAGTATTGGGTTGATGGTCAAAGAGGGCATAGTAAGTTGTATTTTATGTTGATTTTTTCACTAAAGTGTTTTTATTTTATTGTTGCTTTGATGGATATGCTCATTATGTAAATTATAGGCAGCCACAACTTTTGTAAGTTTACTTCTTTGAATGGGTTCTGCCGCCAGCTAGAGTGCAACAAGGAAATGTAGGATTTGTAGTATGTTGAGTATATAATAGAGGAAAATCACTCAGGTTTTTTTCCCTCACTGTTTTTGCTTTGTAATATGTGTACAAGTGTGTTCTTGTTTTAATTTCCATGGTTATGTTCATTCACGTTACAAGTATCAGCTCACTTGTGTGCAAGTATGTGTGAATTGGTGAATACAAAAATTACATAATGGAACAATATTAGTACTTTCACTTGTGCAAGTATGTGGGAATCGTTTCTAGTTTTTTTAGTTCAACTGACTACCTACTCCTACAGTTTTATTTGTGGTTGGGAATTTCGTTTCTTTCTCAGCTAATTTGATTGATCTCTCCTTTTAGTTTGGAAAACTTAGTTAAACAGTATATTGCAAGCTCCGATAGGTTTGTTCACTTGCATTCTATTGTGCAACTTCTAATCCAATTTTGAAAAGATAATCGTTTGATGTAAAATGAATGACCATATTGAAGAAACGAACGTGAGCTAATTTTATGACTTTTATCGCACTATGTTGAATCTTATTGTGATGCATATGATAAGTTAATCATTTAGGAAAATAATACACATGTGATTAGACTAATAATCCCATTTGGGTCCAATTTACAGGATATACTCACTATGCAATGCATAAAGAGCTCCGTCCTTAGGCATTTAAGGGTCAAAACCTCTTTGAGAAACTTGGTGATTAATGAAGATTGCAAAGCATTTAACAATAACAGCAAGCTGTTGTTCACCACTATGGGAAATAATTCTGATCAGATAATGACACGGGTGATTGCGTTAGTTAAGAAATTTGACAACATTGATGCTGCTAAGGTACCTCATTAGTATCTCCTGATTGTTTGGAATTGTCAAAGCTCTCTGCAGCCCCCTTCTTTATTTGTTGCTTTTAGTTGTCCACGGCAGTCATGTATTTCAGATTTGGTCCTTGACAGGTAATTGAAACTGCTGATTTTCAGAAGGATTTATATCTGGACAATTTAGACAAGGTGGAGCTGGTGATGGCTGTTGAACAAGAATTCTCCATGGAAATCCCTGAGGAGGAAGCTGAGAAACTAAAATGTTGTGCTGATGTTACTAACTACACTAGTATAATACCTGCACCTTAAAAAAATTTATCATTTAATATTAGGTGTCTTTAAATGATATAATAGTAGCTTGTACATGTACGTGCCAATGATATATGATTGAGATCTTTTACCTTCAATTTTATGCCCTAGTAACAAAATAGTCACGAATAAAGAACAATAATATTAGGCACAAAAACATATGTATTTTAATAGTTGACATATTATTTTGTAAAGGTGATTTTTGTATCACTTTTCTTTCAATAAATTACAAATTTAGAACAATAATACGAAGGGAAAAAAAAAACAATTAAAGCATGTAACCACAGTACACCATAATTAATTTTAATTTATTTTCAATAAATAACGATTTTCAAGTTCTTTTAATAAATAACGATTTTCAAGAATTTTTAAAATGTAGATTTAGATATATATTATGATTGGTTTAAATGACAATCAAATTTATTTTCATTACCAATTTAAAATCGTGGTTTCTAAACGTACTAGTGGAAATTGCTATTTGACACTGTAACTAAGATTTGTATGGATTTTATAATTATTTTATATTTTTATAGATAAATTACGTGATTAATTCTTCTTTTAACGAAAATCTCATAGAATAAATTCGCTATTAAGGATGTCCATGAAATAGTCAATTTGGAACATGAAGAGATATTACGGAATTAAAAAAAAAATTGTGCAGAGAGAAATATTGATTTTTAAAATTTTAATTATATTGATGAAGAGATATTGTTGGGTTATTTAATAAATTTTTAAAAAATTCGTTTTTAATTTTTTAGGTTTATATTACTGAAGAGATATAACTGGATTTTTTAGTTTTTAATAAATATTTCAATTTATATTTAGTTTTTAAAAACCAATTTGATATATGCTTTTTTTATTTTTATTTAGGCTTCGAGAAACGTGGGCGCGATACGTGGCAATAGAGGCTCCTCCTTTTATAGATATATGATCCTATCTGAATCTGATAAGAAAGCCGCATAAAACGTCTATATATAATGATCACTAAACTACTTCAAATTTTATGAATTCAAGTGTTATTATCAGATTACTTGTGTCTTTGAGAGATTGACTCATCCTTCATATTTATATAATCTTTCATGCGTTTTTCATTGATTTGTTCATGTAAAGCCTTTTTGTATTCATAACCATACAACAAAGACACACAATAATATATACATTGATGCATAAAAACACACACACGCAAAGAGCATATGTAAAAGCCTAGTTTGTCAAACTCATTTCTATGACTTCAACACCATCCCGAATGAGCCATTAGGCGTTGTAAATTTGTGTTGTATTTTAGGTACATGGTCATATTGACATCTACCATGACGTTTACTAATATGGTGACAGCGATTTCCGATGAGGACGTATTTGTCCTTGACGACATTGATAGGGCGATAGAAGCCCTCTTTACTTTTAGGGATTTGATGGTCAACTAAAAAACGACGGCGTTGAGTTTCGATGATGTGTCTCTTTCATGCCCTGATGAGTTCAGTTGTCCCCTCTCTAGGCTTGTGTATTGGGCCCTGTCCTATGCTTGTGTATTGGGCTATGTCTTATGCTTGTGTATTGGGTTATGTCCTATGTTTGTGTATTGGGCCATGTCCTATGCTTATGTATTGGGTCATGGCGTGGGCTTGTGTATTGGGCCTTGTCCTATGCTTATGTATTGGGTCCTGGCGCGGGCTTGTGTATTGACCCCTGGCGCGGGCTCAGAATTCAAAACTCAATAATTACAATATTTATTAATATTTTGTATTGTGTTCGGTCCGAGGCTTGTGTATTGGGCTCGGGTCTGGGCTTGTGTATTGGACCCGGGTCTAGGCTTGTGTGTTGGGCCCGGACGTATGTTTGTGTATTGGGCCCGGACGTATGCTTGTGTATTGGGCCCTGTCCGAAGCTTGTGTATTGGGCCCTGTCCTATGCTTGTGTATTGGACACTGTCCTATGATTGTGTATAGGGACCTGTCCGAAGCTTGTGTATCGGGACCTGTCCGAAGCTTGTGTATCGGGACCTGTCCGAAGCTTGTGTACCGGGACCTGTCCGAAGCTTGTGTTCCGGGACCTGTCCGAAGCTTGTGTATCGGGCCCTGTCCGAAGCTTGTGTACCGGGCCCTATCCAAAGCTTGTGTATCGGGCCCTATCCGAAGCTTGTGTATTGGACGTAACCTTTATTAAAACAATTGGTCTTTTATTAAAACACTTGAGCCTTCATTAAACCAATTGACTTGAACTTTTATTAAAACATTTGGGCCTTCATTAAAACAATTGGTTTTGGGCTTTCATTAAACCAATTGGGCTTGTCTTTTATTAAAACCATTGTGCCTTCATTAAAACGATTAGGTTTGAGCTTTCATTAAATCAATTGAGCTTGACTTAAGTAATTTCATATTCCTAATTTGCCCTTTCATTTAATCTTTAATGATAAGTAAATGGGGCCTAATTTATCTATTGATATAAAAAAAGAGCCTACTTAGTGCTCATTTATACAAAAAGGACCTACTTTCCAATTTAACCCAATTTATTATATATATATATATATTTAAATGAGATCACAATAAAAGTAAAATATAGTTTAAATATGAGTTGAGATCAAAATGAAAATAAAATATTTCTTGAATAAAAGTTGTCTAATTATAAAATTTATATCTAATTTTAATAGAAATTATTTTATTGATAATGGTAATAAAAGTAAAATAGAATCTAAATACTCTTTTATTTTTAAAAAGGAATTTAGGGACTTTAATCCTAGTGCTAGGCGAAATGAACGTTGCGCAACACGAAAGATTTATTATCTTTGTTAAATGAGAATTTATTATCTACGTTTTAGTATAATAATAGATTAATTACATTTTTCATGCTAAGAAATATTATAAATCGAAAAAATGACCAAAATTAGTAAAAATTTCGCATATGAACTAAAAATTATACAAAATTGAAAATTTGGTATTCATCTACTTAACCAATTTAAAATGTTGTCATGTCATCCGTATGAACTAAAAATTATTAATAAATTAATAAAATGTCAATATTTTTATGATGATTTGTCAATAATTTTAGTTGACGATTTGTCACTATGTTATTAGATTGTTTAGATTTAAAAAAATAACTCTAACAAATATTTAACAATAAAATTTATGAAATAAATCACAAAAAGTCTCATGTGATAATCAAAAATTATTTTATAAATTGTGGACTTGGATTTCTCACCGAACATAGTAGTAAATATTACCGTGTTACAAAAATCGATTCAAACTTTTAAAACTATTAATTCATATAAAAAGTATCTCAAACATAAATTCTTTTGAAACTTTGCGTGTAAAATTTATGGAAAAATTGCGGAAAAAATCCGAAAATTTTTTTTCCACATTTTTCATACTTTTTTTTTGTTGGAATATTTTTTAAAATAAATAAATAAATAAAAACTTGTGATATTAAAATGGATTCGACTATAATATGCAACGAGTTATCAATTTTTTTATATTAATTTATTGATATCTGGATGACCGTATTAAAATCAATTTAATATTTCTAAAAGTTTGGATTTTTACCTTATAACAAACTATTTATATTATTTTTGGTGCCGTTCAACTTTCATAAAATTTGTACTTTATGACCAAACTAGAAATTATAAATTTTGTGAGCAAAGCATAATTATGGGGGAATTTAAGCACGGAAATACAATCTATACACTTCCTTTGTTTCTTGTGAAAAAAAGTGGAAGTATATCTGTAAAACAAATATTGTTTTAAAAGCTTATTTAACAATAATGGAAAGAAAACAAACTTGGTTGGTTTATATGTGTTTATAATAATTGATTATTATTCATTTAATATTGTCTTCTTACGATGAACTAAGTGTTGTGTTTGTGATTTTATTTTTCCTCGTTCTATGAAGTTTGTGAAAATTTACCCCGTTTGGTTGTAACTCCTGAAACAAAAATAAAATGAAGACGAATCTAGTCCAAATGTTTACATTGTTCATGAAATCATTCCGGATGGTTTCATGTAAAATGCACTTGTTTTCCTCTTTTTGTTACCCTATAAGATATTAAAACTAATCAAATTCTACTACAATTAGTTTAAACCACAAGAAATGATTCCCAAAATCTTTATTAATAAGGGTGTATATATAGATTAAATTCGTTTTCATTCTGTTTCCGTTTACAGAGTTTAAACCAAACGGATCCTTAATGCATTTGATTTCATTGTTTTAAAACTCATGTTCTACCTGAAAATGAGTAACAGATGAAAATCCACACTAATATTTTTTTAGTGAGAATGGACCCTGTCCAATTTTCTTTATTTTTTTTGTCGTGGAAAAAAACTAACGGTTGAATAACTTGAATTTATTTTTTTTATCTGTTACCTCTCACCAAGACGACGTCGTTGAACTCATTGGGTCATCGTTTTGGATCTGGATCTACGAATTCTCAGGCTGCAAATGTTAGGCTTTAACATGTAAGTGGGCCATGCATTTTATTTTGTCCTTTTTCTTTTTAATTTGGAGATGGGTGTGAACATCTCTGTCGGTTCAAGACTAGGATATGTGTTCCACTCTCACATCTTTAGAAAATAACTAGTTTAGTATTTGTGCAGGATACGAAATTTAATTAAAATTTTAATTAAATTTTATATTATTATTAAAAATATTTTTTTATAACTAAAAATTATATAAAATATGCACTATAATTATATAAAATAAAATATATAATAAGATATTATAATATCGATGAAAGTTAATTGATGAAGATAAATGTAGTTTGTTATAAAATATTAATATTGAACCTCAGTCATAAATAAGGCTAACATAATGAGTATAAATTAATTATTTAGATAATTTATAAAAAAATAATAGAAAATATATGAAAATTTTATAGATATTTTTTATCGATAAATTTTAATACGGTATTTTAGAAATAATTTATTATATACATATCATGTAAATTAAGTTTCTTAAAATATTATAAGTTACGAAAAAATCGTTTTCTAATTTCTACATGTACAACTTTAATTAGTTTAATATAAAATCATTTCATTAAAAAAATTATTCAAGTATAATATATTGATTTATATAAATAGATGTATAGATTTAATCAATTCAATGAACCTATTATACGGGATATAATTAAAGTATTCGTCAAGGAAAGTTAATATGTAAAGATATACAAATATAATTTTAATTATCAAAAGTCGAATTGAGAAATCATAAGATCGTCAATTTACTTTTTTCGTAAAGGAAAGTGACAATCTCTTAGTTATAGAAGATTTCCGAACATGAAAATTTTAATTTATATTTTAAAATTTAAAATTATGTCATAATTTCTAAAAAATTTAAAGACAAACAATAACATTAAATTATATATGACCAATATAAAAAACGAAAAAAAAGAAAGTGTGACTGGTGTCAGGGAGAAAGATTGTTCGCTGAAGTATTCCAATTGCTCTTGACGATAAAATTGGTTCAGCTTTGTTCAATTGCGTACCCAATTGCCCTTGTCGGAGAAATTCAACTGGTTAATTTCTTCTCTTTTTTTTCCAGAGAATCAATTGCTCTTGTTTCTGGTTCACTCGTTCCGGTTAATTTCCTTTTTGTCTGATTCTTGGATTTGTTGTTCCTATTTTCGGAGGTTTTGTTTTTGCTCTGATTCCTAATTTTCGCTTAAAGAGCTGTTCTTGTAAGTACTCTTTGTGTTCCTATTCTTGGATTTGGTGATTCTTGGATTTGTAAGTACTCTTTGTTGGATTTGTTGTTTCTGGTTTTTTTCCCTTCCTTTGGCTTTTCTTTAGCCTATGTATCAATTACTAGAAGCCTGTGCAAGATTAAATCTTACAGATATAGAAAATCAGCCTCTTTCTGTAAATGATGAATTTGTCCAATCAGAGGAAGCTAGGGGTATTGATCTTTGTGTTCTGGGGGTGTTGCTCTCTTCAAAAAAAATCAATTCTTTTGCTTTGAAGAGTTTTATGCGAAGAATTTGGAAAACTTCAGAAGAAGTATCGATCCAAGATGTTGGGCAAAATTCATTCTTGTTCAAAATTTTCTCAGTTGAAGACAAAGTAAAAGTCCTTAGTGGAAGGCCTTGGTCTTTTGATGATCATTTGCTAGCTCTACAGGAAGTTCATCCTTTTCAAACTATTAGTGAATTAGTCATCACCAAATCTCCTTTTTGGATTTCCATAGCTAACATCCCAGTAGGTATAAAAACAAAGAAGGTTGCTGAGCTTATCGGTAGTAGAATGGGATCCCTCATCCAAACTGACGAGCGGAGTATCAAGAATATGGTTGGAGACTTACGGATTAGAGTTGAGATAGATTTCTCAAAGCCTCTTATGCGTGGAATGAATCTAAAAGTGAAAGAGGATGTTAGATGGATAAACTTTCGTTATGAAAGCTTGCCAAGGTTTTGCTATGCTTGTGGAAGATTAGGTCATACAGTGGCTGATTGTGATAAAGTCACAGTTGAGGCCATTGATTATTCTCAACTCCAATATGGCCCTTGGTTAAGATTTTCTCCCTATGGTACGTATGCTGAACAATTACAAAAAGAAAGGGACTTAGCAGAAAAATGGGAAATGGTGCTGGAAAAGAACAAAAATATCACTAAAACTCAGCCTATTGATGGGGATAAATATGTTGAGAATGCTTTTGATGATGTTATGACAGATATGATCTCCTCGGCGGTTGGAAAAAGAAACTTAAATCTGATATATTCTGAGGGTGATGAAGGTGGCAATTCAAATGAAGCTATGAGTTCCTCCAAGAGATTAAAGGCTCACAATGTTCAAGATTCAAATATCACTAAATCAGTAGCGGCAATGAGCTCATACTCTTGTAGTGAACAACAATGAAGATCATCAGCTGGAACTGTCAAGGATTAAATAATCCTAGGACAGTCTCTGCCCTTAGGAGTCACATATGGAAATATAAACCTGATATTGTTTTTCTTATGGAAACTTTGCTAACTAAACATAATGGTGAATCTGTTATGCGAAAGTGTGGCATCTTGAATGGTATTAATATTCCTTCTACAGGTCGTTCGGGTGGTATAAGTTTGTGGTGGAAGGGAGATGAATGCTCACTCATCTCCTTCTCTAATAGGCATATTCTGGTGGAATGGAAAGAGGTTGATGGCAATGAAAAGTTTGCTTTAGCGGGCATTTATGGGTACCCTAATGCAATAAACAAAAGAGACACTTGGAATCTTTTGCGTAGCTTAAGGGATAGTTATACTGACAAATTTGTTGCTTTTGGAGATTTTAACCAGATCCTCTTTCAACATGAGAAGGAAAGGGGACCACCTCGTGCTGACAGGGATTTGCTTGACTTCCAAAATGCCATTGATGACTGTGGATTACTGGATGCTGGCTGGATGGGTCAAAAGCTTACATGGGAAAGAGGTAAAACTATTGCTACTTTAGTAAAGGAAAGGTTAGATCGTTTTTTAATCTCTGATGATTGGAAGCTTAGTCATCCCTTTTATTATGTCTATAACTTCCCTAGATATTGTTCTGACCATTCTATTATATCTTTGGATACAAATTCTTCTAATAGTAGTTGGACAAATTCTTATAGGCCTCATTTTGAGAAATGGTGGTTGGAAAATGATTGTGATATTATTGTTCGTAATGCTTGGAATTTTAATAACCATACTGTTCCTAATAAGCTACATTCTATTTTGAGTACTCTATCTAAATGGGGTAAATATAGTGTCAATGGTAGAAAAGAAGAAATTAATTGCCTTCTTCGTGAACTTGATGTCATTCAGCAAGGGGTCATTTCAGATGCTTCGATCAACAGTGGTAAATCTATCCATAGTCGTCTGGATAGACTCTACAGAGATGAGGAGAGTTATTGGTATCTTAGATCTCGGGCTAAAGAGATGAAAGATGGAGATCGTAACTCTTCTTATTTTCATAATAAAGCTTCTTTTAGGTTGAAGTATAATAAAATTTCTAAACTTAAGATGTCTGATGGGTCTTGGGCTGAGGATAATGGTGCTATTACTAGTGTTGTTACTAACTATTATTCTGATATGTTTACTTCTTTGGGCCCTAGAGAACAGGATGAAAATATTATTAGTCAAATTCAACCTCGTGTCACTAAGGAGATGAATGAAATTCTGATGAAGCTTCCAGATAAGGAAGAGATTCATGCGGCCCTTAAACAAACTAAATCATGGGCTGCACCTGGTATTGATGGCATTCACGCTGGGTTTTATAAGAAGTATTGGGGTCTTATAGGTAATGATATTACTTCTTATATTCAACAATGTTGGCGTGGTGAAGTTTCGATGGGTGAGCTTAACAGAACTATTATTTCTCTTGTCCCTAAAATGAAGTCTCCTACTAACATTAAAGATTTTCGCCCTATTAGTCTTTGTAATGTTCTTTATAAATTGATTACGAAAGTCATTACTAATAGATTGAAACATATTCTACCCCACATAATTTTCTCATGAACAAAGTGCTTTTGTCAAGGATAGGCTTATCACTGACAATTCCTTAATTGCTCTTGAGTGTTTTCACTACATGAAACATAAGAAATCCGGTGTTGGTGATATGGCGCTTAAGCTTGATATGTCGAAAGCTTTTGATCGCGTTGATTGGAATTGTTTGCATAATATTTTAGAACAACTGGGGTTTTCTCATGTTTGGATTCGGCTGGTTATGAGTTGTATTTCTACAGTTACTTATTCCTTCAAAATTAATGGTCAAATTATGAGCTATGTTAAACCTTCTAGAGGGATTAGACAAGGGGATCCTATATCTCCTTTTCTCTTCATTATCTGCACTGATATTTTTTCTCATCTCATTAAGACAGCTGTTTCCTCTAAGTCTTTGAGAGGCATTAAAATTTGCAACGATGCTCCTATTATTTCTCATTTGTTGTTTGCTGACGATAATCTTATTTTTACCAAGGCTTCTGATGTTGATTGCGCTGCTATTAAGAGGGTCATTACTGCTTATGAATTAGTTTCTGGGCAAATGGTTAATTTGGATAAATCGTTTGTGGCTTTCAGTAAGAATGTCTCTAATGATGACAAAATTCACTTGGCAAATCTGCTAGGGGTAAAGCTCACTGATGGTCATTCTAAATATCTAGGTATACCTATTTTACAAGGTCGTTCTAAAAAGGCCCTTTTTATGGATTTGAAAGATCGTATCAGAAGTAAGTTGCAGGGTTGGCAAGGTAAGCTTTTATCGCAGGCAGGTAAAGAAACCCTTATAAAATCAGTTATTCAAAGCTTGCCTGTCTATATTATGAGCATTTATAAGTTGCCTAGTACTGTTCTTAATGATATTCATAGTATGATTGCAAAGTTTTGGTGGGGTTCTACTGAGAATAAACAGCGTATTCATTGGTGTAAGTGGGAGTTCTTATGTCTTCCCAAGAGTATGGATGGTATGGGTTTTAGGGATCTCAATAAGTTTAATCAAGCTTTACTTGCTAAGCAAGGTTGAAGGCTCATTCAATACCCTGATTCGCTTCTGAGGAAGATTTATAAAGCTAAATATTTTAGAAATACAAGTTTCCTTGATTCTTCCCTCAGATGGTCCCCTAGCTTCCCTTAGTGATGTATATGGGGTGCAAAGGAACTCCTTTCAGATGGAATGGGTTGGAGAGTTGGTAATGGTCTTTCGATCAATATTTGGACTGATGCATGGATTCCTACTGAGTCAGGGAAGTTCTCTAGGCCTACTATTCCAATTAATCATGATCCAAACATTTCTCTTACTGTTTCTCATATTATTACTGATGAGGGTTGTTGGAATGTTCCTCTTATTCGCAGTATCTTTGAGAATGATGAAGTTTGTCGTATCATCAATTTGTCTTTGAGTACACGGCGTCCTGCAGATAGATGTTTTTGGTGGCCAGAAAAGTTTGGAAAATTTTCTGTTAGAAGTGCCTATCAACTTGGCATGAGGTCTCAAATTTCGAATTGTACAGCTATTCTACCTTCAACTGAGGAGTCTATTTGGAGTAAGCTTTGGGGATTATCTCTACCAGCAAAAGTGCTTCTCTTTCTGTGGCGTTTGTGTTCAAATTGTATGAGTGTAAAAAGCAATCTCTTCAATAGGCATATCATTTCACCGCCTTTATGTGCAAGATGCCAAATTGATGCAAAAACTTCGATTCATGCAATTATTGGATGTCCTTTTTCGAAAGAAGCATGGTGGGGATCTCTTAGCTATTCTACTGTCATCTACTTGATTTCTAGCCTTGATACGTCTGATCCCGGTGAGTTACTAAAGCATTTGTGGAACAATTATGGTGGCACTATGGTCAAGGATTTTGCGGTGCATTCTTGGATTGCCTGGACTTATCGTAATAAGTGTATGTTTGATGATCCTGATAGCCTGCCAAATATTTCAATCATGCGTGAAGGATTTAAGCAGTTAGTGAGTGATTATGATACCTATAATGTTACTACTGCACAGACCCAAGTTCACACAACTGTCAACTTAAGATGGGAGTGCCCACCTGCTGGTATGATTAAGATAAACACAGATGCATCAATTGGAGCTTCGTGGAATGGTGTTGGTTTTGTCTGCAGGGATTGGAATGGAGTTTTTTTAAGAGCTGTTTCTTCACGTTCAGATGGGGTGATTGATTCTTTCCTAGCTGAATTATATGCTATGAGAATGGCACTTACTTTTGCTATTAATTGGGGCTTTACTGATATTATTATTGAGTCTGACTGCAAGGTTGCTATTGATGCTATTTGTGTGGGTCATGAAATATCCTCCCCAGCAGGTTTGATTGTTGAAGATATCATCAGTCTTTCAAGGGACTTTACTCACTGTTCTTTTTTGTTTGTTAATAGGCATTGTAATTCTGTAGCTCATACTTTAGCTAGGTTCCTTATTTCTTCTGATGTTGTTGTATTCAACTTTGTAAACTGTCTGCAAGAGATTTTAAATCTCATTGCTATTGATTTGGAATAAATTTTCTGTTTCTTCAAAAAAAAAAAAAGGATCGAGATCAAATCTATAAGGTAATTTTTTTTTTTAAATGACAATAAGTTTATATCAAATTAGAATATAAAATATGAGAAAATGAGGTGGCACGTTACGACATCTCACAATTTTTTTTTTTTGGTAAGACATTGGACACATGTAACAAAATACAAGGTGGATTAATATAAGAATGTCATATGGAAAAATCTAAGGTGGATTAATATGAGAGTGACACGTGGTCATATTCCCTTCTGCTTTAGTATTACTAGTTTAACTACCGTGTCTTAGACGGATTTGTAATAAAAAAAATTAATGTTAATAATAATATAAAAATATTATTTAAAAATATCATGTAGTATAAAATTTAGGAAAAACTTACATCTAATTGGTAATAACTAAGAATAATTTGTTAACAAAATCATATCAATAAAGCATACAAAGACAATCAACATAAATGTCTATGAAAATTTATGATATATATCTTATTATATAAACGGTACACATATCAAGGTTTAATATTAAGAGATTTGTTCAAAAAAATACATTATAAACTCAAATTGTATCTTAAGATAATATCTTAATCTTTCTCTCAATCCTTGCAATATAGAAATACACTTTTCAATTAGGTGTATTCTAAATTCCTAATATACATTACATATATTAACTACTTCCTAATAAAGCTTAATAATTTAATGCATATAATATATTAAGATTCAATTATTTGATAAGGTCTATATACAATGCTCGAGAATCATTAATTACTATTTATAAAATATATAATAGGATAGTTTGTGGCTAAAAATGGAGTGGCATAATCAGACGACGACATGTGGCAAAAAATGAGATGGATTAACAGGTCGACGCCATGAGGTAAAAGCCGAGGTGTTTCTACATGAAAATGACACATGACTTTAACCACTTCTGCTTTAGTATTATATATATATAGTAGATATTAGCTTAGTACCCGTGCAATATGACACAAAACCTATTATAAAAATATGGGAAATTCCGGATGGTACCCCTGTGGTTTGGGGTATTCCGGATTTTGCCCAAGAGTTTTTTTAAGTCCGAACGGTACCCTTCAGTTTTATACTTTTCCGAATTTTGCCCAAATTTATTCAACAAGCCAAACACCCCCTTATGTTTCAATTAAAAAAGTTTATAAAAAAAAAAAGAATAATCAATTTTCAATCAGAATCTCATCTCCTTACTCGACAGTCGACCCTTTTATACCGTTCTGCTCCATCGCTCCTTCACTCCATGGCTGGGGTAGGGCTAGGGCTCTCTCCTCCGTCCACAGCTCAGGGCTAGGGATCTCCTCCGTCTCTTTGTTGCTCCATCGCAGGCTTTATTAACCAATAAATGATTTGCAATGGCTTTATTAGACAACCGAGAACCTAAAATCAAGGATCTCTAAAATGACAGAGGAATACACATCTGGAATGCAAGCATCCAGCATTGTCAAGCTTCAGATGAATTCGAGATGATAAAATGAGCCATCCTCTACCATGAATGGTCTGAATCTCCCAAATCTTCACTTCTCAATCCTGACATACTGCTTGTTCCCTATCATCTTCATCTTCCTCCAGTGACCATGTTTCTCTTTCTTACTGCTTCAAATTTGTTGAACCTGAGCACCCAAGCAAAGCTATTAAAATCAAAATTTCCAAAGTAACATCTTGTTCCATATCATCTTCAATGTATACAAGTGACATGAATGAATCAAATTATGGCTGGCAACAAAATTGTGATGCTAAGACAAGAAGTGCAGAATCTGGCCAACAAATGTTACCAGGAGATGAAAATCGAAATCAAAAACAGCATAGCGACATTCGTCAACAATTCAATCTTGTACACTACCTATCCCTGAGCAAGGAGGAGAGACGAGCCCATCCAGGCGATGAAGCTAAGGAGAAGAAATATCTATCCTTGCGATGGAGCGAGGAGTAAAGGAGATGAAACGACCCCTAGCCTGCGATGGAGCAACAACGCGACGGAGAAGAAAGCCTTGCCCTGCCCCTGGAGCGACGGAGGAAAGCCCGAGCGGCGGACGGAGAAGAAAGCCCTACTCCGGCCATGGAGTGAAGGAGCGATGGAGGAGAACAGTAGAATAGGGTCGAGTAAGGAGATTGAGATTTGATTGAAATTTAATTAGTTATTCTTTATTTTCTTTCTCTTTTTTTTTATAAGCTTTTTTAATTGAAACATAAGGGGGGGGTGTTTGGCTTGTTGAATAAATTCAGGCAAAATTCGGAAAAGTATAAAACTGAGGGCACCGTTCGGACTCAAAAAAACTCTTGGGCAAAATCCGGAATACCCCAAACCACAGGGGTACCATCCGGAATTTCTCTAAGAATATTCATATACAAACAATAATATATCAAATGTATCTCTTTTAAAAATAAAGACAAACATTTTACTTTTAAATATATATATATATTTATAAAATTTGAGATTTTGATCCATGAAGTGCACCGCACACTTAACCATCGACCAAGTGATCAATAATGTTAATTAGACGACCAAGTCTCCGTGTACAAAAATGTGGTGGATGTAATTACCTATTGTTGCATGTGTTGCAACCGCATATTATCATATTGTCCTAGTTGTCGTTGGTCTTTGCGCGAGAACATATTTACCTATGACGAATGTCACTCCTAATTAAGGTCTGCCTACGGTGATCCGTTCGATAGCACTTATCTCAGGGAACACACATTTTGTACTGGTTAATCGACGTTATACGTTTTCTCACTTTAACTTAATTAAACTCAATCTTTAGTAACATTTTGTTTTGAATTTATTTTGTAGGTTTGGTTGAAGGATGATGCCCCATTACTAGATTTGAATGTTATGTGGAAAGACCATCACGCTCCAAGTGTTGAAGGATGGGATGCGCCGTTCATTGAAAAGATATCTCGTAATCTTGAGTTATTTCGTATTGAGTGTCCACCGGAGCAAGGCGAAGACATTCCACCTTAGACATTATATATTGTTATGTTGAGCTATTTTGTAGCTTTGTATTTAGTTAAATGCTTTAAATTATTTTATCAAACAATAAACATGAAATAGTGAACTATACTCATATAATATAACCAAACAATACAAATCCAAAACATTCTCATATAATATAACCAAACAATATAAATTCGAAAAATAAGATAGTGAAATACACCAATAATCCGAACAAAGGTCAAAATATCACGGATGCTGTGAGGCCAGAACCTGAGAAGGAGTCACCGGTGGATATGGACTAAATACCTCATCTATCATGGCTTGCACCTCCTCTGCTGAATACGGTAGACTCCGATCATGCATATCTCGTAGACGGTCCAAAAGTATGTGAAGACGCTGCAATAAAAATAAAACACGATGTTATAAAAATGTAAAATAAAATAAATGGTAAGTTAAAGAATAGAAACAAATGTACTCTAAGTGGCGGACGATCAACCGGAACCTGCACCGCAATGGACGTCGGGAGGATATATGGATGACAGTGGGTCGTGTACCAGGGCATGTATGCATCCACCACAAGACACGGAGAATGTGTTAGGACCAACCCGTCAAATGACACTCTAGTCTCCTCTAGGTGACGGGATATCCAATGATCATATATGGATAGCATATGAAACTCTGGTGCCACGTCCCTTATCTGGACGTACCTCCTAGTAGGGCGGGATCCAGGGCAGGGGCACAATCTACAAGTACCCAAACCGTCGCAGGATTCGATCTGGCATATACGCCTCCTCGATGTCGGCTACCCGTAATATGCCTTGATAACGAGATATGTCATACTCCCCTCCAAAGTCAATCAACCGATCAGTATATGGGGTGAAACGCACATCCTCCGCCCTCATTTGGTCCAATTGTACTCGTAACGCATGGACCATCTCGATACTAACTGGCAGTGTCTTCGGGACAGAAAGTCTCGAAGACCAACGTGGATGCCCATGCAAATGAGGATCCTCAACAGCTCCACATCCCAATGATGGAAAATGGGCTTAAATCCAATACTAAATAAAGAAAAATAAACTAAACTCCACTCATATAATCATGTTTTACCTTTAAAAATTCTAAATGAAACCGTACTTGTAATAGTGTTGTACAACCTCCCATCGTCTTCACCTTCTGCCTACTAGCGTCCACCAAAGATCTATATAGATATGAAAGAGTCCCAGTGCCCCAAGCATATGCGCCTGGCCTCATATGATCCCGTACTAGGTCGATAAGCCATGGCCGCATCCTGTTGATAGTCTTGTCAATTACCAAGGTCGACGAGATCAATAACAACAGGTACGCAAATGCAATAACGTAGTGAGGAGGCTCTGGAAGGCCAAACATGTTTGTGGCTCTAGACCTAAAAGTCTCGCAAAAAAGCTTCTTGTAGTTGTCACCACCAGCAGAAGCAGATAATCCCAAAGAATGTACAAGCCACTCATGCCTAGCAGGCTAGCAGTATCATCTGAATCAGTCAATAACGCATATCGGTCAATAGCAAGACCCATAATAACATACACATCGTGCAATGCTATGCTCATCTCCCCTCACGACATATGAAAAGTGTTTGTCTCAGGGTGCCACCTCTCAACAAACGCAGTAATCAAGCAGTGGTCAATCCCAACAAAATGAAGGTCCTCCAACTCAGTAAGTTCGTTACGTCTCGTCAAGCCAAACCATGAGTATGGGTCATACAAATCACGAGGCCACCTCCGTAATCTAGCTATTCCATCAAGCCTCCTAATAACCCTGACCACCCTAGGATCATCCTATAATAATCTATAAAAATTAAAATTATTTTAGACCGATTACAAAAATGAATTATATATTTGGTGGAAAATAAAATTTTGCCCTCTAAGTCCATACCACGCTCGCTCTGTGGTCAATGTAACATCTCAATAACACCTCCTCCTAAGGATGTTCATCATCCTCCTCCTAATCAAGCATATGTAGTGCCTGCTCCGCACCAACAGGTGCCTGCTCTTGGTCCTCATAGTACTCGTAATAATACTCCTGCTCCTGCTCTTGTGGGACAGGTATCTACTCATGCTCACCACCTACAATGTCGTCTAGGTGTGGCTCATCATCAGCGGAGCCCTCCGTAGTATAATCCGGGTGTAGTGATGATGATGCCCCAACATCCCTCTAGTGGACTCCTCCTCTGCAGCTCCATCAACGGGCCCCTAGATAGATGTGGAGGCAAGTCTATCCCGTCGAGCTATAGCAGCTCGACGGGCAGATGTTGTGACAACTCTATTATCGCGCTTCTTCTTATCTCTAATGGTTTGCATGACCATCTGATTTTTTTTCAGATAAAATTTGCCATTTTTAAATTTACATATTATATAATTATAGATTTATTTAAAAGAAAATTTACCTCAGCGGAATACACAGTTAGAGCCTAAAATCAACGAAATCCAATTCTTCCTAAACTAACTAAATATTCCTAAACTAACGATTTTCAAGCCTAAAATTAAAATTAAAATCACAAAATAAATTAAAACGTTGAAAACGTACCTTAAACCGTTCTTTGAGTGTTCTTCCAACCCTAGGGGGAGAATCCGATTCCGCCATGTGTATGATGATACGGGATAAGAAGAAAAACGGAGACGAAGAAGAAACCCGATACCCGGAGACGAAGAAGCCGTTCACCGGAGACGAAGGGAGTTAGCAGCAGCGGAATACGACGGCGGCAATGGAATACAGCGGCGGAAGACTTTCTGTTTTGGAATTTTGTGGCTTGCGGCGGAAGCGAATTCCGAATACGCCCCAAGTCCTGGCGTATTCGGAATCCGCTTCCGTCTCGTCCCGTTTGTAAATTTCCGCCACCCGTATAACATCACTATATAATAATATGAGGATTTTGTTTTAAAAAAAAAAAATCAAACTAATAGTGTTAAATTTTTCGGATAATAACTATTACAAGTTTCTTATTAAAATTAAAAAAATGCCAAAACGTCCCTTTTTTTAAAATAAACTTTAAAAAAGACAAAATTATCCTCGTATCTTCTAAAAATTGCAAGATTGTAACACATCTCTTATACATCACTAAATGACGTGGTTGAATGTAGACCATGAGGTCAAGTGTATCAACGATTCAACGGTCCAAATTACTCTATAAATCCACACCACAACTCTACTATCTAAATGAACCAATCCTATATTCTTTTATCACTATATTTATATTTCGTGGTTTCTAAACGTACCGGTGGAAATTGCTATTTAACACCGTAACTACGCACTTCGCGTGCGTAGTTGAGAACTCACTCAACTACGCACCCCAGGTGCATAGTAGTAGTTAATATTATTTTTTTTCTTACTTCTACTACGCACGCCAAGTGCACAGTTCATTTTTTTCAATTTTTTTTTCGGACTCCAACTACGCACCCCATATGCGTAGTTGGAAACCAGTCAACTACGCACGCGAAGTGCGTAGTTACGGTGACAAATAGTGATTTTCTCCGGTACGTCTAATAATCCCCTTATATTTTTTGTTTAAATGACGTGGTTGAATGTTTTAATCTTCAATGACGTGGTTGAATGTTTTAATCTTCAAAAGACATTTTACATTTCTAGACGAGTTACTGTAATTATCATTTATTTATATTATGGGGATTGTTAGACGTACCGGTGAAAATCACTATTTGTCACTAAAACTACGCACTTCGCGTGCGTAGTTGAGTGGACTTCAACTACGCATATGGGGAGCGTAGTTGGAGTCCAGAAAAAATTTAAAAAAATGAACTACGCACTTGGTGTGCGTAGTAGAAGTAGGGAAGGGGAAAATAATTTTTTTTTTTTTTTTTTACTATTACTACACACCCCAAGTGCGTAGTTGAGTGATTTCTCAACTACGCACGCGAAGTGCGTAATTCCGGCTACAAATAGCAATTTTCGTCAGTGCGTTTAAAAACCACGTATATTATTGATGAGAGTGAAGATGTTGATATATGAAAATTGTGTTTATTTTGGATAAAATAATTTCGTACGTGGCAAGAGCTGGATCAAAATTATAGTCGAGAGTTTACTGAGCAGAGATATGAATAAATAGAATAACCTTTTTGTGAACCGGACCTGGTGATAATAATAAAACGGCAACCAACAGTTTTCAATGAAGAGCAAATACAAACAACATTTATAAATTATGAGCTGAAGTAGACGAATAGATCTTACATTAAAGGATGCACATATAAATCATTCATATGTGTTAGGAACCGTTTCAAATAGTTTGTCTGATGGAATACTCACCTCGCCCTATAAATTGATGGTTTCCATCCAAAACCAATACATACAAACTACAACTCTATTCTTCTCTCATCTTAATATCTATCTCATGGCTCCCTTTATCAAGCTTACCCTGATCATCTTCCTCACATGTTGGATGGCTAGTGCCCGGCCTCTCGAATCGAAGCCAAGCAGCCTAATGGCACGTCTCAAGCTTGAAGAATCGTCAGGTCCCACTTGCTGGGACTCGCTGTACGAGCTCCAGTCGTGCACGGGAGAGGTGATTCAGTTCTTCTACAACGGGGAGTCAAACTTAGAGCATGACTGCTGTAAAGCCATCCATGTTATTGCACACAACTGCTGGCCTTCCATGCTTTCCTCCCTCGGATTCACCGAGCAGGAGACTGCCCTTCTTCAGGGTTACTGTGATGCTGAGGAGTCTCGAGCACCATCCCCCAATTGATACTTGATGTAGCCACTTTTTCTCTAATAAATGGGCCTTTTGCTGTTCTCTACTTCTTATTGTGATTTCAGAATTTTACTCAATATTATGTTATTGCAATAAACGAGTTTAATATCAGGGTTTGGTTTGTTTAGCCTTGCAAGACATTAATCAAAGTAATGAAAAGTGGTACTGTAACCAATGAGAATTCTTGGCTCCAATCAATGTACAATTGCCAATTCATCAAAACAATTGAGGTAGCAAAGATATTGCCAAGATCACAAGGCAGATTTGCTATCAATCATTATTCAGCCTTTACAAAGCAACGAAACACAATATGATCCCAGCCAATATGAATATGACAGCTAGAAAGCAATGAATTATCATTTGCAGGAGTCACTGACCTTTGTGCTTCCTGTGGTGACTATGACACTTGTGCTTCTTCTTAGACTTTCTGTGCTTGCTATGTTCACGGCTCTCCTTGGGCTTCCTCCATGAATGAGTTCTTGGGGCGTTCCTCCACACCTTTTGATACGTTGGTGGTGGCGTTCCCCAAATCCTTGGTGGATTGAATGCATAGGGAGCCTGAGAAGGTGGAGGCGTTTTCACAGATGGACTGCTTGCTGGACTTGGATGCATTGGAACAAAACCGGATTCAACTTGCCCTGCTCCTCCTGAGTTTCTCTGATCATTCCAAGGGCTTGGAATTTGAGGAACCATACCAATTGAAGGTGGAGGACTGACAGGCGCGAAAGATCCCTGGACAATACGCTGAGATTCAGGTGAATTAGCGAAGGCCTCGCTCTCTGGAGATGGAACCCTAGCTATTTGAGGAGGAGGTAAGTTCGGATATTGAAAGATCGGATTTCCATTTAAATTGGGAGAGAAATTCTCAATTAACGGCGAAGCAGGACCGGGAACCGAATCTTGATCAGGTACGGTGGTGGACGGCAAAGGAGCAGAACGCTCCGATGGAGGCCAAGCAGGCGGTGAAGCGAAAGATCCTAACCCTAGGTCGCCTTGGAAAGTCTCCGGTGGAAGCATATCAGCAGCGAGAGTGCCGTCAAGTCCATGGACGGCGATATGCGATCCAAGAAATATGTCGGGCGAGGAAATGCGGACGCCATTAACAACGACAAAGTCGAAGGAAGCGCCGGTGCCAGAATTTGAGGATGTGAAGTCCCTACGGCGATTTGCGAGGAAGAGAGAGTGTGTAGGAACAAGAGTTGCGATCGACGGCGTTGGGGAGAGTGAGAGGTTGCGGAGGTCGGAGATGGAAAGGCGGCGAGGGATGACGTGGAGGCGGAGGGAGTGGACGTAGCGGAAAGAGTCGATTGACATGCCAAGGGAGAAGAGGGAGGTGTCAGTAGGAGAGAGGAAGGTGAATTCCTCGCCGGAAAGAACCTGGAAGAGGAGGTCGGAAACGGTGAGGGAGTTTCCAAAGAGGTTATAGCCTTTGGAGCGGAGAGCAGCGGTGGCGGACTCGAGCTCCTGGCGGGGAATCTCACCGGAGACGTGAAAGAGTATGAAGGACAGAGTGAGGAGTAGGGGAAGGAGCTTGGGAAGCTCGTCCATGGCGGATGAAAGAGAGAGTGAGTGCGTTCTCACTTCCTCTGGTTCTTGTTGAATTCTGTTTTGGCGGGTAGGTCTTTTCAGATTCTTGAATGAAGTGAGGATATGATTCGGTGCATTGCGTTGTATTTGTGACTTTCTTCCAACGTTTCTCAACCGTCTGATGGTCACATTGATCTTATCACGTTTACTCTATAATTTATAGCTTAAATGTACATAAACATGTAGTATGAAAATTTTAACAGGGGTTTATACATTGTAATTAGTACGACCAAAATATTTTAAGGTGGTATATAGACAATTTTGTAGTAGTGATAAATGTAAGAATGATATGGATGTTTATTTCATGTATGTTTAATTAAACTAAATATAAATGTACATAAACACGTAGTATGAAAACATGTTATCAATCTTTGATTATCATTGTCTTTTGCTTGTGTTTAGGGAAACTGTTGAAGTCGTTTCATTTTGGTGGGAGCTTCTCAATAAGAATCACCACCTAGAATCCACCACGATTTCATGCATCAGTAGTTGAAATTCTTCGGACAACTCTATGATGGGCTTAAAATTCACCATTTTGATGTCCATAAATTTTGTCATTATCAAACTTCTGTGTGTTCATCTTCAAATTTGTACTTCTTCTCTAAGGCAATTCATAATTTGGTAGTTCTGATCTTGCTATATACTTTTTATAGAGAAATAATTAGAGTGTTCTGGATGCAACCTTTACAAAGTCTCCATTTATCCAAGCTTTAACATTCATTTAGATGATAAATAAGGCGTTTCTTCTTTCAAATCCCTGACCAAATTCACCGAGGACAAAAAAAACGTCGTCTTTTAGTATCAGGTCATGAAATCAGTCACATCGAGCTTTCTTGGCAGCCAATACAACCTTTGTTTGTTGGTATTTCCTCCAAGTAGATTGACTAGTGGCAGACCATCACCAAATTGCAATTGGGGGTGTCAACGCACCAGTGTTGGCTCCAATGCCAATACGAGCAAGATTGTTGACATTTTCACCAATTTGTCAAATTTACTATCGAAACAAGTTTTAACCAAAAATCAGTAGAGAAGACTGTAATTATTTTATTCATTCGGAAGAATTATTAATAAAACCGATTATCAATTTTTATTGTAATATGTTTTATAGATTTAAATGTTTTGAAAAAAACAAAACCACAAATTTCCAAAAAAAAAAATTCCCGAAAATGTATCTTGTTCGGCATTCTTGATCTTCAAAAAGAAGGTTTGAGAAAATTTTTCCATTGTCAAATCGTCTCGTCCCTGCAGATATAGTTAGAAATATAAAATATGCAAAACTCGCAAATAGGTTACTACGATCGGTTGTCTAAATAATTTAACAGCTAAGATTGTAGGACCTAGATTTTTAAGGTACTAGGATGGAAAGTCTAGGAAACAAATTCGTCCGTCATTGAGTTTCAAGTTAAATCAATAGAAGATGTGATACAATCTTTTTTTAATTTTTAAATCATCTTATTACGAGAGATTGGTGACGATCGGAATCCAACTACTTAATCGTAACAATTTGCGTAATTAAAATTGTAACAAACGAAAATTGGTTGGGTCATATTCTTAAACGCTAGAGAAGATAGGAAATCAGAGAGGAGAGACTACTTTGTGTTTTTCAATGTAAAGAATCCTTATGGAGGAGTATGTGAGGAGGTGAAGAGAGAAATTGGGTTTACTCTCATTAATATGAAAATCATATACATGTAACTACTCTAAGATGAATTACTCGAATGTACTAAGTCAATAATTTCATTATCTAATGTTTATCATGGTTTGGGTCCACCGAAAAAGTGTTAAGAAAATACACAGACAACACTTTTAAATGAGTTCCAACAATAAACCGATGATCCGGTTCGATAGGCCGGATTATATATATATAAAATTGTAGTCTTGGTTATGAGGTGTGTCTCGTAAGAGATTAATTGGGGTTATTTTAGATTAAAATTGGGGGATTAATTTGTGTACGTGTTTGGTTGAAGATGAATATTATAGTTGGAGATTATAGAAGAGGTTACACATGTTTAAAAATGGGAAAAAAATAACCTCCTTTGTCCAAGGTTAATGTATCTATTTTACATCTATGATTCCAAACATGCCCCGCTTCATATTTTTTTACGAAACATTACAATAGACATAACATAAAAGAGAGAAGGAGAAACTAGTCTTATGTTCGTTCTTCATCAATGAACCCCTTCAATGAGCCGATAGAAGAGTGCAGGTCGCTAAAAATTCGTTCCGACAAAGCCACTGGCGAGGTACCTTGACTTTTCTCTCTTTCTGATTGTCTTCTATATCGAATTTGGTTCTTAATTTGTGAGTGTTCTCAATAGCATAACCCTAGAAATTTAAGCTTTTTCTTATTGTTGTCATTTTTGTTACTATAGTAAATTGAAGTTTGTAGATTGTCAGAGAGAGTTGTTAACCCTTGACCTTATACTAGCTGATTTTTTTTTTTTCTTATCTGGAATTATTTTGGCTTTTTTTTTTTCAAAAAATCTAAAACTTTGGAAAAAAAAAACTAAAGATTCAGATTTTTTTTTAAAGTTTGAGGGCCACCTCCCTTTTAGTTTTGCAAGAGAGAATAGTAAAAAAGGTAGGATAAGGGTTTTCAGAGAATTTTCAAATTAGTTGTTGGTAGGATAAAAAAAAATTATTTGACCAAAAAAAAAAATGATGTGGAGGAGAGGTAAATAGAAAGAGAGGGTGGGGAGGGATTATATTTTGTATCACTAGTGGTAGTGTTCTTAGGATCATTGAGATAAATAGGGCTTTAATTATTCTCAATGTGGAGTTGCTTAACTGAAGTTTGAGTAGACACCTTTGCACATATATAATCCTTTCTTGGATAGTTGATGATTATTTGAAATTAACCCAGTTCAAAGAATGTATTGCTATTAACTGTTGATCATCTCGTAAAATAGATTGAGGATTATGAAATGTGGTGTAAGACCCGAGGTCTTAGGGACGCGGTTTCCATGCCATATGACCTCATGTAAAGTTTTTGCGCGTACATGGTTGACATGAGGACGCGTCCTAAAACCTCGGGTCTTCCACGAGGAGTTGCTTAATTGAATAGAAAATTAAGATTGTTAATCCTTTACTGTTAATTTAGAGAGTGATTTGCTATTCGTGCTTGGATTGAATAGTTGACATGGATAGTTTGAATTTTGTGATCATATGTTCAATAATACTAGTTTCTATGCAACCTTCACTTTTTGTTGCTTGCAGATAGAAAAGTCGTAGAAACCGGTTCGCAACACTGCCGATAACTTCGCAGAAGACGAGCAGACTGCCGAGCAGGTGGAGAAGGAGGAATTGTTTCCGATTGCAGTGCCGCAAAGCTGGCCAAGAATCCTTCACCGTCCTTCCCAATGTCGTTCACACAGAGGATGAAGCAGCTTGATGAATCCTAAAGCCCGTGCAAAAAACGTGAATTTAAGTAAGCGTGGTATTGTAATTGTGATTAAAACAATTCCTAACAAGAACCCTAAAACAAATTATTTTTATTCTTATAATCTAGATAAACCCATCTGTAAAATATAATTCCTAATAAATCTCATCTAAATTAATCTAATAAATAACCTCCGTCCCTTACCAAACGCGTGTTGAACAAGACAGGATGTTCCAGTGTGGTCCATGAACCGGACCCTAAAGTAAAACGTAATGATTAATACTACTTGGAGAGGAAAGTTAAAGCCAAAGACTCGAAGCTCAGCCGCATAATCTTTGCAAAATCCTGCATGCATTGTGTCTTTGTGGCAGGCTGGCTACTTGCTCAGTTTGAGATTTTCTGCTCCCCAGACTTGTTGTGAAAACTGGACAATATGCCATCGATCAGCTTGTCCTTGTTCTCCCCGTCAACATCCGAAACAAAAGAGTAGCTTTTCCCAGGCCTTTGCTTACTCAACGCCGCTGTTCCACTTTGTCCCACATTTGCCGTTTTATGTTTATCATTTTGATTATTGTTACCATCCAGGTACCAAGAATCCAGAATCTGCAGTAACGAGCTGCTATCCTTATTCATTCTTCTCGTCTTCTCCTCTTCTTCTGAGTCTGACGTGTCATCCTCTGACAAAGGAGATTCATATTTGCATTCTCCACCCTTGGATTTCATTTTCACTTCCTTCCTGCTAGGAACTGAGCTATCCACAGGACCCAGCTCCTCCCATGGAGACTCGTTCTCCTCGTCATTGGCTTTTCCAACTCCTGCATTTGCCTCTTTATCTTTGACCTTACTGTCAAAATAAACAAAATTGAGCCCCACTTTCAGGTCAGGTATCGTCTGTAGAAGAGATCTCAGTTTTGGGTAACCCAGCTTCCCGTGATCAGGTATGTAACCGTATCTCTCCACAAACACTTTTTTGAACTGTGCAATCTTGATGGCTCCGGAATTCATTTTACACATGTCTTCTAGCAGCTTTTTACAATCTGCTAAAACCTCCTCTCTGGTCTTCCTACAAGGTTTTGTCTTTGTATTGAATGATATTTTACCCTTGTCTTGTTGTTCTGACACTTTATCGGACAGAGAAGACGAGCGCAAGTAGACAGACCTCAATTGGCTTGGATTGTTAATTTGAGCTGATTCAGCATTGCCGCTCATAGGCTGCACAACACTGAAAGGAGAAGCGCTCAAAGGGCATTCCTTGATCCATTTCTTCTCCGAAATAAGCAAATCAATCAAGTCAAGAAGATTTTCATCATCAAGAGGCTGAATGACCAAAGGCCCCTCCTTCCTTAAATTTTGTGCCATCTCTTCCCTGAAACACATTGAAGTTTGTATAGCATAAGAACTAGCATGCAGAACAAAATATTCACAATAAAGTTAAGTTGATTCATTGGCTTGCTTGAGGAATTAAAGTTACAAAAAGCTAAGCAACTTTGGATTGAAGCTTTATATATTGCAAGAGTATCTACTAAGCTCAATGGATCACAGCTCAACAAAGATGGATAGGCTTTGTATGAGTATCTGCCCTATGCTCCAAAACATTAGTTTCTCCTATAAAAAAAACATTTCCCTCCTTCTCAACAGATTCATTGCAATAAACCGAAAGTTAATGCACATTGTCACTACCTTTGATCAGTATTATTTCCCCCTCTACAAATAACGAGAACACATCTTTGAGGGATACCAATTTTAAATGCACAAAATCATTTTGATACCCTTTTCAAATACCTAATTCAGAGAAGAGCTTGCTACTAATTTTGCACATTAAATTTGGAAAATATGAATAGGAAGTTTTAAAATTCAGAGCATGACAACCAGTACACATGACCAAAATCGTACATGGAGATTCCAGAATGACCAGAACAAGTGTAGAATGATAGCTGTATTATGATGTGTAATAACAATGAGCTACACGTTCACTTTATTATCTCCTATGACCCAACTATAAATACAAACACACAGGCATTAATCCCACAGAGAAGTATCAAAACAGATTCCCAAATCCCTTTAATTATATCATAGTAAATACATAAAAAGAATAACACCGGCATAAAACTCAACCTCAATCACCACAAGAGTAGTATAAATTCATCATGTCAAGTAAGGGGATACCTTGTCTTTGAGTTCCAGATGATTTTTGATCCTTTGTATGTATTAAGAAATGATTTGATATCATTCCAAAAGGAATCCATCAAGAAAAAATCATCCCTTGGTATATTTTTTATCTGATTGGATTTCTCGATAGATTCAATAGATATATTATCATCTGGATCTTTCCGCGATTGCTTGAACCAGTTCAATAGTTTTCTGAAGAAACCTGGACTTTGGTCAGAGTTATAACCATGATCGACAGTTGTTGCATAAACTTTTGCATTCGTAAATATTGCATTCTCAGAAGATGGATGTGAATCTAGAGCACCATGACTTTGAACAGAACTCAATGCCTGAGGCATTGAAGCCTGAATATCATCTGAAATTATATTAGTCTTCTCATTTGAACCCACATCATTCTTTTTGAACCATGTAGACCACATCTTCCGGAAGTATCCCCTTTCAGATTCAGCATCTTGATTCTCCACGGGAGCAACGCGCTCATCTATTGCACATGAAACTGATGTTTCCCCGTTCAGAAGCTCTCCCGTCAAAGGATTGCATTCCTCTTTCCCTTCAGCATATCTTCCTTTCTCAAAGATCATGTCACTTTTCTTCTCTTTCTCATTTACATCCAAAGGTGAAGACAATGGGATCTTCTGATCCCGTGTCGTAGTAAATGAACTACCCAGAGCTTTTGACGTCGAGGATGCAGCCGAGTTATGATTCTCACCATCAGAAATGGACTCAAGTGGTTCAGTGTTTTGTGAGTAGGGTTCTACCTTTTGTTTTTCGGTCACACTAGGGTCTTCAGTTTTACTATGGGTACTGCACTGAGCAGGTTCAAAAGCTTGATGGGAATGAGGGAACACCAAAAATTGGCCATCAGCCTGAGGCTTAAGTTTTACTATATTTGGCTTTGACAGAAGAAAGCGAGAAAAATTTTTGTGACCGTAGAAGTTTTTGTCTGGGATTACATTACCAGCAACCACCAATGCTCCAAGTGCGGATATAGGTATGCCTTTGGGAAATGAACTTAACATTGTTCTAAGCTTCCTTACAACATCCCTAGGCACTGGGCGCAACTGTTGTGCAGGCACAGCCTCAGTTTTGGATACCAGTTCAGATGCAGATATATTATGAGCTTGTGAAACTACTGTTGGCGCAACCACTGCATACGGGTCCTCAAGAACCCCCTTGTAGTGTCCATACCAAGAATTATATGGCCCATCTGGAGGTTGATTAAGATATTTACCGGTGAAATTTTCCCCTTTAACCAATGTATTCCAATACCACATAATACTTGCTGCACTGCATAGAACACTCGGTGCTCTATCGGCTGGACAAGCAAGCAATATGTTGTAGTTGCTCATCCTCAGTTTGTGTAAGATGCCGGCAAAATCCTTGTCTCCTGATATCAAGAAGAGATGTGCAGGTGCGGGATTCTGTGATACCCATTGCAGAAGATCCACAATTAGAAACCTGTCGGCGCTGTTCTTTCCATCTAGCACGACAATCACATTCTTGGGGATTAGCCGATTAGGCTTACCAAAGGCAGTAAGGTGATGTCAAGATTCAACATTAGCATAAAAGAAATTAATCATGCTCTACTCATTCCAAAAACATCAGAAAAAAAAAACACAACCAGCAGATGAGCCAAATTCTCAGGAACACTCTAGCCTATGGTGCAATGATATGATTAACTAGCTCATTCAACTTAAACGAGGTTTCAGCATTCAACTTAAACGAGGTTTCTGAACATTGGATTAGTTAATCTCAGGTTTTAAATAGAAGACAACAGCATGAAGTGAGAAACGTGATTTCAACTTCCAATAACATAATCTACGGTTAATACTCACACAAATTACTATATCGCACTTTGGTTCATCCACATTGTGTGGTCAATTCTTGATAGTCGATACACACTCACACAAATGGTCATATATAACAAATTTTGATGAAATCAACCGTAAGTCTATGCATAATCTCTGAGCATTAAACAAAGAAAATAATTGTAAAATGCCGACAATAAGCCTTTTCATGATGCTTAAGAATAATTACCTTGAGGCACATGGTTGAGGGCGACGCCGGTAGCAGATAAAGCCTCTAGAGTGGGTTTAGAGAGCCGGAGAACATCTCCAAAGGCGTTGATTTGTACAGGGCCTTTGATTCCAGAAACCCTAACGGCGGAGGTGATGGAGTGCGCGATCTTGTAGACGTTGGCGCCGGAGGGTGGCGCGCAGTTCTCGATATCCCACCAGACGGATACTCTCACAGAACGGCTCTCCTCATCGCTCCTCCGATGGAAGTGAGACGAGTACGACGGCGACGCGGTAGGAGAGGACGATGAGGTGGAGAAGGAGAGACGGAAGAGGAGGCGGTGGCGGTGGTGAGAGATCGATCTAGCAGAGAGAGAATTCATGGGGACGAGAGAAAGAGAAAGAAGTTGGCTAGCTAAGGAGGTGGTGGAGCAGAGCCATGAACGACTTCATTTCGTTTGGAAGTAAGGCAGGGTTTTGGATACAGAAGAGGAAATGGAGGGAGAAGAGAGCTAAAACCCTGCCGGAAATAAACTAAACAAAAAACTTTGCAGGATAATCACTAAAATTTATATAATTGCAAATTTAATCTCAATTTTTTTACTGTTTTGATTTTTAACCTCTTATTTAAAAATAAATAAGTCATCTTAAAAAAAATTTCCTAAAAAAATTCTAAATTTTTAAAAATAATTTGTATAGTCATCAACTGTATTATCGTCAATGATATTGTCGTCAACTGAATTGTTATCAAGATGCGTTGTCATCAACGATGCAATAATCGTATTGACATCAATTACCATATTGTGATTAATTGTAATGTCAATGATCCTTGTCAATAACTATCTTGTCACCAATTTTGTTGGCATTAATTGTATTGTCATCAATTGTGATGTTACCAACTACGTTATCACCAAAACACCATCATCAACCACTGTCATCACGTGGATTGCTTTCGATTGTATTTGATAAACTAAAACCTACCTCACATGTATGACGAGATCATTTGTAGTATCAAGTTTTAAATCACGAGGACTATGTTTGTATTAATTGTAACTTTTAAACAATTCGACTAAATCTATAAATAGAAAGGGTTTAGAAAGATTCATGTGCGTGAATATGTTGTGAAGTAACCAATTACAACATATTTCAAGGTGAAATAAAATGTATACAATAATAATATAAAGAACAAGTTTCACAACAATTATATATCAATCAATGACTAAGTATATATACATCATGAGTTCAATCAACAATAAATGTAGGGTCTAAAATCGTCTTTACCATATCTCGATGTGGATAAATTGTGCCTTACAAACACCCATAGACGCTCTCGCAAATGTTCTAGGTATATTCAAGTCCTTTGGGTACCTAGAACATAATACATAAAATAAATTGTCCACGTCCTTGCAGAAGCCACAATAACTTAAATACTATAAAACTACGACAAGCGGAGATCATCTAAATAAAGGTAGTCGTCACTTCCTAAACGGTTCAATCATAGTTGGTATAATAGAACTAACATAATCTTGTAGAAAACTAGTCTATTTATATTCCTAAGTTAAACACCACTTCTCAACATGCAAACGAAATGATCAAACTCTTTATATATATGATAAAGGTTGAGGTAGGTTGTAACACCCCAAATCCGTATGACTCGAGGTGCTACTGGGTTAGGATCTCACAATGGATCCTGATCCTAGCCTGACAACAAGTTCACTGACTCTTACAACAAGGCACATATAGATTAAATACAAAACATAAAAATGATATATATATCAAAAGGTAATCCATAAGTACCGCTGAGTACAAATAAAACATAACTATACATCAAAAGATCTCATAAACCCCGATAACGACCCAGTGTACGGAGCCCTCAGCGGATCACCCACTCTGGATCACTCTGCAGCTCTCCTAACCTGCAAAGGATCTACAACACAGTATAAAACCGTTAGCTAACCATACACATATGTAAGAAAATGCAAGAGCACAAACACACCTCAGGAATATTAAACACCTCATCATGCTATTACAAATTTACCCGGTTAATTATCTTTATAACGTCAATCACTCAATCGTATATATATATATGAATATGAATATATGTGACACGAGGAATATAACCCTCGCCTCTCGGTGGTACTGGCCAGCTGGAGTGGTCATCTGGGATCACTTCCCCGTGTACCCTAAGGGAGTGGAGACAGTGCCTGTCCCGTGTACCAGATCTGGACTCTCCGCAGAGAACCTCCCTGTCTCCTCGCGGGATGACATGGCAAAGCTGTCATAGCCCTACAGTGGGCAGTCACTAAACCATAGGTAGGTAATAATAACATCGCATGTTATAAAGCAGATAACACACACCACTCATGCACACATCCAATATAAGGATGATAGGTAAGTAAGTCCTATGGACTTACCTCAACCTCGAAGTAGTCTCACTACGATCAACTCTCAATCGGGTCCACTCCAATCTGGAGGACAACACTGCCTAGTAACAAGGCACAACAATATATCAACTCATATCCATAACAAGGGTCACACCTAGACCCAAGGGATCCATAAGGATCATATCCTAACTCATAAACCTCAAAGCCATAACCGGCATACAAATATATCACATTCTCATCATTCTATCCTCATACCCATACCTAGCATGCTACTAACCCGCTCATACTAGGAAAGGAAAGGATCTACCCAACTCTAGGTAGACCCGGGACAAGACGCACCTGTGTGACGGAAAGACGTAGGGACGGAACAGGCAACCCGTAGGCGCGACAATGCTCGGCCACAGGTGCGGTGACAGCGGCCGCAGGCAAGCGCAGGCACGGCGCAGGCGCTGTGACACGGCTCCCGCAGGGGCGGCGGCTTCCAGGCGCAGTTGCGGCGACAAGGGTCCCGCAGGGGCGGCTTCTCTGGACCGCGGGGGTGGCGACAGTGCAGAAGATGATCCCGCGGTTCCTCTTTGGCTCTTCCCGTGATCAACTCACGTCTTCTTCATTCCAAAATCACACACATACATATACATACACATTCCAACATTAATCTACATCCAATTCATCTAATCCTAAGCTAAGGAAGATGGAATCAAAGAAGAAAAAAAGAAGAGAAGAACCAAGTCTTACCTACTACTGGTCTAGGCAGGAAGATGAACCAAACTACACTTCAACTGGCTTCCAAGCACAGCCACAACATCCAACAACATCCAGCCACAACAAGGCCACACCAAACTCTTCCAAACTCAAGGAAACTAAGAACAAGATCAAGGAGCAAGAAGGGAGAAGCAAGAAGGACGTAAGGCTGGGAAAAGGAGTGGAAACCCTTGCTCACGAGCCAAGGAAGAGAGTTAAGAAGGAACGAAAGGAGAAGGTAAAGCAAGGTCAAAGAGTCAACAAAACCGGCTACAACCGCAAGAAACCGCGGGGGCGGTTCCCTAGACCGCGGGAGCGGAAACCCGCTGGGGTGGCACACAAGCCCGCGGGGGCGGGTAAGATCAAATCTCGGCTAAGGCAAAAACTTGGTCCAAAAGACTAAGGCTCTTACATAGGTTAAGGTCACTAAGGTGAAACAAAAGCTCAACTAAAATGAAACTCAACCATTCATATACAAAAACATAAAATCAACACATTGTTTGGCTCAACTAACCCTTAAATATGAGAAAATTAGTTAGACATAAATTTAAAATGGAAACAATAAACTTTAATGAGAATAGAAAAGACAAATTCAACAACAGATGAAAGAAAGAAACAAACTTGCATTAATCTAAACGGTTACTCAAATTCCAAGTTAATAACTCTATGGAAAATATCACGATAATTTAACAAATACTCGAGATATTCAATCTAAAAGGTTGCTATATTTTCGATCCAACTAAAGCAAAGACAACAATTTGTGACACTAGGGTTTTCTTTAGAGGAACGAACCCTCAAGTTGACCTAAAAACGTCTATTTATATGTCTCTAACAACCCAAAGGTTAGATCAAAAGCCCATGCAAAATTATAATCGGCTTGAACAATTTATGACAATTGTTTCCAAAACACCTTTCCATGGCTTACAAGAAGATTCCACGGGTGTGGGGCATGGGTCACGACTTGTGTGTTGGGAAACCATGACCATGAAATACTTCCAACAACTTTGACTACTTTTTAGTTGACACAAATGTCCAATGTCAATAGAAAGATGGTCGAAATTCGCTATTTCACAGGGAATACTTGTGATTCTTGAATTTTGAACTCACCAAAGTCCATGATATATTCCATAAGGCCTACATAACTAATCTAAGTTATCTACAAACACACACGAAGGGAGACAAACATCTAATTTCAACATACGACCCAAAAATTAGGAATATATTTTTCTCATGCAAAATGAACACAAACATATATTTAAATGCATGTCCTAAACCGACTAATATGCATGTTATCAAAACACCTCATATTTGAACTTTATTTGTCCCTAAGTAAGATTTGTAGTATCTCCATGTGAAGGACCAATGGCATGACTCAACTAGGAAGATATAACACTGATGCAACTACCTCCAAACACATGTCATCGTAGCACATATTATAATTATTGAACAAATCAAGGTTTAATATTGTTTAGGGATATTCGATAACACTCAAATCTCAATACAAATGAAATTATTCATACCATACGTGATGCGTCTTTGGAGGTAACCAAGGATAACTCCGGATCTTGATCAAGCAAAGCTCCAACTACTCCTTGGTTGTTTGTGCATCGTTGTATACTTTTAGATCAAAAAGGGGCGGAAGCGATGAGAATGGATGGAGGAACGAAGGTTGATTCGATCTAGAGAGATCGAATAAGCCTTTTTTGGTGGATTGAAGGTTGATTCTTTAAGAAGAATCCTCGATTGTGGATTTCTTGGATCAAAGATTAGATCCAAGGAAGACTTTGAGAAATAGAAGGGAGATTTGATGCCCAAGCTAAGTAAGAGGAAATTCTTCTCAATACTTAGTAAAATTGAACATGAAAAACAAGTGAGACGACACATCCCTTATAAAGAGGATGTTGCCTACTTATGGGTCAACGGGCCATACAAGTCCATAACGAAAGCCCAAAAAGGGAAAACCTAAAATATAAGATCAAAAGGAAATATTCTATAATGAATATCCCTTTTATTACATAAAAAGGAAAACGTGGAAAAATATAGTCCGAACTAAGCTAGCTTCATGCCATGGTGTCAGAAAGACGAGACATGCCACTAACAGGCCTAAGTGGCATGGACGGGATCGGTAGCATATACCATGGTGGTGTGGAGACACGACATGCCACTAACGGATCCAAGTGAAGAAGTGGTGCGGGCGATGATAGAACCGGTAGCTTGGGCGATGGCCTTGGCTCGGGAGTGGGTGAGCGGTCCATCCGAGCGAACCCTCAAAGCCTCGTCCTCATCGTCTACGGTCAACGTCAAAGGCATATCCAAGGGCGCATCAATAAGTTTGACACAATGTTCTCAATACAAATGTAATTATATGTACCTTGTGTTTCCTTGCACATTCAACATGAATCAACGAGTCCTTTCTAAGGTTGTAACATGTTCATTACAAGAGTAGAGGGTGAGGACTGAGGAATAAATTGCTCATGTGGTGCTAAGATCCGAGAACTAGAACATGTCTTCCAAACAACTCACAATGCTCTCAAGTTGAACTCAGTATCATAAATACAACAACTATTATCACTTAAAACTTTGTGTTGCTAACCATTCTCTTATTATATGCTAGTTCCAAGTGATGCAAATTTGCATAAACATTTAATTCACTGATTTTATTTTTTATTTTAAGCATATCACCATTTGAAACTTTACAAAATGAGGCACCAACACCTAAATAATAATCTCCAACGAAAAAACCCTAAATAATAATCAATCAATAACCAATATTCATAATCTAGTTTTACTCATAACACATAATTGAATTGCACCATCTTCCCATCCTAATACCTAGATAGGGTAGACCAAGGCCAACACAGACTAAGGATAAATATGTGGGGCTAAAAAGAAAAAGGACAGTAGACCGAAAGGGTTTATAAGATGAATAATCATATACGGCAAGAAGATAAATAATAGGCTAAACAAAAACATGCCTTTATCACTTTCGCATCATATAAACAAGTATAAAATATGCAACCTCAAAAAGGTAAATCATAAGTTCTAGAGAATAAATCACATTGGTGGAGAACACTCATGAAAAGAAGTAGACTCATGTATTAATAGGGTTGGGCAAAAAAGTCTGATTCGCCAAATCCGATTCCGGAAAAATCCAAGTCTGATCCGATGCGGTAATATTTTCGGATTATTGGATCGGATATATATCGAGGTTTTGAGAAAAAAGTCGGTCGGATAAATCCGGCTAGTCTAGTAGTAAATACTCGGATCGGATAAAGTGTCGGATATCCGAGTACTCTCGAATTATATTACGATTGGACTTTTATAAAGATATCGGATTGGATATCCGAGTCTTTAAATCGGATAACCAGAAAAAAAAACTTACTATGCTATGTCAAGGAACCATATCACATTCATCATCCATTAACTCAACGGCATAACACAAGTGTTAGAAGCAATCTATAAAGCATTGTACGCACAAAATTGGTCATAGAGTCTATCTGCATCTAACTAAACAAATGCAACGTGACACAAAAAAGGTATATGTGATTGTTGAATATGCATCTTAATATCCAAGATCCTATATGCATATGCAAATGATTTCATAAAGATGAATACACCTTTATAAAAGCTATTATAGAACGGGGAATGCATAACGACCACTTCAAACTCCCTTTTAATCAATGATAAACCTACAATAATGATCTTCCCTAGGAAAGGGCTGAGACAGGGCGATCCTATCTCCCCTCTTTTATTCAATCTAGGTGCTGAGGTTTTAACCCGAAATATTCAGAAACTGAGCAATCTTAATAAGAATTTGATTGGATTCCCTATTACGAGGGGAGGGTCGGTTGTTCCTTTCCTTTCTTTCGCTGACGATATTATCATCTTTATAAAAGCTTCGACTTTGGTTTGCAGAAAGAGTCTTGAGCTGCTGCACGGTTATTGTTAGATCTCGGGACAAAAAATCAATTTCTTAAAATCTGAATTCCAAACATCTCCCAATGTTAGCTCTCTTTGCAGAGACTACATTAGAGCGGAACTAGAAATTAAAAGGGAATGCCCTATTATTAATGGTAAAGTCAATAAAAAAACCTTCGAAGAAGTAATCATCAACTCCAGAAACCAGTTAACAAAATGGAAAGCTTCTTCCCTTTCTCAAGAGGGAAGAACTATTCTCATCAGAGCAAACCTAAATGCCAAACTTAGCTTTATCATGCAAAGTTGTATGCTTCCTAAATACATTCATAAAGAACTTGACCAGATAAATCGAAATTTCTTCTGGAACGAGGGTGCTAATCACCATCCCCTTATCAGCTGGGACAAGGTCTGTAAACCCAAGTCCTGTGGCGGAGTGGGTATTAGAAAATCTGAAGATATGAATAAAGCACTTCAGATGAAACTTCTTTGGAAAATTCTCGAAGATCCTGAGAACATTTGGGTTAAAATTGTCAATGAAAAATATCTCAAAGGATCTCTTCTTTGGGAGGTTGGACCAAAGAATTATGGTTCTTGGCAATGAAAGAAATTAATGCATATCAAAAAAGAATTTGAGGCGGGTCTTGGCTGGAACATCGGAGATGGAAAGACTGTTAATTTCTGGTCTCATGTGTGGTGTTTGGACCAACCCCTGATAAACCTCTGCTCAGACATAAGTGGTACTGATAAAAATGAAAGGTATTTGATTACATTCGTGAAAATAAATAAAATCTGCAAAAAATTGACTCGACTCTATCCAATATTCTCCCAGCTAGTATTATTAAGAGTATCATAGACTATCATCTGCTTAAATCGTTTATCCAGGATCGCCTATACTGGATGCTTTCCAAGAATGTATCCTTCTCTACGAACTCTGCCATTACCCTGATTAACAATCTCAAAATTTTGTGGAGAGTCAAAACTCCTGGCTCTGGGATCTCGATATGATGCCTAAAGTCAAGAACTTCCTTTGGAAACTATCAATCAACGGCTTACCCACGAAAGAAAATCTAGAAAAGCAGAAAGTGCCGGTACCCATGAATTGTTCGCTATGTAACTTCCCTTTTGAATCTGCTAGACACCTATTTTTTGACTGCCCCTTCCTCATTAATAACATTAGATCAAAGAAAATAAAAAGAGAAATCAATGAAATCCACTTAAACTAGACCAATGTTGCTAACGCACTCCAGAGGGTCTAGGAAAAAAAATTAAAAATAGAAAATTAATTATTCTAATCATGTATTGGTGGAATCTATGGTTTGTCCGTAACCAATCTATTTTTAAGAATCTGAAACCAACCAACTTTGAACCAATTGTCCATTTCCAGATTCTTGATTGGGCTGAATCCAAGGAAAAAGATAATTTAAAGAGAAAAAAAAAGACTAATTCCCGAAAAAAGCAAAACATTAAATGGGAAAGGCCTTCGGATGGATTTGTGAAGCTTAACTTTGATGGATCCAAACGATGCCATGATAACTCCTCCTTTGGATACATCATCCGAGACCAGTGTGCTAAGACGGTTTCTCTAGGCTTCGGACTGTGTGGCTCGTCCTCAGTCCTTCATGCCGAAGCATGTGCGCTTAGAGAAGGTCTTTTTAGAGCTTGCGATCTCAGGGTGAACCGAATTGAAATTGAAGGGGACAACCTAACAATTATCAACTCGATTAAGCATATTTGGAAACCCCCATGGGAGCTTGATCTCATTTTGTCAGATATTGCTAATATCTTGTGTTTCTTTGATCAGGTTCGGGTGCGTCATATTTTCAGAGAGGTTAATGGGGTTGTTGATAAATTGGCGAGTCTTTGATACGAGACCCACCAGTCAGCTTCCTCCTCTATGATCCTCGTAGAGGATCTCATCTGGCAGGATGCTATAGGAAGGACGATCTCCAGAAGATAGTTCTCCCTAATTTCTTATCGTGCTGTATCAAAAATAAAAATAAAATAAAGATGAATACACCGCATACTTAAATCCTACATTGTCCTCAATGTAGAAACATTACTAGAAAAACGGGTCATTAACTACGCTTTGGCCTCAACACTTACCTCTTGCGTCGGAAGATATTTTAGCACTTATAACAAACACTTTACTTTTTCGACGAAATATAGCGTATAAAATAAGGACACTTATAACAACATCGATATATATATATATATATATATATATATATATATATATATATATATATATATATATATATATATATATATATATATATATATATATATATATATATATATATATATAGCGTCATATTCAAGTGAGAGCATATTCTTGTGTAGGGAGTAAGAACCTCTAAGAGACGTTTGATTAATAAATCAACGTTCAAGATCTTGGTACATCGTAGGTCTTCAATCTTCATGGGCGTGAATGACATGATTAAAACTAAAAAATCTAGTTGCAGTTAATAGATTATCAAATTTGGAAACAAAATATTATGCTTTAAACGCTATTTACTATAATATCGTTTTAAAAATATGGTATTTGGACCGGAAAAGATATATGTCGACCGAAATAATTGAAATATTGAGTAGTGCATTTTGTTTGCCCTTACGTATTTCGACAGGGATAACAATATTCCGGTCGGCATGTGACTGATATTGATTATCTACTTGCTTTGAACTTGTTTCGACCATGGTCATTGTAATATGATCGGAATTAGATGTGTTTTAGTTGGTTTTGATCTTATATTTTGACCATAATATGTATATTTCGACCAGAGTTCATGTATAAGGCATTGGTTTTACCTTATGTATTTCGACAGGAATACTAATATTCCAATCGAAATTTGACTGATATTGTGATAAATATATTGATCATGTCGGTCATAATTAGATCGACAATACGTTCGAAATACTATAAATCTAGTTAATTTAGTCGATATATAAAACAAGCATGGATAACTATTTAGATCGAAGTATAGCATATTTCGACTAGAATGACTATATTTCAATCGAAATCATTAATATCTTCCTTTCGGAAGCTCATCTATTGCACATGCAACTGATGTTTCCCCGTTCGGAAGCTCTCCCGTCAAAGGATTGCATTCCTCTTTCTCTTCAGCATATCTTCCTTTCTCAAAGGTCATTACACTTTTCTCCTCCTCATCTGCGTTCAAAGGTGAACACAATGGGGACTTCTAATCCCGTGTCCTAGTAACTGAACTACCCAGAGCTTTTGATGTGGAGGATGCAGCCGAGTTATGATTCTCACCATCAGAAATGGACTCAAGTGTTTCAGTTTTTTGTGAGTAGGGTTCAACCTTTTGTTTTTTGGTCACACTAGGGTCTTCAGGTTTTCCATGGGTACTGCACTGAGCAGGTTCAAAAGCTTGATGGGAATGAGGGAACACCAAAAATTGGCCATCAGTCTGAGACTTATGTTTTACCATATTTGGTTTTGACAGAAGAAAGCGAGAGAAAGTTTTGTGACCATAGAAGTTTTTGTCTGGGAGTACATTACCAGCAACCACCAATGCTCCAAGCGTGGAAATAGGTATGCCTTTGGGAAACGAACTTAACATTGTTCTAAGCTTCCTTACAACATCCCTAGGCACCGGGCGCAACTGTTGTGCAGGCACAACCTCAGTTTTGGATAACAGCTCAGATGCAGATATATTATGAGCTTGTGAAACTACTGTTGGCGCAACCACTGCATACGGGTCCTCAAGAACCCCCTTGTAGTGTCCATACCAAGAATTATATGGCCCATCTGGAGGTTGATTAAAATATTTACCGGTGAAGTTTTCCCCTTTAAGCAATGTATTTCAATACCACATAATACTTGCTGCACTGCATAGAACACTCGGTGCTCTATCGGCTGGACAAGCAAGCAATATGTTGTAGTTGCTCATCCTCAGTTTGTGTAAGATGCCGGCAAAATCCTTGTCTCCTGATATCAAGAAGAGATGTGCAGGTGCGGGATTCTGTGATACCCATTGCAGAAGATCCACAATTAGAAACCTGTCGGCACTGTTCTTTCCATCTAGCACGACAATCACATTCTTGGAGATTAGCCGATTAGGCTTACCAAAGGCAGTAAGGTGATGTCAAGATTCAACATTAGCATAAAAGAAATCAATCATGCTCTACTCATTCCAAAAACATCAGGAAAAAAAAAAAAAAACAACCAGCAGATGAGCCAAATTCTCAGGAACACTCTAGCCTATGGTGCAATGATATGATTAACTAGCTCATTCAACTTAAACGAGGTTTCAGCATTCAACCCAAACGAGGTTTCTGAACATTGGATTAGTTATACTCAGGTTTTAAATAGAAGACAACAGCATGAAGTGAGAAACGTGATTTCAACTTCCAATAACATAATCTACGGTTAATACTCACACATCCTACTATATCTCACTTTGGCTCATCCACATTGTGTGGTCAATTCTTGATAGTCGATACACACTCACACAAATGGTCATATATAACAAATTTTGATGAAATCAACCGTAAGTCTATGCATAATCTCTGAGCATTAAACAAAATAAATAATTGTAAAATGCCGACAATAAGCCTTTTCATGATGCTTAAGAACAATTACCTTGAGGCACATGGTTGAGGGCGACGCCGGTAGCAGATAAAGCCTCTAGAGTGGGTTTAGAGAGCCGGAGAACATCTCCAAAGGCGTTGATTTGTACAGGGCCTTTGATTCCAGAAACCCTAACGGCGGAGGTGATGGAGTGCGCGATCTTGTAGACGGTGGCGCCGGAGGGAGGCGCGCAGTTCTCGATATCCCACCAGACGGATACTCTCACAGAACGGCTCTCCTCATCGCTCCTCCGAAGGAAGTGAGACGAGTACGACGGCGACGCGGCAGGAGAGGACGATGAGGTGGAGAAGGAGAGACGGAAGAGGAGGCGGTGGCGGTGGTGAAAGATCGATCTAGCAGAGAGAGAATTCATGGGGACGAGAGGAAGAGAAAGAAGTTGGCTAGCTATGGAGGTGGTGGAGCAGCCATGAACGCACTCTTGTAGAAAACTAGTCTATTTATATTCCTAAGTTAAACACCACTTCTTAACATGCAAACAAAATGATCAAACTCTTTATATGATAAAGGTTGAGGTAGGTTAAGGTCACTAAGCCCATGTACAACAGGTAGCCTCGGGCTACAAATTTTTTCCTCACGTCAGCAAGATTCCTGCCACGTCAGCTTAGTAGTCTCATATCAACTTTTACTTATTTTCACCTACAATAGAGAGTCCCGGGGCTACTAATTTTAACTTTTTTTTATTTATTTATTTTTAATAATTAATGAATTGTATATTTATAAATCATTTTATTATTACAAAATATTATAAATAAATATTAGACATAAAAATTAAAATATAAATATTTTTAAAAATTAATATAATTAAATGTAATTTCAGATTTCATTTATCATGCTCGAATATTGTGTTTCTTAATTCGAAATTTAAATATAATGTCAGATGTCATTTATTGTGTATAGTGGACGTGTGACTGAGTTGTCATTTCATGCTCGATTATTGTGTTTCTTAGATTCAAAATTTAAATGCAATGTTAGATGTCATTTATTATGTATAGTGGACCTGTGACTGAGTTGTCATTTCATGCTCGATTATTGTGTTTCTTAGATTCGAAATTTAAATGCAATGTCAAATGTCACTTATTGTGTACAGTGGACCCGTGACTGACTTGTCATTTCATGCTCGGTTATTGTGTAAAGGAGACATATGTTCAATCTACATTCTATAAAAGGGTTAACGAGTAAAATACTATCACACCAACACTTCATTTTCTACTCTCATCTCAATCAACTAACACAACTTCTGTCCTTCTCTATTGTTCACTATAATGGATCAGAACGGAAATCCCCTTCCAAATCCTTTGTATTTCAATCAAAACCCACCACACATGAGTTATCCGCAAGACCCTAATTCTCAAAACCCAAAATACATGAGTTATCCGCAACACCCCCATACTCAAAACCCACAATACATGAGTTATCCGCAACACCCCCACACTCAAAACCCACAATACATGAGTTATCCGCAACACCCTCACACTCAAAACCCACAATACATGAGTTATCCGCAACACCCTTAAAACCAACAATTCATGAATTATGTGCACTACCACCAAACTCAAAACTCACAATGCACAAATGTTCCAGACTCCTACAACCAAACTCAAAACCCAAATGAACACTCGATCCCAACATCTCTACCTATTACCATCCCGCCTTTTGGGACTCATGAACCAACAGTTGATCTAGACAATGACGATGAAGATGAAGTTCAAGAGACAACCGAAGAAGTTGCTAGAAGGTTGCGTTGGGGGGGAGTCGAAGACAGTTTACTTATTAGTGGATGGATGAACACGAGCAAAGATGCCATTCGAGGAACCAACCAGTGTAGCAACACCTATTGGAATCGAGTTTCTTCCTATTACAACGAAAGGAGAGAAGATTTACCATCTCGCTCATGAAAACAATGTAAGAATCACTTCCAAAAGCTTAATGCACTTGTTTCTAAATTTACAGGTGTTTATGCAATATCAAAAAGGGGGAGGGTGAGTGGGGAATCTCACGATGATGTCCTTGCAAGGGCTCATGTTTTGTATACTGAACAATATAAATCAAAGTTCAATCATGAGAACATTTGGCGAATGCTTAAGAATCTCCCAAAATGGCAAAGCAGTATTCAACCAACATCATCAAAACAAGGGGATAGCTCCAAGAGGACAAAGGTAAATGAGTCCGTAGCATACACATCAAGCTCGAATGTTGGAACTCCATCCAGTGAAGGTGGAACCCCAGATAGCTCATTTGTCCGTCCTCTAGGACGAACTAGTTCGAAGAGGGCGGGGAAGAGACCGGTTAGTACAACAGAGTCATCCGATAGTTTAAAATCAGTTCAACTTTTGGATGACATGGTGGCTAGACAACTTGAGGTTCGCCTCCAAGAAATGGAACTACAGAAGAAATCATTGAGGTTAAAGAACAAAATAGTGGAAATCAAGGAGAGGAAGGTCAAAGAGCTAGAATACAAAAGGAAGATGGCCATTCTTACTACTTTGACGGAGATGGTAGATCCCTTGACTCCCGACCAACAGAAATGTTTGATCAGTTGCTCAAGGAGCTTAGTACTTGAATTTATGTTTAAGTTTAGGGTCCATTTAAGGTTGGTATTGTTATGCTTAGATCTATCGTTTGTGTTTCATTTCAATTTTATGTTATAAGTTATGTGTATGTTGAAGTTGATTTCTCATTGTAAGTCTATGATCTATGTAATGTTGTTAATGTATCACTTGAAGTTGTTGTTTTTTTTGTTTAAATTGGATTTTATTTGTAAGATAATGTCTCATTTTATGTCTAAGATCTATTTTAACTTGTATTTTTTTAATTTTAATATTAAAAAATGCATATATAAATAAATATCATATCATAATGATAAAAGGAACTTCTTATCTAACATAGATTTAAAAACGCTAAATATTCAATACGTAAAGTCCTATATACGTTACAAGAAGTGAAAATTTTTTTTTATCGAAATATATGCAAAATGGGTGTCATTGGATAGATAAAATTAAATCCTATTCAAAAATAATTTTTTTTTTAAAAATTAATATTTATACGGGAAAAGGGGGTTTTTAATTTAATTAAAACCCCCTGCCACATGGCGAGCTGTCATTGGCCGGATTTCGGCCAGTGAGGGCGCGCCAGTTGCAGGAAGAAGAACCAAAACGACGTCGTTTTACTTTTTAAAAAAGAAAAAAAAAATTTATTTTTGAGTTTGGGTTCGACGCCAATTTTGACGTCGAACCCCGGGGCTACAACCCCCACTCTCCTCCACGTCATCAAATTTGATGACATGGCTGGGGGTTTATAGCTCCACGGACCTCCGTTGTGGAGGGTCTAAGGTGAAACAAAAGCTCAACAGAACTGAAACTCAACCATTCATATACAAAAACATTAGATCAACACATTATTTGGCTCAAATAATCCTTAGATATGAGAAAATTAGTTAGACATAAATTTAAAATGAAGACAATAAACTTTAATGAGAATTGAAAAGACAAATTCAACAAAGGATGAAAGAAAGAAACAAACTTGCATTAATCTAAACGATTACTCAAATTCCAAGTTTACAACTGAATGGAAAATATCACGATAATTTAACAATTACTCGAGATGTTCAGTCTAAAAGGTTGCTATATTTTCGATCCAATTAAAGCAAAGACAACAATTTGTGACACTAGGGTTTTCTTTAGGGAATCGAACCCTCAAGTTGACCTAAAATGTCTATTTATATGTCTCTAACAACCCAAAGATTAGATCAAAAGCCCATGCAAAATTATAATCGGCTTGAACAATTTATGAAGATTATTTCCAAAACACCGCCTAAAACACCTTTTCACGGCTTACAAGAAGATTCCACGGGTGTGGGGCATGGGTCACGACTTGTGTGTTGGGAAACCATGACCATGGAATACCTCCAACAACTTTGACTACTTTTTGACACTTTATTAAAACTAGATTTCCATATACTAGTTGGAATTGAGAGACCCATGAAAATTAATTTTAAAGCTCTTTAGGAGATATATAACTTTTTAGTTGACACAAATGTCCAATGTCAATGGAAAGATGGTCGAAATTCGCTATTTCTCAGGGAATTCTTGTGATTCTTGAATTTTCAACTCACCAAATTCCATGATATATTCCATAAGGCCTGCATAACTAATCTAAGTTATCTACAAACACACATGAAGGACGACAAACATCTATTTTCAACATACGATCCAAAACTTAGGAATATATGTTTTTCTCATGCAAAATGAATACAATTAAATGCATATCCTAAATCGATTAATATGCATGTTATCAAAACAACTCATACTTGAACTTTATTTGTCCCTAAGTAAGATTTGTAGTCTCTCCATGTGAAGGACCAATGTCATGCCTCAGCTAGGAAGATATAACATTGATGCAACTACCTCCAAACACATGTCATCGTAGTACATATCATAATTATTGAACAAATCAAGGTTTAGTATTGTTTAGAGATATTCGATAACTCTCGAATCTCAATACAAATGTAATTATTCATACCATAAGTTTGACAAGGTGTTCTCAATACAAATGTAATTATTTGTTGTAACACCCCGAATCCGGGGGACTCGAGGCGCTACTGGGCTAGGATCTCACAATGGATCCTGGCCCTATCCTGACAACAAGTTCATTGGATCTTACTACAAGACACAGACAAATTAAAACCAAAACATGAAACTGATATATATATATATATATATATATATATATATATATATATATATATATATATATATATATAAACATCAAAAGTGATACAAAGTAACCGCTGAGTACAAAATCCAAGTATAAATCCGTACAACATAAAAACCCCGTAGCCCTCAATATCGTCCCAGTGTACGGAGCCCTCAGCGGATCACCCCATCTGGATCACTCTGCAGTGCTCCTAACCTGCAAATGATCTACAACACGGTATAAAACCGTTAGCTAACCAAACATATATATAGAGATGCAAGAGCACAAACACACATAAAGAATATTAACACATTATCATGCTATCACACATTTATCCGGTTTATTATCTTTATAAAGTCCAGTCACTGAAGCGTATATATATATATATATATATATATATATATATATATATATATATATATATATATATATCAATATGAATATATGTGACACGAGGAATATAACCCTCGCCTCTCGGGAATGGTGCCAGCTGGAGTGGTGATCCGGTCCCACCTCCCGTGTACCCTATGGGAGTGGGCAGGTGGCCGGCCCACTGAGTAATACTTGCCTGCCCGTAGAGAACCTCCAAACAACCAGCGGGATGAAAGGACAAGTTGTCACGGCCCTACAATGGGCAGTTACTAAACCATAGGTAGGTAATCATCATAACGCATCCTATCACTCATATAACACACACCACTCATGCACACATCAAATATAAGGATGGCAACTAAGTAAGTCCTATGGACTTACCTCAACCTCTGAAGTATTCTCACTACGATCAACTCTCAATGAGGTCCACTCCAACTGGAGGATAATACGGCCTAGTAACAAGGCATAAGAATGTATCAACTCATAACCCTCAGAGCCATAACCGGTATATATATATATATATATATATATATATATATATATATATATATATATATATATATATATATATCACATCCTCATCATTCTATCCTCGTACACACACCTATCCTACTACTAACCCGCTCATACTAGGAAAGGAAAGGATCTACCCAACTCTAGGTAGACCCGGGACAAGACGCACCTGCGTGATGGAGATATGCAGGGGCGGAATGCAGGCAACCGCAGGCGCGATGACGCTTGGCCGCGGGCGCGATGACCGTTGCCGCGGGGCGGTAGCTTCTGGCCGCGGGGGCGGCGACAGTGCATAATGTAGCCCCGCGAGTCCTCTTTCACTCTTCACGTGCTCAAATCACGTCTTCTCTCAGCCAGAACCAAGCATATACATATACATACACATACCAACATCAATCTATGATCAATTCATCTAATCCTAAGCTAAGGAAGATGGAATTAAAGAAAGGAGAAGAAGAACAAGGAGCAAGAAGCTTACCACAACTGTGGTTAATTAAGGAACTGATCACCAAACAACCTTACTGGCTTCCAAGCACAACAACACACATCACTAGCATCATCATCCTCAAAGCCACATCCATTCTCTTCCAAAACCAAGGAGGAATCAACACAAGATCAAGAAGAAGCAAGGGGAAAGCAAGAAGGACGTGGTAAGCTGGAAATGGAGTGAGAAACCCTTGTTCATCGGCCAAGGAGAATACTTAAAGAAGAAGGCAAAGAAAGGGTAAAGTACGGGTCAAAGAAGTCAACAAAACCGGCTGCAGCCGCCGGAAACCGCAATGGCGGTTCCCTGAGCCGCAGGGGCGGAAACCCGCAGGGGCGGTACACAAGCCCGCGGGGGCGGCTAGGCCAAATCTCGGCCAAAGCCAATCTCGGCTAAAGTCAAATCTCGGTCCGAAAGACTAAGGCTCTTACACCTCACCCCCCTAAAAACAAGTTTCATCCTGAAACTTGTAATATCCTCTAACCACTCGGACTCGCAAGCCGAGGTACAACTCTCTCTATAACCTGAAACACAAGCATGGAGGAAATCATCGACTCCAGCGGAATCCTAAACGTGGCACCATAGCATGGAGGAAGAAAACCATCTCTAGCTATATTAATCGTACTAGCATAACAAGATCTCATAAAAATAAACACAGCATAGCACATAAGCATATAAGCACATAACACTCACTATGATAGTACTAAGATCTACTCGGTGATCCTACTAGTACGTCTATCTCGGCATAGAACTCTGGATAGTTCCTCTGGGTACTATCCTCAGTCTCCCATGTAGCCTCCTTGGGTCCTCGTCTCGACCACTGTATCTTCAGCATAGGAATGTCCTTAGAACGCAGGCGTCTCATACCTCGTTCTAAGACTGCAATAGGATGCTCTACAAAAGTGTGGTCCGGCTCGACCACCAGATCATCATAACTCACGATATGTCTCGGATCTGGTATGTACTCCCTCAGTTGAGACACGTGAAATACAGGGTGAATACCTTCTAATCTCGGAGGCAAGGTTAATCTGTATGTTGCGCTCCCAACCCGATCCAAAATCTCAAATGGTCCGACATATCGGGGGCTTAGTTTCCCCTTAATGCCGAAACGCCTAACACCTCGTGTCGGGGACACTCTCAGCCACACATGGGCCCCAACTCTGAACTCTAGAGGTCTACGCCTCCTATTTGCATACGACTTCTGACGGTTCTGGGCAGTCAGTATCCGCTCTTTGATCAATGCTACTCGAGCCATATCATCCTGAATCTGATCAGGTGTCAAGCCACTAGCAGTACCAGGCTCATCCCAGCATAACGAGGTACGAAATCTCTGCCCATACAGTGTCTCATATGGGGCCATCCCAATAGATGCATGCCAACTGTTGTTGTATGCGAACTCAACTAGTGGGAGGTGATCCGTCCACACTTGTACCCAATCCAACACACAAGCTCGCAACATATCCTCCAAGGTCTGAATGGTCCTCTATGACCGACCATCTGTCTGAGGATGAAACGCAGTCGTGAAGTGCAAACTCGTCCCCAGGGAAGTCTGAATCTGCTGCCAGAATCTCGAGGTAAATCGTCCATCTCTATTTGAGACGATCGTCCTCGGTACCCCATGAAGTCTCACTATCTGCCTAGTGTACTCCTCAGCTAATCGGCTCACCGACCACGTTTCCCGGATAGGAAAGAAACGTGCCGTCTTTGTCAATCTGTCCATAATCACCCAAATAGCATCAAAAGTCCGGCTCGGTCTCAGCCTAGTAACAAAATCCATGGTGACATCCTCCCACTTCCTCTGTGGAACAGGAAGTGGATGGAGTTCACCTCCAGGCCTGCAGTGCTCTATCTTGACTTGCTGGCAGGTCGCACACTGTGCCAAAAATCTAGCCACATCGGGCTTCATCTCTCCCAACCAATATAGACGTCTCAAGTCCTGATACATCTTACTCGTACCCGGATGTACAGAGTAAGGTGTACAGTGAGCCTCCTGCAATATCCTCTGACGTAAATCTGCATCAGCAGGTACACAGACGCGACCTTGGCGCCTCAATACTCCATCTGCTCCTCGCAGGAACTGCGGTGCCTCATCCCGAGACATCCTGTCTCGTATCCTCATCAGTGTCGGGCAGGTATCCTGCTTCTGTCGGATCTCACCCAATAGATCAGGAAGTACCTCTAAAGTACGCAGCTGGGCATCCTCATCAGGGAACTGGATGTCCAACTCTAACTAGATCAGATCTCTCTGCAATTGATGCTGAACTGTGAATCTCGTAATCGCCTGCTCTCGAGGCGTCTTCCTGCTCAGGGCGTCGGCGACAACGTTCGCCTTCCCCGGATGATACAAAATCTACAAATCAAAATCCTTGATCAGCTCAAGCCACCTACGTTGGCGGTTATTCAACTCCCGCTGCGTGAAAATGTACTTCAAACTCTTATGGTTTGTGAAGATTTGACACGTAGCAAGTATTGTCTCCAGATCTTCAATGCATGAACTACCGCTGCCAACTCCTGATCATGAGTCGGGTAATTCTCCTCATACGTCTTCAGTTGTCGAGACGCATAAGCAATCACTCTGCCTCTTTGCATCAACACACATCCCAAGCCTAGCTTGGACGCGTCACTGTATACTACAAAATTCTCTGTACCCTCTGACTGTGCGAAAATATAAGCGGACGTCAGACGTCTCTTCAGCTCCTCACAACTCTGCCTGCACTGCTCAGTCCACACAAATCTGGTGGTCTTCCTCAGTAAACTCATCAGTGGACGGGCGATCACAGAAAATCCCTCCACGAAACGTTTGTAATAACCGGCTAGGCCAAGGAAGCTACGTACCTCCTTGACGTTCATCGGTGTCGTCCATGCTGCTACTGCCTCAATCTTCGCCGGATCCACCTTGATCCCCTCGGCTGAAACAACGTGACCCCGGAATGCTACCTCTGGCATCCAGAACTCGCACTTAGAGAACTTAGCATAAAGTTCTCTATCCCGTAAAACCTGCAAGACAATCCTCAGGTGTCCTGCATGCTCCTCTATATTGCGGGAGTACACCAGAATGTCATCTATGAAAACCACCACAAACTGATCCAAGAAGTCGATGAAGATGCTGTTCATTAACTCCATATAAACGGCTGGGGCATTCGTAAGCCCAAATGGCATCACTACAAACTCGTAGTGTCCATATCTGGTCCGGAAAGCTTTCTTATGCACGTCCTGCTCTTTCACCCTCAGCTGGTGATATCCTGAACGCAGATCAATCTTGGAAAATACTGTAGCTCCCTAAAGCTGATCTAACAAATCATCAATACGAGGTAATGGATACTAGTTCTTGATGGTCACCTTGTTCAGTTCTTTGTAATCAATGCACAGTCTCAGCGATCCGTCCTTCTTCCGTACGAAGAGGATAGGTGCTCCCCATGGGGATGCACTAGGGTGGATGAAGCCCTTCTCAGCCAACTCCTCGAGTTGCTTCTTCAGCTCTAACATCTCGACAGGCGCCATCCGGTATGGGGCCTTCGTGATCGGTCTCGTACCAGGCTCTAAGTCGATACCAAAATCCACACTCCTCTGAGGTGAAAAACTGGACGGCTCAGCGAATACATCAGTAAACTCGCAGACTACTGGGATGTCCTCTAAGGCTGGACTCTCTCCTTCCTTCATGGCATAACACCAGAAGGCCTCACATCCATGTGCAATCAACCTAGCTGCCCGTATCGCACTGATAATCGTGCTTGTCTTTCCAAGGTCCCAACCTCGGAAAACCTCTATCTGACCTAGCTCGGTAGAGACTAGAGAGGGTAACAGTCCTCCTACCCACATCTAAGACAGCCTGATGCCTATCCATCCAATCCATACCTAAAATGACTTCTTCATGTACTAATGGCATGACAAAGAAGTCCAAAAGCAAAACACGGGTCCCTACATTAATGGGACAATCACGAATCATGGGTACCTCTGACCCTACTACCATCGGGTAACCCTATACTAAAGGGTATTCCCTCAGTCGTATATAAGCTCAAACGATCCACACAGGCATCAGAAATGAAAGAATGTGTAGCTCCAGTATCAAATAACACTCTAACAGGTAAACCATGAATCAGAATGGTACCTGTAGTAGTCGGTGCAGCTGGCTCCTCAGCTCAAAAACGCGACCCTGTGGTCCTCTGGTATCAGTGGTGCTCCCACCACGGCCTCTGCCTCTACTCGGACCAGGAGCCGATCCCTGAGTCGTAGGGCGATCTGGGACCCTCTACTGTCCCTGTGTCTGATGCTGCTGAGGTGGCCTCTGCCCACCTCCCGTTGCACTGGCAGGAGAAGAACCTTGCTGTGATGATGCTCCACCCTGTCTATAGAAGACAGCTCTGTGTCCTCGTCCACCACAAGTGAAGCAAGTCACTAACTGCCTCGTACCCACCACAGTTGAAACACTACCGTACTCTATCTGTAGCCGGTGTAGATGGGGGATGACTCTGGCGACTCTGGTCTTGCCTTGCACTAGCAGCTCCACCAGCACCACTGGTCTGCCTAGTACGCTGTCTCTTCTCAGACCCTCCGGTCTGAGAAGCTCTCCTTTGACTAACCCGCTCTCGCTCATAGTCGGCGACTCTATCCTGGTAGTCCATCAAGGACTCACAATGAAATCCCGCCATATAGGCCCGAGTGGCATCCCTCAGTCGTCGGGAAAACAGATACACATGATGATCTGCAGGAGGTGCAGCTGGACCCAGCAATGTCAGCTCCTCTTGAAATCTCTTGATAGCCTCGGAGACTGGTACATCCTCGAAGCCAGCCTCCACAATGTCCCGCAGTTTCTCCCTCCTCAGTGAGGCAGGGCAAAAACACTCTCTGATCATGGTCCGCATCTGATCATAGCTGCTAACCTGTCCTCGTACGGACCTCCACCAATACTGTGCCAAATCTCTAAATAGAGTCTGCACCAACTCTACCTGTCTTTCTGCTGGACATCTTATGGACTCAAGAGCTGAGTCCACATGTCCGGTCCAGAGCTCCACCTCTAACCCCACATTCCCAGAGAAAGGGGGTACTTCTATCTGATGAAATGCCTTCAACCATGTGTCTAGTCTAGGCCCTCTATGCTCCTTTGTAACTCGAGCAATCTCAGCATCATGTGCCTGTGCAGCTGGCACCTGAGTCACTCCATGGGATCTCCCAGATGATCCCTCCTGTGCTGGCAGATCCGGGGCACACCTACCTGCCCTGGCAGCCTCCTCAACTCGCCTAATATACTCGCGGAAGGTTATTCCCTCCATGGAGACACGATCTGAGTCCTCAGACTGGACTCGTTGTGGTCCCTTTCTCCTAGCTGCCCTGTTCCCCATCTCAGGAACGACACTCTCTGCAATGTCCTCATAAGTCTCCTCTGCTGCACGTGGATCAACAGCAGGAACTCTACCTCGTCCTCTACCTAGAGGGGGTTTGCCTCTACCTCACCCAGCTGCACGTAAGGCTCTAGTCTGAACCATCTACAGAGGACGTAAACTTAACTTAGAAGGCAATATATATGCCATATGTATAGATATATATCAAATCAATCACATCAGAATATCTATATATATTTATATTGTCGAGATCTTCAGAGGGGCGATGGCTCACGTACACGATATCCCAAAACATTTGTACTCATTTCAAACCAAAACTTTTTGAAAAGTTAGACCCCTTTCGGGTTCTGTTTATTTATCCATCCAACCTTTATCGCGGATAATAAGTGTCATTGTAGTCAACCTAAGGCTCTGATACATCCTTTGTAACACCCCGAATCCGGGGGACTCGAGGCGCTACTAGGCTAGGATCTCACAATGGATCTTGGCCCTAGCTTGACAACAAGTTCACTGGATCTTACAACAACGCACAAATAGATTAAAACCAAAACATGAAACTGATATATATATATATAAACATCAAAAGTGATACAAAGTAACCGCTGAGTACAAAATCCAAGTATAAATCCGTACAACATAAAAACCCCGTAGCCCTCGATATCGTCCCAGTGTACGGAGCCCTCAGCGGATCACCCCATCTGGATCACTCTGTAGTGCTCCTAACCTGCAAATGATCTACAACACGGTGTAAAACTGTTAGCTAACCAAACATATATATAGAGATGCAAGAGCACAAACACACATAAAGAATATTAACACATTATCATGCTATCACACATTTACCCGGTTTATTATCTTTATAAAGTCCAGTCACTCAAGCGTATATATATATCAATATGAATATATGTGACACGAGGAATATATTCCTCGCCTCTCGGGAATGGTGCCAGCTGGAGTGGTGATCCTGTCCCACCTCCCGTGTACCCTATGGGAGTGGACAGGTGGCCGGCCCACTGAGCCATACTGGTCTGCCCGTAGAGAACCTCCAAACTCCCAGCGGGATGAAAGGACAAGTTGTCACGACCCTACAATGGGCAATTACCAAACCATAGGTAGGTAATAATCATAATACATGCTATCACTCATATAACACACACCACTCACGCACACATCCAATATAAGGATGGCAGCTAAGTAAGTCCTATGGACTTACCTCAACCTCTAAAGTATTCTCACTACGATCAACTCTCAATCAGGTCCACTCCAACTGGAGGACAGTACGGCCTAGTAACAAGGCATAAGAATGTATCAACTCATAACCCTCAGAGCCATAACCGGTATATATATATATATATATATATATATATATATATATATATATATATATATATATATATATATATCACATCCTCATCATTCTATCCTCGTACACACACCTATCCTACTACTAACCCGCTCATACTAGGAAAGGAAAGGATCTACCCAACTCTAGGTAGACCCGGGACAAGACGCACCTGCGTGACGGAGATACGCAGGGGCGGAATGCAGGCAACCGCAGGCGTGATGACACTTGGCCGCGGGCGCGATGACCATTGCCGCGGGGACGGTAGCTTCTGGCCGCGAGGGCGACGACAGTGCAGAATGTAGCCCCGCGAGTCCTCTTTCACTCATCACGTGCTCAAATCACGTCTTCTCTCAGCCAGAACCAAACATATACATATACATACACATACGAACATCAATCTATGATCAATTCATCTAATCCTAAGATAAGGAAGATGGAATTAAAAAGGAGAAGAAGAACAAGGAGCAAGAAGCTTACCACAGTTGTGGTTAACTAGGGAACTAATCACCAAACAACCTTACTGGCTTCCAAGCACAACAACACACATCACTAGCATCATCATCCTCAAAGCCACATCCATTCTCTTCCAAAACCAAGGAGGAATCAACACAAGATCAAGAAGAAGCAAGGGGAAAGCAAGAAGGACGTGGTAAGCTGGAAATGGAGTGAGAAACCCTTGCTCATCGGCCAAGGAGAATACTTAAAGAAGAAGGCAAAGAAAGGTAAAGTACGGGTCAAGAAGTCAACAAAACCGGCTGCAGCCGCCGGAAACCGCAGGGGCGGTTCCCTGAGCCGTAGGGGCGGAAACCCGCAGGGGAAGCACACAAGCCCGCGGGGTCGGCTAGGCCAAATCTCGGCCAAAGCCAATCTCGGCTAAATTCAAATCTCGGTCCGAAAGACTAAGGCTCTTACATTTGTACCGTGTGTTTCCTTGCACATTCAACATGAATCAACGAGTCCTTTCTAAGGTTGTAACATGGCCATTAGAAGAGTAGAGGGTGAGGAATAAATTGCTCATGTGGTGCTAAGATCCGAGAACTAGAACATGTCTTCGGAATAAATGACAATGCTCTCCAGTTGAACTCAGTTTGGTAATTACAACAATTATTATCACTTTAAACTTTTTTTGGGTTGCTAACCATTCTCTTCTTATATGCTAGTTCCGAGTGATGCAAATTTGCATAAACATTTAATTCATTTATTTTATTTTTTATTTTATTTTAAGCATATCACCACTTAAAACTTTACAAAACGAGGCACCAACACTGGAATAATAATCTCCGACTAAAAAAACCCTAAATAATAATTAATCCATAACCAATATTCATAATCTAGTTTTACTCATAACAACATAACTGAATTACACCTTCTTCCCATCCTAATTCCTAGATAGGGTAGACCAAGGCCAACACAAACTAAGGATAAATATGTGGGGTTAAAAAGAAAAAAGACAATAGACCAAAAGGGTTTATAAGAGGAATAATCATATACGGCAAGAAGATAAATAATTGGCTAAACAAAAACATGCCTCTATCATTTTCGCATCATATAAGAAAGTATAAAATATGCAACCTCAAAAAGTTAAATCACAAGTTCTAGAGAATAAATTACATGGTGGAGAACACTCATGACAAGATGTAGACTCATGTATTATTAGGGGTGGGCAAATGTAAAAGTTAGGATTTTTTGAATCCTAATTAATGATGATTAAGGAATATTAAACTTAATCATCGATAGTAATTGACTTATAACTCGCGAATAATGCGTAAATGACGAGTATGAATTCCACCGTTATGGTTGTGGTGTAATTTTGGACTTATGAGAAAATTTTCACTTTTTCCTCCGGGGAATAGTTTTTACCCTCCGGTGTTATTTGGAGCATTTGGGAGCTCCAATTAATAAATATGTAGTTGAGAGAAATGATCAGGACATCGGATATGTCCTAGATATGAAATAACATGAAAAGGCAAAACGGCCAAAAGAGTCGTTATTTTGTTTCTTGGCGACTAAGAAAGACGGCTTAGGAATACGCATTTTCCGAGAAAGTTGTGGAATAATTATCCGGATAATATTCCGGGTTTATTACTCCAAGAAGTTTGGAGAATGGGCTCAAACCGCCTTCAGAACGGTAAAAGGATAATTATCGACTTCGCTAAAGGATAATTATCATCGTTTATAGCGGAAATTCATTTATTAATTCATTTTATTTCACATTTCTTCAGAAAAACTCTGATTTCTCTCAACCTTCAAACTCAGATCTACTCTTCGTTTGTAATCCGATTTCAATTCCGTTTGAGGTTTCGGATTCCTCTCTTCATTTCGGTACCAACGTTTCGCATTTCTGTCAAAGCTAAGGCCAGGTCGTGCATATCCCTTACATAGCCGGTTCAGTCGCTCAGTTTCCTGTGAATTTGGTGGTGTATGAGCGTAGCCTTCGTCCCTGTAATTCCGAATCTTCTTTCGGTTCGTCAATCGGGTGGGTTGAAGACTACTAGCTAACTGTATCTTAGGTTGCTTTGTGTGCGTATCCAGGTAATGCCGATCATAGGAACGCTGCAAGGACGTCAACTGTAGCAAGTGAACATTCGGGGCAGTGTTAACCCAAGGGTAAATGTTTTCTTTATGATAGGTTGGATGTTTTCTTTATTTTATCGTGCTTCTTGTTGTAAGGTCATACTTGTGAAGTTGTTGTCAGGCTAACTGATGGGACCCAATGTGTGGTCCCTAGCCTAGTGACGTCTTGAGTTATTAAAAACTCGGGTCGTTACAGATTGGTATCAGAGCTTAGGGGGACAACAAGGGCACATGTGACTTGAGATGAGACATGATAGTTCAACCTAACTACAACCTAGTTCGGGTTGATTTTGAAAGGAGAATTAAATTTTGAAAAGAGTTTGAAAATTACTGACATATGGTTTTAATGGATTTAAAATCATATGCATAGTCGGGATTGTGGGAAAAGACATTGTCTTCCACTCCTCAGCATGACTCCTTGTAAGTGATAGTTCTCTCTCTAACTCTTAAGATTCATAGTACTCTGATAGTGCCGATCACTACTACTATAGGTAGTAGACATGTATGAGGAGAGAACAATTTCGAATGTTCTCGTACGTCAAAGATGATAGAGGGCAACGTGGAAGAATTCGACTAAGAGACAAGGAACTCATAGTGAGTCTACGAGTGTGTTAGTTAAGGCACCACGTGCTAGAAGAACACGAGAGTATAATGTTGATAATATGACGTCGAAGTCAAATGCCTCAACCAATCAAGTTGCACGTGATGAGCATATGCAAGAGATGATTGTTGTTGTCATGGGAAGAGTTATAACCGGTATAGTGTAGGAGACAATTGTTGTAGCAATGAGTAACACATTACGATGAGGAATGGAGACATGGGAGACTCCAACTGTTGTACCCCCAACGCATGTGAATCATTATGTAGAACACGAGGGACATGAACTGAGTTCTTAGAAGTGGTTAAAAGCATGACGAAGAAGGGAAGTTCTCAACTCCAAAGGAAGTTATGGCATGGAAGTAGATAGGTGGTTGACCACATGGAAATGGTCTATGAAGAGATCAAAGTAGCCGAGGAATACAAAGTGAGTTTTGTAGGGAATTTTATGCAAGAGGTAGTTATGAGTTGTTGGATCAGGAACCGCAACAACATCTTTGATTTTGATACATTCAAATAGTGGTTTTTAACACACTTCCTCCCATAAGTAGCTCGGGCTAGCTTGTTGAGTGCCTCTCTAGAAGCTTCTGAAGAAGACGCTCCTATAATGAAGTAATCGATATGTTCCATCGATAATGCAATTTGTTGGGAGATACAACTCCACCAGAAGATTAGTCGGTTCACTTGTTGTCAATCGTTTGAAGGGACATCTTCGTCACATGCTCGGACTATTTTTAGGATTGACCACGACTAGAGTATCAAGAAAAGGCTTGGAGGCTTGAAGCTATGCATCCTCATAAAAAGGAAATGGACTCAGATTAGATGTCGTTGAAGGTATACCATATGTGATGAAGTTACCTAACGGTAATAGGGAACGATGATCTAAGGAAATTCATCAATACCCTTTAAGATTGGGCCAAGTGGATTGTTCAACAAATTTCCTTATAACCGGAATGGACAATAATGATGGAATCCTAGGAATGGATTGGATGATCAAGTATAAGGTTAAGATAGATGCGTAAACTCTAACACACATCTCCTAACTGAACAAAAGTAGGTCAATATAGTAATGTTGTTATCCAATGATGGTACTTGTAACATGTTCAAAAGAGGTGATTCCCAACAACCACTAGTGGTGATCTCGACGATGAAAGCAAGTAAGGTGATAAGGTAAGGATGTGAAGCATATATATGTTATGCATATATTGGAGAAAGAAGGAAAGATTCAATTGAAAGACATTCCAATTGCATGCGAGTTTAAGGATGTTTTTTAAGATGAATTACCTAGATTTCCACCTACAAGACAAGTTGACTTTAGAATTGATATAGAGTTTGGAACTAGACCAATTTCTAAAGCTTTGTATAGAATGACCCCCGTGGAAATGCTCGAGTTGAAGAAGCAACCGAAGAATTGACGGATAAAGGATTTATTTGGCCAAATGTATCACCTTGGGGAGCGCTAGTGTTGTTCGTGAGGAAGAAAGATGGTATATTGAGGTTATGTATCGACTATAGAGACTTGAATAAGATGACAATTAAGAACAGGTACCCTCTATCATGGATTGATGATTTGTTAGATCAGTTGCAAGGAGCATAGGTGTTCTCCAAGGTAGATATGCGGTCAGACTATCACCAGTTGAAGATTCAAGAAGAGGATATCCATAAGACGACATTCAGAACTCGGTATGGAGACTACGAGTTCGTGGTCATGCCATTTGGATTAACAAACGCACCAGCTGCGTTCATGGAAATGATGAATCGGATATTCATTGAGTATTTGGACAGATTTGTAGTGGTCTTCATAGATGACATATTGGCCTATTCACAAAGTAATGAGGAACATGCAGAGAATTTGAAAGCAGTTCTCCAAGTATTGAGGAAAGAAAAGCTTTATGCCAAGTTGTCCAAGTGTGACTTTTGGATGAAAGAATTAACATTTTAGGGACACGTGATTACTGCGGATGGAGTCAAAGTTGACTCATCCAAGATCGAAACTGTGCTAGCATGGGAACCACCCAAAAATGTCAAAGAGATACGTAGTTTCCTAGAACTAGCGGGATACTACATACATTTTGTTGAAGGGTTTTTCCATCATAGCAAGACCTATGAACAACCTGCTGCGGAAAAAGGCAAAGTTTATATGGAGTAACAAGTGTCAAGCAAGATTTAAAGAGATAAAGAAGAGATTGACTATTGCACCTGTGTTAGCTCAGCCGAATGGAACCCTAGAGTTCATTGTTTATAGTGATGCTTCCAAAATGGGTTTGGGATGTGTTCTGATGCAAAATGACAGATAATAGCTTATGCATCAAGACAGTTGAGGCAATATGAGTAGAACTATCCAACACACGACTTGGAGTTAGCAGCACTAGTTCACGCACTAAAGATTTGACGGAATTATTTGTTTGGAACCACGTGTAAGATCATGACAGATCACAAGAGCCTAAAGTACATTTTCACTCAAGAAGAGTTGAATATGAGACAAAGAAGATGGTTGGAGCTGATAAAGGATTATGACCTAGAGACATTATATCATCCTAGTAAGGCTAACATGTGGCTGATGCTTTGAGCATAAAGTCGGTTCAAGAAAGAGTGATTGTCCGATTAACTGCACAAGTGGAGATACAAAAAGATTTGATTTTGTAGTGGCATTGACATGAGTTCCAAAAAAGACCAAGGGTATTTGTTTACCTTCGAGATAGTGCCTAGTTGGTTGGAAGAAATTCAGCTAAAACAACTAAGTTGTTCTGACTTGACCAAAACAAGGTCAGTGATTGAGAGTGGTGAACCTTCAGATTTACATATATCGATATGGACAATATAATCAGATATCGGGGAAGGGTATGTGTGCCTCATGACGATGAGATCAGAAGAAGGATTCTTGTTGAAGCTCATGCAACACCATATTCCATCCATCCCGGATCGAATAAGATGTATCGGGATATTAGACCCTACTTTTGGTGGCAAGGTATGAAGAAGGATATTGTTGAGTTTGTGTCACAATGTTAGACATGCAACAAGTTAAGATTGGACACCAAAGGCTAGGAGGAAAACTCCAATCATTGGAGATACTAGAGTTGAAATGAGAACACGTCACCATAGATTTCATAAGCAGCCTACGTAGTAGCAAGGGTTATGATACCATTTGGTTGTTGGTAGATCGATTAACAAAGACCGCAAGATTCATTCCTATCAAGGAAACTTGGTTAGCAGAGGAATTAATAAATCATATAGTCAGATTACATGGAGTTCCTAAGACCATAGTTTCAAACAGAGATGGACGATTTACTTCCTGATTCTAGAGTGAAGTGTAGACGGTAATGGCAACCAAGTTGAATTTTACAACAGCGTTTCATCCACAATCGGATGGTTAGTTAAAAAGGACTATTCAGACATTGGAAGATTTGTCGAAGTCTTGTGTACTTGATTGGGGCCCTATATGGCCAGAATATTTAGCATTGTCCGAGTTCACCTACAACAACAATTGGCATGCATCCATTGAAATGGAACCATATGAAGCACTATATGGAAGGAAATGTCGAACCCCGTTGTGTTGGAATGAGCATGTTGTTGTCATTAATGCAGCTCCAGACAAAGTTATAAGTGATATTGAAAAAGTTTCCTTGATCCGAGAAAGGATGTTGGCTGCACAGAGTAGACAAAAATCTTATGTTGATAAGAGCCGACATCCATTAGAGTTTCAACAGGGACATAAGTTTGGTTGAAAGTGGCACCGACTCGTGGAGTCAAACAGTTTGGTATCAAGGGAAAGTTGAGCCCTCGATATATTGGACCATTTGAGATTTTGAAAAAGGTTGGTGAAACAACATATCATTTAGCATTACCGCTGACTATAGGCGGAGTACATCCAGTTTTTCACGTATCACAACTGAGGTAGTATCAACTAGCTCCGAGCCATGTACTCAGCTATGAGCCTATTGAGATGTAACCTGATCAGACCTATGTCGAGTTCCCTTTGGTTATGTTGGACAATATGATAAGAGGTTGAGGAATACATAAATAAATACCATTAGTAAAGATTCAATAATCCCGAAGAGGAATGTAAGAGGCTACATGAAAAACAGTTGAACACATGGAGAGGAATTATCCAGAAGTGATTAACTCTCTACTCGATAACTAGGAAAGAGGTGAAGAGTGATATCTAACTTTTTCCTCTAACTTATGTGCTTATGTGAATTATGTGTCTGTTGTGCATTGAATTATTTCTGCTAATTTAGGAAGTGATATACTTCCCTAGTATGACCATGACGACCCCGCTAATGTGGTAAAACCGTATGTTTGCAAGAGATCCAGAAATAGGTCATTTGGGTGATTAATAGATTCAGTCTTGCAATGAGCCGCGTACTAAAGTTTCGGAATGAAACTTTTCTTAAGGGGGGTGAGATGTAAAAGCTAGGATTTTTGAATCCTAATTAATGATGATTAAGGCATATTAAACTTAATCATCGATAGTAATTGACTTATAACTCGCAAATAATGCGTAAATGACGAGTATGAATTCCACTTTTATGGTTGTGGTGTAATTTTGGACTTATGAGGAAATTTTTCACTTTTTCCTCCGGGAAATAATTTTTACCCTCCGGTGTTATTTGGAGCATTTGAGAGCTCCAATTAATAAATATGCAGTTGAAAGAAATGACCAGGACATCGGATATGTCCTAGATATGAAATAACATGAAAAGGCAAAACGACCAAAAAAGTCGCTATTTTGTTTCTTAGCGACTAAGAAAGACGGCTTAGGAATACGCGTTTTCCGAGAAAGTTGTGGAATAATTATCCGGATAATATTCCGGGTTTATTACTCCAATTTCGAGAAGTTTGGAGAATGGGCTCAAACCGCCTTCAGACCGGTAAAAGGATAATTATCGACTTCGCTAAAGGATAATTATCGTCTTCGCTATAAATAGCAGAAATTCATTTATTAATTCATTTCATTTCACATTTCTTCGTAAAAGCTCTAATTTCTCTCAACCTTCAAACTCATATCTACTCTTCGTTTGTAATCCGATTTCAATTCTGTTTGAGGTTTCGGATTACTCTCTTCATTCTCTTCATTTCAGTACCAACGTTTCGCATTTCTGTCGAAGCTAAGGCCAGGTCGTGCATATCTCTTACTTGGCCGGTTCAGTCGCTCAATTTCCGGTGCATTTGGTGGTGTATGAGCGTAGCCTTCGTCCCTGTGGTTCCGAATCTTCTTTCGGTTTGTCAATCAGGTGGGTTGAAGGCTACTAGCTAACTGTACATGAGGTTGCTTTGTGAGCGTATCCACGTAATGCCGATCATAGGAACACTGCAAGGACGTCAGCTGTAGGAAGTGGACAACCGGGGCAGTGTTAACCCAAGGGTAAATGTTTTCTGTATGACAGGTTGGATGTTTTCTTTATTTTATCGTGCTTCTTGTTGCAAGGTCCTATCTGTGAAATTGTTGTCAGGCTAACTGATGGGACCCACTGTGTGGTCCCTAGCTTATTGACGTCTCGAGTTATTAAAAACTCGGGTCGTGACAGAATGGGTCTTGAGTTATTAAAAACTCGGGTCGTTACAGCAAAAAAGTCTAATTCGCCAAATTCGATTCCGGAAGATTCCAAGTCTGATCCGATGCGGTAATATTTTCGGTTTTTTCGGATCGGATACATATCGAGGTTTTGAGAAAAAAGTCGGTCGGATATATCCGGCTAGTCTAGTAGTAAATACTTTGATCGGATATCCGATCCGGATAAAAGTGCCGGATATCCGAGTACTCTCATATTATATTAGAATCGGACTTTTATAAAGATATCGGATTGGATATCCAAGGCTTCAAGTCGGATATTTGAAAATGTCCACCCTTACGTATTATAATGTTTAAAGGCTGGAAAATACTTACTATGCCATGTCAAGGAACCATATCACATTCATCATCCATTAACTCAACGGCATAACACAAGTGTTAGAAGCAATCTATAAAGCATGTTAGGCACAAAATTGGTCATAGAGTCCATCTACATCTAACTAAACAAATGCAACGTGACACAAAAAGGTATATGTGATTGTTGAAAATGCATCCTAATATCCAAGATCCCGTATGCATATGCAAATGATTTCATAAAGATGAATACACCACATACTTAAATGCTACATTGTCCTCAATGTAGAAACACTAGTAGAAAAACGGGTCATTAACTACGCTTTGGCTTCGACACTTACCTCTTGCGTCGGAAGATACTTCAACATTTCTAACAATCACTTTACTTTTTCGACGAAATATAGCATATAAAAAAATAACAACAACGATATATATATATATATATATATATATATATATATATATATATATATATATATATATATATATATATATATATATATATATATATATATATATATATATATGGTCAAGTTCAAGTGAGAACATATTCTTGTGTAGGGAGTAAGAACCTCTAAGTAGAGATGGACTCGGTTTGGTTTGTGATTTTAGAAAACCTAAACCGCCGGTTCAAACCGCCGGTTTGGCCGGTTCAAACCGGCGGTTTTAGCCTTAAATATATTTATAAAAAAAAACTGCGGCCAACGGCTACAAAGTAGTTGTTGGCACCATTTGCCTCCAACGGCTCTTTTAGCCGTTGGAGGGTTTAAGTGCATATATATATATATATATATATATATATATATATATATATATATATATAAACCTCACCCTTACCCCAGTTGAGATCTCCTGTATCAGTGATATATGTATCCCTATGACTGGATTGGTTGAGGCTAAAAAAATATGGGTTAAAGTTTTAATGATTTACGAAAAAAATAATAAATAATATAAATCCCACCATTCGCGTGATAGGGATACAAGGATACAAATAAGAAGGGATACAGAAGATCTTGGTATCCTAATTTCCTATAAATACCCAATCTTTCTTCCTCTGAAATTCACACCATCTACCACTCATCTTCTCAACTCTCCTAATCTCTTATTCTCGAATTCTCGTTTTCTCGGTTTTTCGTAATGGCAAGCCCAAGTGATCAAATCCCCTCTTCTCAATTCTTTCCTAGCACCCAAGAGAGTGAAACACAAATGCCCGACAATCCCGAACTTACCGAAGTTCCAAGAAGAAGTCTCCCCCCTCCGAAAATGCTTACATCCGAAATATTTACGTAGCATTACACCAAGGAGGAGCCGGTGAACGATTATTGTCAAGTGGCATGCATATGTTATTGGATTTCAACATTTCAATCAAAGACATAATGCACTAGGCATTGCAAGCATGATTAAAACGGTTTTACAAGAATATAATTTACAACATCGAGTTTTTTCATATTCTTTTGATAATGCATCCACAAATACCGCTGCCGTAAACCATTTGGTTGAGGAAGCGGGACAATATTTGCGAACTCCTTATACTCATCAAAGATGTGCATGTCATATTTTAAACTTATGTGTTCAAGATGGACTTAAGGTTTTAGGAAACATGCTAACCCCAATCAAACTTGTTATTGACCATATTTGGCACGAATCTAATTAAAGAAGGAAAAGGAGAAATTTATGTATATAAAAACGTTCATCCTATTGCTTTTTCAAAAGATGTTGGAACTCGACTTACAAACTACTTTGTGAAGCCGTACGTTATAAAGTTTTTTTACAAGAATTTACTTCAATTCACGTACCTTGGTCAATTCTTGATGATGAAAATGTTTGGGAAACTTGTATCGATATTTATAATGTTTTAAAAACTTTTAGTGATGCAACTAATGCCATGAGTTGCGTTTACACTCCAATATCTCATAGATTTTTAGAAATTGCCGTTAACGTTTCCGAAGCTTTTGTAAAATGTTTTAACATACCTTCCCTTCTAGAATGTATGCTTGAAATGAAAAATAAATGGCTTAAATATTATCAAGACATTCCCATGATTTATCTTGTAACCGCCTTTTTTGATCCTAGACTTAAACTAGATGGTCTTTCCGATTTATTGACCGCTTATTATGATTGTATGTGTATAAAGTATTCCCCAGAAAACATTAATGTGTCTAACATTGTGCAACAAGTTAATACCGAAATTGGAAAATTACTTAGTACATTTGAATCAAGTGCTAGCTCTTCTTCTACCGCACCTAGTCCATCTCCCTCTTCTACTAGTTCATCTTCTTCTCTTTCACTTGCACAATATATTTTTCTAGAAGAACAAATACACCTAGACATTCATCTTGAAATGCGAAATATCAAGATTATCTTAACACTTGTTTTAGTTTTAATGGTGTCGGTGATTTTGATATTTTGGATTGGTGGAAGAGATTAGCTCCCAAATATCCAACCTTAGTTAAAATTGTACAACAAATCATGGCCGTGCCCGCATCAACGGTTGCGGTGGAGCAAGCATTTAGCCAAGTCGGGAACATTCTCGGTCACAAGAGAACTCAACTGAAGCCCGAGAAGTTGGAGATCCAAGTTTGTATTCAAGATTAAATAAGGGCAGCGAAGCGGAAACAACGGAATGAACCGGTGTACGACTCCAAATCGGATTCCAACTCTGAAAACGGCGACACTACTTCCGAGTCCGACGTCGAAAGGTAAACGGGGTTAAAAAAAACTCGGAATTCCGAAAAAAGGTAAGTCAAGGTAAGAGAAATACGTGGGCTTTGATTGCTCTTAACCCCGAGAGGATACGTAGGCAACCGGTTCAAGCCTTTTTTTTTGTAAAATAGATTTTTTGTTTGTTTTATTTAATTGGTATAAATTTTAATTACGAGTTTTTATATACTATTTTTTTTATAGTATTTTTTCATTTTTATATAATATATAAATTTTTTTAACATTCTGCACAATTTTATTATATTTAATCAAACCGTGGCTAAACCGGCAAACCGGCGGTTTGCCGGTTTTGGTCACCACGGTTTGGGTTTAGGTTTGACCTTGGGCCAAACCTAAACCGACGGTTTGTAAACCTAAACCGACGGTTTAGGTTTATAGTCCATCACTACCTCTAACAGACGTCTGATTAATAAATCAACGTTCAAGATCTTGGTACATCGTAAGTCTTCATGGGCGTGAATGTCATGATTTGAACTAAAAACTCTAGTTGTAGTTAATAGATTATCAAATTTGGAAACAAAATATTATGCTTTATGTAACACCCCAAATCCGCGGGACTCGGGGTGCTACGGGCGAGACCTCTCAATGGGTCCCGACCCTTAGCCTGACAACAATTTCACCGGACCTTTCCAACAAGGCACAAATAAAGGCAAAACTCGAAAATGTTTATAATGTATGAGAGACACTGAAAGGTAAGAATACAACATGGAAACTCAGCCGAGTCCTCAAAACAACATAACCCGAAAACGGAAATCTAAACATACAATAACATCCACGAACTAACAAGATGAAACATAACCCAAAAACGCCCCTGTCCTATAATGTACGGAGACCCCGACTGTCCACTCCTCCACCTCACTCAGCGGCGTCCCTAACCTGCAAGTCATCTACAACCACGGTTTAAAACCGTTAGCTCATATTCGAAGCATTAGAAAATCGGTGAAGGCACAAACACATACATAACACAAAACATAAAACACACAATCCGGTTTATCATCTTTTTATTATTAAGTCGTATCCCGTTCTAATTCAACTTCGGTTGTGACACGAGAACCACCGTGGTCTCGCCCCGGTCCCCACTTACCGGCAAGAATGGTACGGATGCACCCGACCATATCACCCGCCGGGCTAGTCGCCGAGATCCCCCTAGACTTCACGCAGAGCCTAGGCAAGAGGTCACCGCCCGTTATCATACAGTTGGGCCAAAATATACATAAGGTCGGTGGTCCTAATTACTGGTTTCATTGTCTAACAAAAGCATAAACACACACCACCAAACACACATCAATGCTAATACATAGAATACGAGCTAAGTAAGTCCGGAGACTTACCTCGTCACCAAACCCAAGTCACCACACTCTCGCTTCCTCACGGTGGAAGCCCACAACCTGCTCACAAGAGATATGCATATCAATACATACTCACACTCAAGAAGTCTTAGACTTCACTCTAGTGATCTATGCAAGATCACCTAACCCTCAAACTAGGAAATGCATCCTAGGTCCCAAGTACTCATCACACTCTCAACTCATGCAACAACCCACAACAGTTTATATCATCACAAGATATAAATCCTCAACCAAAGAGGCACAAGCTAGCCTAGAGGATCCATCATGCTCACATGCTCATACTATCACATATATCGAGCCTTAAGGGCTCCTAGGTCCATAACCACTACATGTCATCCCACACTAATCTAGATCCATCCTAGGCATGCTACTACATGAATCAACAACAAATCTAAGGAATGAACGATGGGTGAAGGAGAGGAGGGACCTACTGTTTCCGAAACCGCAGCCGCGGAATCAAGCTGGCGCCCCCTGCGGACACAGGAGCCGCCCCCGCGGTGGACTCCGTCGCCTGCTAGGAGCCGCCCCCGCGGTCTTGCCGAGCCGCGCCCGCGGAAGTGCCGAGCCGCGCCCGTGCTGAGCCGCACCCGCGGCTGTGCTGAGCCGCACCCGCGCCTGTGTCACGCCGCACCCGCGGCCGTGCTGTGTCGCTCCCGTGCCCGTCCGCTCCCGCGGCTGTGTTGAGCCACTCCCGCGGGTTCTGTGCAGAACGTCGTCTTCTTCGTCTTTGACTTTGGATCCTTGGCTCCAAAGTCCTTCTTCTCTTGCTAGATCTTCTCCAAACACCCACCGCGGGTCTTAGGCACCTCTCCTTGACCTAAACGAGCTAAGAACCTAGACATGCAAAGAGTTGAGTGAAAACCTCTCAAAGCTTCATCCATGGCCATGGATGAAGGAGGGAAGAAGAAGGGGGTGAATTAGCAATGAAGGAGAAGGAAGGAAGAGGAAGAAGCTTACCAAACTTGATATGGGATCCCTCTACTACAGTCCACACATGCAAGAGTTGCAATCCAAATGGGAGAAGAGAAGAGAGCAAAGAGAGGAGAAGGGAGGAGAGGAGATGAGTGAAAGAGTGGAATAACGTGAGAAAGGAGCCAAGTGAGGAGAGAGGGAGACAAGATCTGAAAAGGAAGGTGTGGGATCAAGGGGTCAGCTGACCTCTTGTCCCTCACACGGACCGAGGGGTCGGAAATGACCCCTCGGCATTTTTAACCCGGAACGAAGGGTCGGAACGCGGAAAAAGAGGAAAAACGATGAGTCGGCTCGGGATTTTTCTTAGGAATAAATCCCGGCTCTCGGCATCTCGGGATTATGGAATAACTATAAAGTGCACTAAGTCCGGAATAAAATTAATAAAATTTCGGGCGTTACACTTTAAACGCTATTTACTATAATATCGTTCTAAAAATATGGTCTTTGGACTGAAATAGGTATATTTCGACCGAAATAATTAAAAAATATGGTCTTCTCAACTCTCCTAATCTCTTATTCTCGTTTTCTCGGTTTTTCGTAATGGCAAACCCAAGTGATCAAATCCCCTCTTCTCAATTCTTTCCTAGCACCCAAGAGAGTGAAACACAAATGCCCGACAATCCCGAACTTACCGAAGTTCCAAGAAGAAGTCTCCCCCCTCCGAAAATGCTTACATCCGAAATATTTACGAAGCATTACACCAAGGGGGAGCCGGTGAACGATTATTGTCAAGTGGCATGCATATGTTATTGGATTTCAGCATTTCAATCAAAGACATAATGCACTAGGCATTGCAAGCATGATTAAAACAGTTTTACAAGAATATAATTTACAACATCGAGTTTTTTCATATTCTTTTGATAATGCATCCGCAAATACCGCCGCCGTAAACCACTTGGTTGAGGAGGCGGGACAATATTTGCGAACTCCTTATACTCATCAAAGATGTGCATGTCATATTTTAAACTTATGTGTTCAAGATGGACTTAAGGTTTTAGGAAATATGCTAATCCTAATCAAACTTGTTATTGACCATATTTGGCACGAATCCGATTTAAGAAGAAAATGGAGAAATTTATGTTTAAATAAAAACGTTCATCTTATTGCTTTTTCAAAAGATGTTGGAACTCGTTGGAACTCGACTTAAAACTACTTTGTGAAGCCGTACGTTATAAAGTTTTTTTTACAAGAATTTGCTTCAATTCACGTACCTTGGTCAATTCTTGATGATGAAAATGTTTGGGAAACTTGTACCGATATTTGTAATGTTTTAAAAACTTTTAGTGATGCAACTAATGCCATGAGTTGCGTTTACACTCCAATATCTCATAGATTTTTAGAAATTGCCGTTAACGTTTCCGAAGCTTTTGTAAAATGTTTTAACATACCTTCCCTTCTAGAATGTATGCTTGAAATGAAAAATAAATGGCTTAAATATTATCAAGACATTCCCATGATTTATCTTGTAACCGCCTTTTTTGATCCTAGACTTAAACTAGATGGTCTTTCCGATTTATTGACCGCTTATTATGATTGTATGTGTATAAAGTATTCCCCAGAAAACATTAATGTGTCTAACATTGTGCAACAAGTTAATACCGAAATTGGAAAATTACTTAGTACATTTGAATCAAGTGCTAGCTCTTCTTCTACCGCACCTAGTCCATCTCCCTCTTCTACTAGTTCATCTTCTTCTCTTTCACTTGCACAACATATTTTTGCTAGAAGAACAAATACACCTAGACATTCATTTTCAAATGCGGAATATCAAGATTATCTTAACACTTGTTTTAGTTTTAATGGTGTCGGTGATTTTGATATTTTGGATTGGTGGAAGAGATTAGCTCCCAAATATCCAACCTTAGTTAAAATTGTACAACAAATCATGGTTGTGCCGGCATCAACGGTTGCGGTGGAGCAAGCATTTAGCCAAGGCGGGAACATTCTCGGTCACAAGAGAACTCAACTGAAGCCCGAGAAGTTGGAGATCCAAGTTTGTATTCAAGATTGGATAAGGGCGGCGAAGCGGAAACAACGGAATGCACCGGTGTACGACTCCAAATCGGATTCCAACTCTGAAGACGGCTACACTACTTCCGAGTCCGACGTCGAAAGGTAAACGGGGTTAAAAAAACTCGGAATTCTGAAAAAAGGTAAGTCAAGGTAAGAGAACTACGTGGTCTTTGATTCCTCTTAACTCCGAGAGGATACTTAAGTAACCGGGAAACCGGTTCAAGCCTTTTTTTTTTGTTAAATAGATTTTTTGTTTGTTTTATTTAATTGGTATAAATTTTAAATACGAGTTTTTATATACTAATTTATTATAGTATTATTTATTTTTATATAATATATAAATTTTTTTAACATTCTGCACAATTTTGATTTTTATTAATCAAATCGTGGCTAAACCGGCAAACCGGAAGTTTGCCGGTTTTGGTCACCACGGTTTGGGTTTAGGTTTGACCTTGGACCAAACCTAAACCGACGGTTTAGGTTTACAGCCCATCACTACCTCTAAGAGACGTCTGATTAATAAATCAACGTTCAAGATCTTGGTACATCGTAAGTCTTCATGGGCGTGAATGTCATGATTTGAACTAAAAACTCTAGTTGCAGTTAATAGATTATCAAATTTAGAAACAAAATATTATGCTTTAAACGCTATTTACTATAATATCGTTCTAAAAATATGGCCTTTGGACCGGAATAGGTATATTTCGACCGAAATAATTGAAATATTGAGTAGCGTTTTGTTTCCCCGACATATTTCTATAGGAATAACAATATTCTTATCGGAATGTGACTGATATTGATTATCTGCTTGCTTTGAACTTGTTTCGACCATGATCATTGTAATATGATCGGAATTAGATGTGTTTTAGTTGGTTTTGATCTTATATTTTGACCATAATATGTATATTTTGACCGGAATACATGAATAAGACGTTTTTTTACCTTATGTATTTTGACAGGAATACTAATATTCCGATCGGAATTTGACTGATATTGTGATAAATATATTGATCATGTCGGTCGTAATTAGATCGACAATATGTTCGAAATACTATAAATCTAGTTAATTTAGTCGATATATAAAACAAGCATGGATAACTATTTAGATCGAATTATAGCATATTTCGACCAGAATGACTATAATATCGATCGGAATCATGTATAATCAAATCAGAACAACCAACGAGAATTGGTCGATCGATTGATATTATTGAATCATGATCGTTGATTTTATTTAATCAACGATCGAAATTATGTATATTAATTAGGTGATTGATATTTTTGAAATCATGCACGATTAAGTGCATTATTAAGTATTACACGTTTTATGTTTTTCTGAGAGCATGGACAAGTAAGTTCAAATGAACATTAATGTGCATGTGTATGTATTGGTTGGACATGTTTTGTGCACATGTACATTTTGTACATATACATTTCGTGCATATATTATAATATTACACAATGGATGATCTAATATGTACCATGCATGTTAAGTTCAATTTATGTGCAATACGCCGAAATGGGTAAAATAAACAAGATCGAATAATAAATTAATCTTAGTTCTGTCAAGTTATATATGATGGTAGTAAATACCTTTTGCGGTTTAAAACGGTAACCATATATATATATATATATCTATCCAAAAATATCAATCACCTAATTAATAAATAAAAATAATATTGAATCATGATCGTTAATTTTTTTAATCATGTGGTCTAGATTGATTTTTATTTCTTATTTCTCTCTCTCTCTCCACATACATACATACACCCACTATGTGTGTGCGCGCTCTTCGATTTTACATATGTAGGGTTAGGTTATGATAAGAACATCCTTATGGTAAGGAATAAAATCGTAGTATTAGTGCATGAATAAATGAGATCTAGCTATTAATATAATAAATACCCTTAAACCATCAACACAAGGATCAATCATGTTAGATTATCAAGGAATCTAGAATTACATATTTGGTTTCATAGTAGCAATCGAATCGAACCTTAGAGCGAAATTTATGATCCGAATGAGCACCACATGTATACAGTGTTTTTCAGTCAAATCTCCTTAGAGTTTCTTTAGGTTTTCTCTCTTATGGGTAGAGAATAGAAAACGGCTAATCGATTTGACATATTGAGGACCATAGCCTAATATTGTTTATACATTGACCAAATAGAATTCCATTAAGCCTATTGAGCCCACACCGCTTAATTAAAGTCTACGAGTTTTACTTTAATTGAATCACTTTTATTAGCCCGCTATATAATTGTTTAGTAGAATACGCAAGTCCAGTAGTAATTATAAGATTAAATTACACTAATTTCTAATTTAGCTAGCGTTCAATTATAATTAATTATTAAATCAACAAGTATAAAGAGTGACGTATTCATATGGTAACTAATATCTTATAATCTAATTAATGGAGCCTGAATAATAACTTTTCAGATGTGAGATATTTCATCCATTGGTGTTTTCTTAATCGCTCTCCCAACTTGAAAACGTTCTGTATTTAACCACCCGTGCATGCAATTCATGATAACTTGTGCACGTTTCTGAAATTTGTCGTGCACATAAACATGTTTGATATCCCTTTACAATCATTTCAATGGAATTACGCCCACTCGTGCAATCATATATACATAGTAGTGCTAACGACAAATATGATTTGCAATTATGAATCGAGCATATATATATATATACAAACCTTAACGCATGCATGTTCAATTTATAAATGTTGTACACGTGCATATCAAAACCCTAATTAATGGTGTAGGATCGGAGTGTGTTAGTATTTACAACTTGTGCAACTTTTCTCTGTGTACATATTAGTTTTAATCGTGCAAAGTAATACGAGTACAGGTACATGTTCATGTATACGTGAATATAAATGTGCATGTGAACACGAACAGGTACATGTGCATGTTGATGTTAGTGAAATCCTGTTTATGCACATATGTGCAAGCAAAGGAGTGAAAGGACCAAGTGCAAATAGTATGAACCAGATATAAAATCAATCTCAGACGAATCCAAGGCGCACAATCACGTTGAATTTCCTAATTCTAACGTTAATAATGGAGATATGGATGAACACATCAATACTCATGCGTTTATTTTGGTAACCTATATTATCTACTAACACGAATAAAAACCGTAATAATATCATCAATATTACCTTTAATAAGTATTCGGATCATATCCCTCGATATAATTTAATCATGCAACCAAGATTCGTTCTCATTTTTTCACACTTAAACATGTTCTTATATGAACCAATTTCTACAATATGTATACATTGACATATATGTTTTTTTCATTATGCTCATCCGAGTCTTTTTGAGTATGTTTTGAATCCTTCTTTTAAAAAGCTCATGATTTGAGTTTACATCATTTAAATAATATATAGATATTTTACATAAAATAATAAATCTTTATAATTTTATACTCCACATTTATGGAATCCATATATAATATTTATTATCGATCTAACTCAGACTTTTTTTGAATGCAAAAAGATAATATCAATTCAAAATTTTTGGTTATTACACTTTAATCGTTTGATACGTTTCAACCAGATGTTTTGACATTATTTTTATCACTTATACACTCATGGATTGTTGTCGCGACACATGTATAATATCGTTCACGATCCACACAAAATTGTTACCACTAATCGTGTTCAACAATCAAAGCTATACATTATCTTGATTCAAATAAATTAAAGGCTATATTTTATCTTGATTCAAATCAATCCAATAGTACGGAACAAAGACATAATGTGCTATCGGACAAGCATCATTTAAATGACAAGTATTGTCGAAGGTATATATTAGTTATCTTTCGTATGAGGTTTGAGCATGTTAGCACACGACTAAGTTGTGGAAAACCATGCGTACATACCTTTAAGTATATGGGTTAATTAGAAGTTTGTGTCATTCCTATATTGTCATTCAACACTAGCTAGATGCCTTTGAAAACATGTCTATAGTAAACATATATGCAAGGAATTTATAGGATTGGAATCGTTTCACCAAAGACGTCCAAACTCAAGGCAAATAAAACATATATTCTATTTGCCTTGAGTTTGAGCGTCTTTTGATAAAACGATAATCCTATAAATTCCTTGCATATATGTTTACTATAGACATGTTCCTAAAGGCATCTAGATATTGTTGAATGAATGATATAAATAACATAACCTTCTAACTAACCCAAAATACTTAAAAGTGTATATTATTTCTTTTTCACACGAGGTTCGAACGTGGTATCATGAGTAAGTTGTGTAGAACCATGCATACATGCCTTCAAGTATTAAATTCTATGCTAAAATATTTTACGTTAAATATATTTATGTTAAATAAATTAATTATGCAATAGCTTATTGATTTTAAATAGAATTATATAAACATTCTTCTTTCAATTTTTTTTTAAAAAAATATAACAATATATCACTATTTCTAATTTATTTAATAAATTTTTAAATAAAATATGTTTAAAATTTTAATTTCAAATTTCAAAATTTAAATTTCAAAGTATTAGTTTTACCATATTTTATTTTATTTTATTTTCTTAAACGAAACATAAATAAATAGTTTTGACAACATGAATCCGATTAATTGACAAAATCCTTATTAAAATTGTAACATGATTTTACAAATTATTAAATTTTATCCTATTTTTATATCAAAATAAAATCTAATTAAAAATTATAATAACATTAAATAAGATTATTTATTAGAAAAAAAAAAGTCCTTACTTATACGTAGATAAAATTTGTGTATGATGATCTTCGCACAGAGAACAGTTTTTACAAGCAAGTACCCCCTCTTTTCACATATATAAATATGAATTGGTTCGGAAAAGAATCAATTTTACGGAGAATAATGAGAACCTCTAAGAAGCGTTGAATTATAATATATAATGGTTAAGATTGAATCCGAGAATTTAATTAATCTTTGTTAGTAGTTTTCATACTAAGAATATACTATATTCTTTTATGTATGATAATAAATCTAATGTTTGTTACCCAAAATAACTCAACATTAATACACACAACCAAAATCTAGTGAGATGAGCACGTGTGCACGAACATACTTTCATGAACCTTAACGTCCATATTCAAAATGTGTTTAAAATGAATCATAATGTTCATATATATATATATAACACGAGTAAACAGTAAACACATTGTGCACTGGATCAAAATAGAATATACAAGATGAATGAACGCTAGTGAGATGAACATGTATGCACGAACATGCCTTCATCAACTTTAATCGTTCATATTGAACATGAGTTTAATTAAAATAGAAACAAATTTTGATTTCTTGAAAGATATTACTCGTTATCTAATTCACAATCTTGTGTTATTCTGATTCGTTTTGTCTAAATGCTACCATAATAATATTTTTTAAAATTTTAAATTTGAGACGTTAATCTATTAATCCAACATCTAAGTTTTCATTCCTCTTCGTTCGTGTATATATGTATATATAATGTTTTCTTTTCCAAGTTCAACTCTTCTTTAAACATACTAAAACTAATTCACAAATTTTAAAAAATTTATTCCTTTTTATATAAATATAAATATTTATTCTCGTCAAACATTTATTACTTTGACATGAAATTTCATCACTTGAATCTCATTCTCTTTCAAATCCTTACAAAATTAAACTAGCAAGTAAATTCTCTTTAGCTAGGCATATGCAACTCAAACAAATGTCATCGTGGGAGGTTGAGTGACTCAAATATAAGATTTCATGTCGATGATTATTATTATTATTATTATTATTATTATTATTATTATTATTATTATTATTATAAGGAAGTTATTTATACGTCAAATTTTTTTTAATATATAAAAAGTGATATATAATTTTTTTTATATAAAAGGTATTGGTAAGCATGTTGCCTAGCTAGATACCATAGATGTTAATTTTGTTACTTGACATGAAATTTCATCATATGAATCTCATTCTCCTTGAAGCTTTTGAATATTAAACTAATGGATAAATCCTCTTTTGACATAGGCGACTCGAGCGGATATCATCGTGGGAGGTTGAGTGTCTCTTATTTACAAGTTTTCATGTCAAATATATTATTAATTAGTTGAACGGTCAAAGATTTATTATTACATATATTTATTTTCTAAAAATTCATCAATTTAAGCCGAATTATATAAAAACAAAAGATTAACAATGTGAATTGATATAAAAACGTAAACAATTCTTATTTTAGTATTCAAACGATTATTCTCATGTTATCTACTTCTCTCTATATGCATGACATTGTTTGAAGATATCGATCAGTAAGCATGTTGCCTAGCTAGCTACTAGAGTCTAGAGGTATCAACTTTTGTTACTTGACATGATATTGCACCACATGAATCTCATTCTCTTTGAACTCTTTTGTAACCCAGGAGGATATCATGCATCATGGATGTTCAACTTGATCATGTAGTTACGTTGCCGCCTTTGAGTTCACCGTGATTCCGTGAATTGAGAAGAGATCGTTCAAATCAAAACTCATTATCCTTCAACAGGGATGTACGCCATTGCCATCATCTCTTAATAAATCTTAGAAGGTCATGGAACCCTGATTGGAGGATGTCGTGGCCATTACTCTTAGAAGCGAGACCAAATTAGACGAATTCCTAAGAGTGAGATGATTTGGTATTATTGGGTTTAACCCAAGATGACGGTCCAACGTCCTACTCTTTTATCAGTTAGACTAACTAAATTTAGGTATTATGTTTTTTTTTTTTAAGTTATACATAAAACCTAATGTTATTATACAATATTAATACTCAATTTTAATTATCCAATGTAATTTTCAGTTTCAGTTATAGAATGTTGATACAAATCTTAATATACAATGTTAATGTTAATAAAATATTATCATAAAATATAGGTCATTTTTTAAAATTTTATAAACTTGGGACACATCGGTAAGAAGGGAACAAGTTATATCGTTCAAGGTTCAAAGTATGTGTTTAGCCTTGCCATTTTGTGAGAAGGTTTGAGGAGAAGCAAACCGGAGTTAGATGCCTTGTTTAGTACAAAAGGAGGTGAAGACGATGTTGACACATAAGTCGCATTGAAACAATTTTATAAGATGATCAAATTGAGTTCGGACATATGAGTGAAAGTGGAGGAATTTGAAAAACATATTTGATTTGTGTGGTTTACAAGAAAAACCCAAACAAAGTAAGTAAAATCATACAAGAATGCAAGATAATAACTGTGAGAGCCCTTTTCTTTCGGACCGAGTCTTGGTCCTTAGCCGAGATTAGCTTAGCCGAGATTGACCTTTTCGCACCCGCGGGCCTAACTGCCGCCCCTGCGGTTTCCAGCGGCTGCAGCCGGTTTTGTTGACTCCTTTGACTTGTGCTTTACTCTTTCGTTGCCTTCCTCTTTAAGTCCTTCCCTTGGCAGATGAGCAAGAGTTTCTCACTCCTTTCCAGCTTACCACGTTCTCCTTGCTTTGCCTTTGCTTCTTCTTAATCTTGTGTGATTCCTTCTTGGTTTTGGAAGAGTTTGTTGTGACTTTGATGAGGATGATGCTAGTGATGTGTGTTGTTGTGCTTGGAAGCCAGTAAGGGTTGGTTGGTGATCAATTTCCTAGTTAACCACAATTGTGGTAAGCTTCCTTCTTTCTCTTCTCTTCTCTTCTTTCTTCTTTTATTCCATCTCTTTAGCTTAGGATTAGATGAATTGATTGTAGAGTGATGTTGGAATATGTATGTTGTTGCATGTGTGTGACTTTGGATTAGAATAGACGTGATTTGATCACGTGAAGAGCCAAAGAGAAGCCGCGGGTTCACGTTCTGCACAGAGGCCGCCCCTGCGGAAGTTGTGCCGCAGCGCCAGCGCCTTGCCTGTGTTGCCTGCGTCCCGTGTCACCGCGCCTGCGGCTGATCCCTGCCGCACATGCAGGTTGTCTACTCCGCTCCTGCGTCCCTTGATCACGTAGGTGTGTCTTGTCCCGGGACTAACCATAGTGGGGTAGCTCCTTTCCTTTCCTAGTATGAGGGATCTAGTACTATGCTAGGTATCGGTTGATGATGAGTATGTTATAGATATGCCGGTTACGGCTTTGAGGTTTACGAGTTGGATATGATCCTTATGGATCCCTTGGGTCTAGGTGTGACCCCTTTGTGTGATAGGAGTTTGATATATGTATGTATGCCTTGTATAGGCCGTGTTGTCCTCCAGTTTGGAGTGGACCAGTCGGAGAGTTGATCGTGGTTGAGTTTACTCTTGAGATTGAGGTAAGTTCATAGGACTTACTTAGCTGCCATCCTTATATTGGATGTGTTCTTGAGTGGTGTTTGTTATATGCTTTATAGCATGCTTTATGATGGTCACCGACCTATGTTATATTGACCGCCTATTGTAGTGGCTGTGACAACTTACCTTTCATCCCGTAGTGGAGTCTGGAAAGTTCTCTGTAAGCTAGTTAGTTGGTATACGGGAAGGGCACCTACCACTCCATATGGTATATGGGAAAGTGCGCTGATACCACTCCAGCTAGCTATTTCACGCAGAGGAGAGGATTATATTCATTCCTCGTGTCACGTATTTTCATATACTGATTTATATACTCTTGAGTGTTTGGACTTATTAAAAATAATAAACCGGGTAAATGTGTGATATCATGATGAAGTGTTAATATTATTGATATGTGATTGTGCTCTAGCATCTTCTTATATATGTGTATGGTTAGCTAACGGTTTTATACCGTGTTGTAGATCCTTTGCAGGTTAGGAGAGCTGCAGAGTGATCCAGAGGGGTGATCTGCTGAGGGTTCCGTACACTGGGCGTTATCGTGGGATTTTTGGTTTATCATTATTGTACGGATTTCGGTTTGACTTTGTACTCAGCAGTACTTTGTATCACCTTTTTGATATGTATATATATATATATATATCAGTTTTATGTTTTGTTTTAATCTATTGGTGCCTTGTTGTAAGATTTAGTGAATTTGTTGTCAGGCTAGGGTCAAGATCCATTGTGAGATCCTAGCCCAGTAGCACTCCAAGTCCTACGAATTTGGGGTGTTGCAATAACAAAATCTCAATCCACTAACAATGGGTACGTGGTGTCCAAATTTCACTATGAATTATATCAAATGCTGCAAAAGATTATGAAAAAGAGTCCAAAGTGAGCATACCAAAATCTCAATCCACTAACAATGGGTACGTGGTCTCTCTCAAGACTGGAATTTGTAGCCATAAGAGAGACCATTAATCATCTATAAAACCAAGCGTTCATATTTGATGACATGATTAATGCCGGAAATTCGATCAACAAGGGGCTTTAGATGAGAACAATATGTCAAAATATTCGGGAGCACATCAAGGTGATCGTTAATAAATTTTCTCTCTAGGTCAACAACACGAGCACTTTCGTATCGACACCATACACCATCCTCATGTTAATCCACCTCGTATTTCGCCACATGTCGTCGTCAGATTATGCCATCTCATTTTTTTCGCCACAAACTATCCAATTATATATTTTATATTTAGTTATTAATGATTCTCAAGCACTATATTTAAACCTTATAATATAATTGAATATTAATTTTTTATATCCATTAAATTATTACATGTTATTAGAAAATAGTTTATACATGTAATGTATATTAAGATATACCTAATTGAAAAGTATAATTCGATCAACAAGGGGCTTTAGATGAGAACAATATGTCAAAATATTCGGGGGCACATCAAGGTGATCGTTAATAAATTCTCTCTAGGTCAACAACACGAGCACTTTCGTATCGACACCATACACCATCCTCATGTTAATCCACCTCGTATTTCGCCAGGTTATGCCACCTCATTTTTTTCGCCACAAACTATCCAATTATATATTTTATATTTAATTATTAATGATTCTCGAGCACTATATTTAAACCTTATAATATAATTGAATATTAATTTTTTATATCCATTAAATTATTACACGTTATTAGAAAATAGTTTATACATGTAATGTATATTAAGATATACCAAATTGAAAAGTATATTTCTATATTGCAGGGGTTGAGAGAAACATTAATATTATATTAAGAAACAATTTGATAACATGTTTTAAATTTTATACTGATACTTTTATATATTATTTTTATATTATTTGTAACATTTTTATTTGATTTATATTTTTTATTACAAATCTGTACGAGGTACGAGAATTAAGATAATTAACTCTAGTTCTTGGATCTTAGACCGGACAATATTTTACTGTCTAACTAATTTCAGGATCCGGTTTAAATTTTGGAGTCACGTTAAGCTTACCCTTTTTACTACTCCATGTCAAACCAGAGTGAAAGATGTAGGAATAGTAATTCAATTTGCTGAGCTGAATGGATCTCTTTGTTTGCTAGAAGATGGTCATTTTATTCTATTCTTCTTTAGACTGACATGACTAAACCATGAAAAGAGGCCAAAGGTTCCTTTTGTTTCCCCATTGATCGTTGATCAAATTCTACACAGACAGGTATTTGAGCATTATAAAATCCACATAAAACAAAGAAACTCATACACAACTTAAAGAGAACCAAAGACACGTTAAAGATGGCAGATAGGAGAGCATATTGTGGTGTAATTATAGTACAAGCCATATATGCTGGCCTGTACTTACTCTCAAAGGCTGCATTCAACAATGGAATGAACACTTTCATATTTGTGTTCTATAGGCAAGCGTTTGCTACTCTCCTCTTGACTCCTCTTGCCATTTACTTCGAATGGTACGTTTCCTTTCGTTGATATACTTTCGGTCTAGACTCTTTCTTCGTAGTCAACTCTTTGTTTTTGCATAGGAAGAAGGCACCACCTCTATCTTTCAGAGTTTCATGCAAGATGTTTGCACTGTCATTATTCGGGTAAGTTTATAGATCAGTTTAAGGCTTTGTTTTTCTTCATAGTTTTGAATAAACCTGAATTGTTTCCAGGATAACATCATCCATGGATGTCGGAAACGTGGCTTTGGTTTATACCTCTCCGAGTTTAATCACTGCAGTCAGCAACTCCCTCCCAGTTATCACTTTTCTCATATCCTTTCTTCTTCGGTAAGATGCTATTAATCTTACAGTTAGGGTCTCTTTAATTGTGGTTTGTTTGTGATTCATTTAGTTTATAAACTCTGAGTCAACAACCTGTTAAGAAATAAACCTGAAAATTAACTATAAACTTATTTAGTTTATAAACCCGAAAAATTATCAATCTCCAAGTAAACAAACCCTTAATCACTGTAGTTCAATTGTTCTAATCTAGTGAGCTGTGCTTCAGGTTGGAGACATTAAAGTTGAAGACGGGTCAGGGATTAGCAAAGCTTGGAGGGTTGATAATCAGCTTAGCTGGCGTGCTAGTCCTAGCTTTCTACAAAGGCCCTTCTATTAAGCTCTTAAGCCAACATCCTCTATTTGGACATACTTTAATTCAAGAACTAGGCCATGAGACGAGTCATCATCCTTCCTCGCGGTTGAGGTGGATTGGGGGTTGCTTTCTCGTGCTTGCTTCCAACACACTATGGTCCCTTTGGCTTGTCTTTCAGGGTAGACTTATGAAGTGCTATCCATCAAGGCTTCTTTGCACTACATTCCAATGCTTCTTCAGCTCAGTTCAAGCCTTAGTTGTTGCAGTTGCACTCGAAAGAGATGTTTCTGAGTGGGAGTTGGGTTGGAACATTAGACTCTTAGCGGTAGCTTATAGTGTGAGTAACTTAACTAGTGATTATTCTTTCAGATAATAGTAACACTGTATGGCTAAGACTAATTTCTTAAACAACTATACAGGGATTTGTGGTGACTGGTATCAATTTCTACTTACAAACATGGATAATCGAGAAGAAAGGACCGGTTTTCTTAGCTTTATCAACGCCGTTAGGCTTCATCATAACCATCACGTGTTCAACACTTCTCTTAGGCAATACCATTAGTTTGGAAAGGTAACTGCATATGGTTTCCAGGTTTTTGACAGCAATCAACTGATTTTCTCACTAATCATATTTTTTTTAATGTTCTGCAGTATTTTGGGTGGGATCTTACTGATCTTAGGGCTTTACAGTGTCCTATGGGGAAAGATCAAGGAGCAAACAAGCAGTTCAACTACACAAGAGCGAAAACTCGACATCACCAAAACTGTTTCCAGTGTCTGAAATTCTGTTTAGCTAAATGCTGTCATTGTTTACAACTATCAACATTTCTGGTTTCAACTATCAATGAAAAACTTGTAACACAATGTACAAGAATCACTACAAAAAAATCCTATTACAAAAGACTTACTGGCTTGAAGATATATAAAATGGAGAAGACCATGAATAAGGTGTTTCGTATAAGGGGATATTTTCAGTTTTTTCTCGATTCGTCTGTGTAACTAGAGGCTCATCCTCTGTTTCAGTGTGAGTTTCCTGCGGAGAATTCAGATTCAAAACACTCCAACTTCCGGTTTCCGAAGAGAAGATTTGTGTTACTCTTCGAATAATAACAACTTTGTAAGAAAGGAAGACTGCATTAGCAACAAATTTTGTTGTGAAACCGAAACTAATCCGCGGAAATCTGATTGGGGTAGGAAGCTGAACAGATGGCTTGGTGAGCGGATTGGAGACATAAAGAAGATGTTTATTGCAGAGATCTGTAACTGTGAGAGTATCAATCCATTACTTGAACCAAGAATCTCGTGATTATTGCGAATGGAGGCAAAAGAAATCAAGATAGATGGTTGATCGCAATCATCATCAACGGTGAAATCTCGGACAGATTCTTCAAGTACTAGGGGTTCATGGTGATGCCTATTGATCTTGACGTAGGGATAGAACAATGTCCAGGACGCGATGACGATGAAAAAATATTGTCCGTTGCGTATAAGTTAGGGAAAATTTAGGATCGGAGACTATGCAGTTTCATATCTTCGAGTTTGAATTTGAATCTAAATTACAGAGTGCGAATCAGTTCTACCTGACAAATCTAAGTTCCTGGTTAAGAATGGAAACCCAAAATTCTCAAAATTCTTGAAAATTAATATCAACTAGAGTATTTTCTGCAAAAATATGATGGTATTAGGAATATATTTTTTTTATAAAATTCATTGATAAGTTTTTTAATAAATAAAACGTTATTAAAAATATTATACTTAAACATAGTCAAAACATCAAAAAAAAAATGTATGATTTGTTTAATCTTCAAACCCTTTATTTATACAAGTTCTCAAATTGTCATTTTTACTCGAAATCGACGTGGGATAGAAAAATCGTTGAAAATATTATGTCAACAATACATATAACGGAATATCCAATATGAATAAAAATTATAGTTGACCTTAGCCAAGCTGAAAATATTTAGGGCCCACAAAACTAGGTAAATAACTCATATCACGATGTGGGATAGAAAATCGTTGGTCAACGACACTTATAACGGATATCAATCCGTTATTAATTAAAAATCATACTTGAACCTAACCAAAAGGCCAAGAAATGCAAACTCTCCTATTTTTGAAAAAAAAAATAAATTTGTAAGTTTCTGAAAAAAAAGTTCAATTAAAAATTAGAAATATAAATAATAAAAAATTAACATCTTTAAAATTTAAATAAAAAATAAAATTATAAGTTATAAAAAAATCAACGTTTGAAATTTATAACTTAACAAAATAAGATTAATTTTAAATAAAATTTATAAATTTTGAAATATAAAGTTTCAATTGAAAATTAAAAAATATAAGTAACAAAATATTAAGATCGGTAAAATTAGATTAAAAATCTGTACTATTTTTATTTTTTAATTATAAATAAATAAAGGTCAATTATTAATGTGAGGGGCTAATAAAAAATTAGTTAGTAACATATTTACAATAAATTCGTAAAATAACTATTAAAAATAATTTGTTTTGACATGGTGAGACCTGAATTAACAAAAAATTGACACGTATAAATTTAATGACGTGAATTCATCAAACTGTGCCACGTATAAATTTAATGACGTGAATTCACGTGACAGACTGCGTTAATATATAGATAGATATAGATAACCTCTCTCGTTCTTTGGACTTTGAGTCGAGCAACAATCTTCTACACTCTCTTTTTTCGGATAGAAAGAAACGGATCATGATTCATTTTTGATATCTGTGAGTATATATACTAATTAGACCAATTAGCTATAATCAATAGATTAATATGTTATATTTTTATTTTGAATCATTTATATTTAATCATATCTCTAAAATATTCATTATTCTCCTGTAATCTATATATATATATAGGGTCAGATTCGGGTGAGAACTTAATCGCGTGTAGGGAATAAGAACATCTAACTATCTAAGAGGTGTTCAATTAATAAATGAACGACCAAGATATTGACTCATTGTAAAGTTTCGTAGGCGTGAAACACCGGATAAAAATCTTTAAATTCTCTTTCACTATATAGAATATTAAATATGGAAATAGAATTATATTATTTGAATGTTATTTAGGATATTGACACGTTCAATACAATAACCGTTTCAGTCGAATTGGTGAAAACAATAACGTGTTCGTTATTTAAAAAATCGCCATATGTAATTATAACCGTAAATTTTGGTCGAAATACATACGTTCTGGTCGAAATGGTCATAATTCGATCGAAATCATCCTACAGTGATCAAGATGGTCAATAAAGTGATTAATTTTGACCTGAAATTAATGTATTTCGACCTGATTAGTATAACTAACAAACAAAAAATTTCGATCGTGATACTAATATATCATAGTTTTTTCAATGCATAGGTTATCTCTAATTCGATCAAAATCTGTATATTTCGATTGAATTCTTTTTATTCCGAAAGAAATGTATATTTAACTATGCTCGAACTATTACAACATTCATCTATATTTCGCTTGAAATGAATGTATTTAGACCGAACTATTAATCTATGCAATAAAGTGATTAATTTCGACTTGAAATTATTATTAGTATAACTAACAAACAAAAATTTTCGACTGTAATACTAATATATCACTGTTTTTTCAATTCATAGGTTATCTCTATTTCGATCAAAATATACAGATTTCGATCGAATTCTTTTTATCCCGAAAGAAATGTATATATCATTGTGTATCGCCATTCTTGAAAACCTAGGTTAATTTCCGTCAATGTACAATCCCGATAGCTTTTTTTCAAAATAATTAAATTGATAAAAATGATAAATATGGTTGTATATAATTTCTATGATCTTTTATAAAATTATTACATTTTTAATGTGTTATCTAAGTCGTTCAATTATTTAGATCGTGTGGCTATGATATGTTCGTACTCCATAAACAGAAATAGGTTCTTACTTGATCATATATATATATATATATATATATATATATATATATATATATATATATATATATATATATATAAAAGATATAGATTATAGAAGATTTATATTGAATGAGGATATAAGTATTGAATCAACTTGGAAAAATAAATATATGTATAGATTACAGGAGAATAATGAAGATTACAGAGATAAGATTATATATAAAGAATCCAAAATAAAAATATAAAATAAATTGATTATAGCTAATTAATCTGATTATAATATATACTCGAGAAAAATGGGGGATTAAGGCCCTTTAGTTTAACCAAAAACTAAATAGGCCCCTTGATTTTTCTAATTAAAATTAAAGATAAAATGACACGGTTAATTTCGTCAACATACGTTAATGTCGATGGCATTTTTGTAATATTGGAACGGGTCATATTTAATTCCATTTTTTTCGGTGGCGGTTTCGTAATATTTGCACGGCCGAAATTATTTAACTAAAATAATACATATTCTTTATACACAAAAAGAAGGAAAATCCCGCCAGTATCTTTCACTCCAGTCTTATCCCGTCAAAAGTCGTCAAACCGTTTCATCTTCTCGGCGATTTCCAGGGCGATTTCTCGCGACGGCGTCTTCGGTAGCTTCTTCGATCATCTTCTTCTTTATTCCGGTCGACTTTCTTCTTCTTCTTCTTCCGGCGTTTCACAGTTGATATTCCTGCGTCGTCGTCGTTTGATCTGGTACACGTCTCTTAACATCTGTTTTTAGGGTTTTATCCTTTTTTTTTGTTCAAGGAAACCCTAATATCCGCTATGAGTAGATTATTCGATTTTTTTGGTGTTTTATGTGTGTTTTTTGAAATGTGAATGTTTTATTTGCTCATATTTGGTTCAATGTGTGTATTCACGTGTATTAGGCTTTTGATTGATATTTCATAGTTTATATGATTTTTTTGTGGTTTAATTAATGTTGTTTGTAGCCTGTTTATTGTTGCATGTTAATGTTTGTGTACAAAATATACCGTAAGGGGTATTGTGTTTGATTTGTGTAAATGTATGTTAGTGGTGTTCATATTTGAATGGCACTAACGTGTGTAATTGTGTTTTGTACTGTCATTAGCAATTTTAGATGGCTAGGAATAAGCTTGCTCGAAAAAAAACCTATCAGAAATGATGCGGAAAAGGAAACTGAAGCTCCATTGCCGGAAGAGGTATTATGTTATGTAATCATATCGAGTACATAATTATAGATCCTTTATTTATTGGAATTATGTGTTTGTTTTGTCATCATTGAGTACATAATTATAGATCCTTTATCAAGAACTAGTTTAGTACGTGTGTCGTGCACGGGTATTTTCAATACATATTTTTTAAAAAATCCGAATACTAATCAAGTAATATATAATAAATTAAAAGAGGAAAAAAAATTGCTGCAAAATATGTCTGTATGTCATATACAATTCTAAAAATCCGTAAAACACCTAAAACTATAGAATCACTATTAAACTCGATGCAAGTCATCTGCAAAAAAAAAATATATATGCTCCGGCTCCATGCATTTTCAGGTCAAAGACATGAAAGTGGTAAAATAGTGAATTGAGGTACGTAAGATTAATGGTCAATGTCTAGATTTTTAACATATTAGAAATTAGAAATTAACAAATAAAAATCTTAAGAATTAGGTCTTAGAAACCAATAATGTATAATAAGGAAAGTGAAAATTGAATTTAAAAATATTTATTTGTTAATGGAAAATTAAAAATTTAACAATATATGGTGATTTGGCTGAAATCATGAAACCTTATAGTGCCATGTCAACAATCTATAGGCTACTTTAGTTATATATAATAGATAATAGATGTGTATTTACTGATTTTGTGTAATAGATCTTATGTATATGTGTTTGTGTTATTTATTGTGTATTTATGTTGTGTATTGTAAATTATTTTTGTATTTTACATTGTGTATCTTAAACTTATGGTTATTGGAACTAAAAAACTTGTGTTTGTGTTGTTTTTGTTTTATATATGTGTTGTGTACATACATACAATTTCTATTTTTTGTAGTTGGTTATATATATTGTGTATTGGTAATCATGTAATTGAATGTTTGGATTAGTAATATAGATATGTCATTAACTGTGCATGTAGTAGTGATCATGATTTGCATTTTGTATAATGTTATAAATGTGTAATATATATTTACATCAATTGTTGGTTTGAAATATGTATGTACAAGCCTGGTGCATCCGGATCTACCAAGGAACAGTTAACTGGTTCCAATCCTGGAGATGAATCACATGTCAAGGTTAGTACTTAAGTAGTTGTATATTCAAGTTTGAATGATTAATGTTTAATTTTGTTATATTCAGTTTTCAGTTTTCTTACAAGTATGAGGAGAATGATTGTATAGTTAATGCTAGGATAAATTGCTACAGCCGGTTGCACCTAAAACCCCACATACTTGATCAATTGTCTGATGAAGACAAAATGAGGTTCAAACAGGGTGTTTTTGCTCCATTAATTGAAATGAGCACTAAACTAAAAATGTCGAACCAGCTTATACACTATATGTTGTTGAGGGAGATAAAAACAAATTGAAAGTACTCAATGTGGTTTGCTATAAATAATGTCTTGTTGAGATTTAATGTTAATGAGTTTTTGGAAATCACTAATTTGATGTGTCGTGAAAAAGGCATATCAGAAGTTGAGAATATGGATCCAGTTGATATGAAATCAGTCGTTGGGTACGACAGATGCACAAATTTACATTTGGAGCAGATCTTTGAGAAAGAGCTAAAGGATTCTCTGTAAGAGCCTTAGTCTTTCGGACCGAGATCGGACCATAGCCGAGATTGGCTTTGGGCCGAGATTGACCTAGCCGCACCCGCGGGCACCAGGTGCCGCCCCTGCGGGAATCCGCCCCTGCGGGAATCTGCCCCTACGGCTCAAGAGACCGCGCCTGCGGATTCTGGCGGCTGCAGCCGGCTTTGTTGACTTCTTTGACCATGCTTTACCCTTTTCTTCTCTTATTCTTTCCTTGACTCGTGATCGATCAAGGGCTTCACTTCAGTTCTTCAGCCTTCCCACGTTCTCCTTGCTTCTCCCTTGCTTCACCTTGATCTTGTTCTTGGTTTCCTTTGGTTTGGAAGAGAGTTTGTTGTGGCTTGAGTGTTGTGGATGCTAGTGGAAGTGGTTGCTGGACTTGGAAGCCAACTTCTGGGTGTGTTGATCTCTCCCTGCAGCTTAGGACCACAAGAGCGGTAAGTGCTTGCTTCTCCTTTCTCTCTTTCCTTTCTTCTCCCTTGGTTTCCCTCTTCCTAGCTTAGGATTAGATGTATGCTAAGGGTTTTGATGTTAGTATGTGTATGCACATGTTTGTATGTGACTTTGGAATAGAAGAGACGTGATTTGATCACGTGAAGAGCCGAGGAGAAACTGCAAAAGTGTTCT